>JAQFVV010012413.1:11955741-12555741 GCA_028023455.1 Epiperipatus broadwayi
AACCCACTCACACATCACGCTCATGTACATTATATGAGCATAATACCCCATGAGCGCCATGTTTCTTTTAATGAATAGAATAGATTTATAATTTTATCCTGATTCATAATTAATTTAGCTGAGACTCTTTGACTTATATTTATCTTACAGCTTCGCTCAGTGGGAGGTTACAAGAAAGTTCATAACATATAGAATATAAATAAATGAAGGAAGAAATACTATAAACTATCAAATAAAATATAAACCTTATTTATTAATTAACCAAATGATAAAGGCTAGCAGAGTTTTCTTTGTTCCATCTAACAAAATATAATTTCAATTTGATCTCTTCCATCATCCAGTCACACTCTATATTAGCTCAATATAACTCTAACAGAATAGAAAAGCATAACACTAAATAACTCTATTGTTCAACACATCTTAATCTAAATAGCTGAATTAATGTTCCTCTAGGAGTACAAAATCAGATCTCAGGGAATCTATAACTTTAGTTAGACTAAAGAACTATATTAGCCAGTAATTTATAACTTAAATTATAACAAAATATAGTGAAATAAATTTAGATAATGTTTTACTGGGCTAGCAATTAGATAATGAGGGAGAAATGGTATCTTTTAATCTCCCATCATCATCTAAATAATGCTCTAACTAGGCAACCTTTTTATAAGTTTATCAAGCAATAAATGTTTTATGTAATGTCTGGATCAAGGGGAAACAATATTATCATATTTCAGCATATTTATTATCAGGACTATAAAACAATATACTTTTTTTTGTAATAGATGTATGAAATGTGGAGATGTGGAAACTAGAATACGAATGCACATAAGAATAACTCAGAACAAGTTTTTAATAAATAAACAAATCATTTATTTACACTCCAAGATTTAAATTTAAAATAATCAATTTACAATAAGTTTATTTGTCCCAATCTTTAATTTACACCTAACTCCATAAACACAAGTTTGGGTTATCCCTCTGACATATTGCCTCGTTTATTAGCTACACTCTTAGGAACGCAAATTAACAAGCAAACAAGACCTTGAATATTCTAACTTTGAATATCCGAGGCTATTTAAACATTTCCATATGCAATACTGAATAAATAATACTTTATACTATGGGCACAATATACACTTCTGAGAGGTTATATTATCAATTGTGGGAATAAAACAAATTTAATACATTTGGCTATCAACAGAACAGCTTTCAATAACTTAATTAGATGACCATTTTTAAATAACTACTTTTTACACATAGCAATAAAATCGTACTCATTCTGATGATTTGATGATTTCTAACACGTGGCAAATTAATATGATATGTTTTAAAACATTTATTTCCTATTTTAAGTTTAACAATCTTATACCTCTATATACGCGATATTATTTCCATTACGCGTGTGTCACATCCTATGCAATAATAAAAGAAAACAATTTTTTTTTTTCACATTATCAATTTATTTAGGAATTATTAAATAAACGTTTTATTTCGGACAATGTCATAAACCAACCAACAAAATAGGACACTATATCTACTCTAATATTCAATAAAGAATTTGCATTAACTATTTATCCAACCACTGACAGAATTACACAGAGTTATATTTCTATGATAATACAAACTAGACGTTCAAGAGGAATCCCAGCACATGAGGAGCAAATAAACTCTTTAACTAA
Organism: Epiperipatus broadwayi; assembly: GCA_028023455.1. Taxonomy (NCBI): domain Eukaryota; kingdom Metazoa; phylum Onychophora; class Udeonychophora; order Euonychophora; family Peripatidae; genus Epiperipatus; species Epiperipatus broadwayi. Next base: position 11,957,421 of record JAQFVV010012413.1, read on the forward strand.
TACATCAACAATATCTTATTTAAATCTGAAATACACTATTTCTCATCACCAAACAGTAAGAAAATATCACTTAACTTCATAAATATCGTTTAATAATACGTACGTATACAATCTAAAGTTGGCTCTACTCATGGCAAAACACTTAAAAATATACTAAAGGGGGAAATCTTTCATCCCTACAAACATAGAACGTATCAAGAATAATTTTCTTTCTCACAGCTCTTCTACATATCTAACATTATATGCTGGCAGATAAATACATACAGATAAATCAATCATCCCTTCAATTCTTTAGAACATGACAACATCTGAAATTTATATTGAGAAATAGTTATAAAACTGAACGTTTACTAAGTAAATAAAAGAATTGCACAAGACAGACACACATATGCATAAATAAAAGTATGAAAAACGATTCTAAATTATGTAATATGCAAATAATACGGTAAGTAAATAATACATTAAAATATAACTTTTAATTTGGAACAGACTTTCAGCTGTTTAGAATTTAAATAGTAATAACTATTATGAACGAGATTTCTTTGCTATCTCTGATACGATATTTCTGTCACATAGTCACTACTCTGAAGGCTAAAACTCTCACTTTGAGATAAAGAAAAATATATAAAAGAAAATAACCACCTCTCTTGAATAATATACCAAAGAAAATATATATATTTCATCTTCATTCCAATATCAGCCTTTCAAGCTAATTGAGCACGCGCCTTTTGAGTGTTAAATAAATGAATAACCTCTTCTTCAATCCAAGATATAGTATTTATGCAGGAAAAGAAAACAAATCATATTTAAGTAATAATAATTTACCAGCCTATTCACAATTCGCGAATACGCTCCTCCTTGACCATCTGGAAGTTCATAAATAGCATAATTATATAAGCAAAATATAACAATAAATATTTCTATCTATCTATCATATACATCCATAGTGACTAATAAATTAAAAAAAAAAATAAAAGAAAATAAAGTCACTTATCCTTTGACTTAAAAGAAAAAGTTCACTTGTGAAGTTTCTTTTCCAAGTTTATTAAACGATACAGAGATAGATTCCAAAATGAGTGTGTGTTAGTAAAACGTGAAACATGAAAAACGAATTATTTCTATGATGGATATATACAATTGTATGTTCTTAGCAAAAGCTAATAGAGTTTACTTATATATCACATACAACAATAAATATTTATAGTAATAAAGACATGGAAAGACAGTTTCAGCTATTAATTGGTTTACTCTATTTATTTTTAAGCACTTCTAGGAGTATTTAATCCAATGATAACATATTTTTTTCTGCAGAAAATATTCACTCTCATAATTTATAGATTGACATTTGCATTATTAACTTTAATAAGTTGCTGATAATTATCTATGTGAAATTTGTATTTCTTTAAACATTAACATTTTGTTTTTAATATGTCCATGTGTGGAGAGAACAAAAATATGTAATATTAAAAGTCCTTCAATTCGAGTTAGACCCATATATTTGGTAAGCAGTAGCAATTAATTATTCTGGGTAAGTCATATCTTTATTTCTTTAATAAATATATTATTTTATAAGCATGAACAGGATATAAAGCTAGCATTCTGTAATAATTATTAAACATCAAATGCATAATAAAGTACATGCATCCTTTTAATTTTAACTTCACTTTTGCAGAAGTAGAATATAAGTTGAATTGAGGGCCTAATGTAGATTATGTTAAATTGTTCTGCATAGTTTTCCACAAATTAATATAAAATTCACACACTTTAGTTAGTAGATTAGAAAGTTCCTGCACTTTAACTTTCTTCTTAACAATAATAAATATGAGTAAATAGAATAGTATAAACTTAATAGTAAAAACAAACATTTTTAGAATGAAAATAAATATGATAATGTTAATTCAAACATTTAGACTAAGCAAAGTAATGGAATCGACATACCCTTTTCTTTATATTTTAGCCAGACATTCTAGTTGAATACCTTCTGATAACTAGAATTTTCCTAGAACTTTTAAATTTCACTTTTGGAGCTTTCAAAATTGACTTGACTTTTGGAAGATATACAATTCAAACACAGGAAGAATGAACTAATGCAAATGGTTACACTAATAATAATGAACAAATTTTACTAGTGACTATTAGTTAAGTAGATATCACTTCCTTCCATCAAAAGGTCATTTTTCCTCTCCAAAAGGTCAACACCCTTTTAAGACAAGAGTTAATTAATATTCAAGAAATCTTTTCTTGAAAAAAAAATCATTTTGAACTTCACAATTAAATCAAGTCAAATAAAACACAAAAAATAACTTTTCACAAACTTAAAACAAATGAATATCAATTAGCTATTAAATAAAATGGTTGATAAAATTATTTAAATTGTCAAATAATTTATTAATCCAAATATCCATTAATCACTTAAGAAAATATATTTTTGCAAAATTATTAAAGATAATTACTGTAATTTAAATGTTTTATTGAAAGTGTAATATTGTTTATTGTAACAAAATTATTCTAACTAAAACATAACTGATATAGCTATGGGTTAAACATATCTCATTGAGTATAATATTAGTAAATGGATGGGTGTCAATAAATAATAAATCAGAAAACCTGTCAAACAAACACCAACACTATCTTATAAACATAAAACAACTTTGCATCAATCTAACTATTATAACAACATTTTCTGCAATAACCCACCCCCTTCCTTGCATTAAACACTTTATCAAATATAATAATAACAATAAATGCTTGAAAAATTGCTAACCAAAATGCACAGTTGGCCCACATAAGTTTTTGAACCATTAATAGAAAAATTTTTAAATTTTAAGGCTATTTCATTTTTTTAGTACAATGCAGTTATTCACTACTGATGCAACACAGTTTAATTACTTGTGCCCATTCATAAGGTCACAATATATATTTAAAGTAGTTACTGTGAAAGTTATGAGTGAAGAAAGTTTGAGGCTTATAAATCAAAGAATAATAATAGTAATAAATACTTGCAATGATGAAAACACAAGAAAGAAATTAGGATCTGGATCAAATGAAAAGTGCTGGTATAGCAGGAAAAGAAGATTGTGCATCATTTATTATAAAAAAATTTAACATTTTATAGTCGCAGTTTTGAAAAAAAAAGTGACAATCTTACAATATTGGATCATGAATTGTTAAATTAAATGTGAAATATATATATATAAAAAGCAGGATTTTCAAAAAGACAAACTAGTATACACTCAAAAATTAAAGTTAAGTAATATATAGCTAATTGAAATAATGTCATTAATAAACAATTTAACAGATACAGTTAAGTAAGTGCTAGAATTTATAAAAAAAAAAAAACCTACAATATCACAGTGACTATACGTTGAAATTTCGAAAACTGCTTGCAAATTATTTATTTATATTTTTTTATTCTGGTTTGTTAATATATACAAGTTTGTTTGTTATTTTATCAGTTCAACATTCATTATATATATATCATATGTGGATAAAGTAAATTTAAAAGTCAAGAAGTATTTCAAAAATGAATTTCAGTGATAGCTTTATTTAAGCAAATTGTTTTTCTGAAAAATTATTTTCAAATAATGTAATTTATTTTATGTTTGTTATTTTAGAAGACTAAACTACATGTTAAAATGTTATTTAATATTTAAATAACCATGAACAATATGAAAGTAGTTTTTACATTTTATATAATCATATAAATTAAATATAAAATATTAAATATATTATGTGATTTTTTTTTACATATTGTAGAGTATCCAATATGTCAGAATTCTAAATAGCACATTCAGTTTTAAATTCCCTGCTGATTTGTACATTTTATAATATAATTTTCAGTTTTTCAAATGTAATGATTTTGAGATGTAATAAATAATTTAATTTTTAACATAATTTTGCATTTTTACAAAAAGATTTTTTTACATTGGTATTAAAATACCACACACGTGTGTATATAAACCCTTTTAGTGTGATATAATTGAAAATAACTATTAGTACACATGAAAAATCTTACACAATAACAAGCATAGTCTTACAAATGTTAATGTCCAGATTATTATTTATTAGTAAACAAAAGACCTCTTTTTCTAGCCATTACATATTAAATATAATAACAAATAGAGACACAACAATTTATGAGAATAAAATTGATGGTATTTCAAATATTCATAAATAATAACATAATTTTGCATTATTTTATTTTGCAAGAAAGAGTTAATAAGTATAGAAATTTAATAACTATTTAAATAAAAGTAGTATGGAAAGGGCACTTAATGAAATAGAGTAAGCTAATCCTGAAATGACAGCATTAATAAAATTCATCCAAATTAGGGTGATGGGGAAGAAACCCATTCAATTATTTGGATAGTTTGCATGATTTTTTTTATTTCCATAAATCAAGGGAACAGGGGAAAGTTATTATAGTGATGAGCCATTTAAGTGGTACTACTTGGGAATGGTGGAAGGTGGTGGACTATAATCTCCAAACATTTCAAGAGTACAGAACAATGATTTTGAGGTGTTTCTGGAGTGTGGAAAAACAAGAGGCTACCCATATGAGAGTATCTCGAGAAAAGTATTGATCAGATAGAGATGAAACCTATAGCCAGTTTTTCCAATGCCAAGTGGAAAAACTGAGAGTATTGGAGGCTTACCCAATATATCAATTCCGGATTGTAAGAACCATAAGATACAACCTTCCAAAAGAGGTTCAATGCAAATTGGCTGAGAACCACTGTTTATCGGTAGAGGAAGCACTAGAAATGTTGGAATATAGTGATCCTGGAGAAGGGGAAAATTCTAAAGTTATGTGGGTGAATTGTAATCAACCCTTGGGTAGGAATAATTATAACTCCAAGAAAGGAGAATGGCAAAAGACCCCATGGGATAATTAAAAGGGTTTTTTGTTGTTTTTCTTCTTGAGAGACGATGCAATGAGATGGTATTTTTTTCCATCATGTATATATATATATGTATAATTTAGTAAAAATTTGTATATGTTATTTTGAAATAAAATGTATTTTTTGAAATATGATTTTAAAAGTTTTTTTTTATCTTTTGTTTAATTATTTCAAAGAAATCAGCCTTTCTTCAGTTTAAATATATAGTTAAAATTAAATCTTGAAATTTAATTTTGAATAAAAGTTTTTTTGTGTGTGTTTCTAAATTAAAAGAATTCTTAGAAAAAGCAATAGGAAGAAAAGAAAAGAAAGAAAAAGTATGGAATTTTTTTTTTTTTGTAATTAACTCTATTATTGAGACTTCTGATAGTGAAGGTATTTCTGTTATCCATTACACTCATCAATTTGAAATGTTTTTATGGGATTAAAGGCAATACATGACCAAAAAAGGACATAAAATAAAAGTGTAAATCCAGACTTTGAAAGGGCTGGAAAACTATAAATTACAGAGTGGCCTTTTGAGTGGACTACTTGGTATTTTACTTGAGGTAGGGCTTGAGTGTTTGGTTTTGATTCGGCTTGTACTCTTATACAGTTTAAATATTGAAAAGATAAATTAAACAAAAGAATATTAGAGAGTGCAGGTTGAATGGCTAAGAGACACCAGAACTTTTCCCTTGGGGAACTTCTCCTTCCACAACCACTTGGAACTGCCAACATAAATGCTGACAGTAAAATTTGAAAATGTAGAGCTAGCCAAGAAAATAATACAAAATGGAAATACCAGATAATCAACACCAACCATTGGATTAAGATTCATATAAGAATTTTTTCCCACAGGATCAAGAAACTACAATGATCGATCAGGGTAATTATGAACTTTTCTCCAAGAAATATTTTTTTAGTTTATAATGGCTCATATAATGATGAAAGACATTCACCTAACTATAAAGAGAAGAGAAATAAGTTTCAATAATAGAGAGGGTTTTATGGGGTTTATTAATTATGTGTATTTTACTCAATATTATATCTTGTGTTGTTTTCATAATAATTCTTTTTTTAGTTACTATACTACCAATATATATAAATATCAAAATAAAGATCGTTTACTCGATTGAGGTGTCACTATCCAGCATGCTCTTATTAGTAAGTTGCCCTTGAGTTTCACTCATAGTTTATATTTTTCCACAATTATTTGGTACTTTTAATATACATAAGTTAAGTGATGGTGCATGTTCTTTTGAGAAAAGATATTTTAAATGAGTTTGCTGGTATTGAATAGATAGCGTTAGTTTGATTAAATAAAAAAAAAAAAAAAGAAGTATAATAAATAATTCAACTTTAAGCCAGTGTTTGTTTTAATTTAATTATTATTTAAGTAGTTAAGAATCCTTTTTATAGAAGTAAAGTCCGGTCTAGATTATGATCTAAAATTACATTTGGTGATTGCCATTCGTAAATAAATGAATAACCATGATTGTCGAACATGTTTTCGCAATTTGTTATAGGTTATATACCTAGTGGCACCCTCATTTAGCCATTTTATTTTTGTAAAAAAAAAAAAAAATACAGACAGTGCAAAATGTTGTGGCACACTGAGGAAACATCAAATCACAAATAAAACTAAACATTTAATGGCGTATGTTTTTACATAAGCTTTGTTAGTGAACTAATATGTGTATATTATAACTGACAGAATTGCACAACCCAAATGAAATCACCCGAGGGCAATCTGCATATGTGCTTCACAGTAGAAGTCACAGAATAACAATTTTTTTTTAGCTTGTGAAGGTCTGGGAAAAACAAAAAAACTCTTAACTATGTTACTTGAGCTATTAATTGTAAATAATGATGACAAACTGCCAAAAATAATAAAACAAACACAATTTATTTATGTATATACAAAATAATACACACCCTAGCATAACTTTAGTTAATGGACTTATAAATTTTGAACTTCTTTATGGTAAATAAACCTTTCTAAATCTTATTCATATAATTTTAATTTTAATTATACACAGTTATTATATATGGTGGTGTAACACTTAAATATTTTAAAACAATTAATATTTGAAAGCTACTAATGTAGAATATTGTTATCCTTAGTTGTTTGTGAATAAATCCCAATCTACTACATAAACTCCTGTCTGCTCACACCTTTCATTATCCCTATTCTAAGACTAAATGTTCCTGCCAAATGAGGATAATACAATATTATAAACTAAGAATGATTTAACTAATTGACTGTTTATAATCAACTTCAGGTTAAAATATTGACAAGCAATTAAAATAATAACATAATTGTACAATACAAGAAATCACATCTGTGCTACAATAATTTCTACATAAGAGCAAATAGATGGGTAAATTATATGCATATGGTAGGAATCAAACTTCTAACACATATTACTTTTTAGATTATTTGATAAGACATATGAATGATCAGTAGTAACAAATGTATCATTACAAGACGTATGAAATAAAATAGATAATATACTATAGAAATCGATCGTCTACCACACATCATTGTTTAAGCAAAATAATGACAGTAAAGGACCAGTAATCATAAATAATGTGACAATTATTTCACTAATTCATTACATAAGAATGAGTTTCAGATGAAACTAGAATAACCGGAATTGGCGGATTGACAGCCATCCATTTTTCAATTATATCACCTGAAAACACAACAATAGTTCTCTCAAACTGACATATATTTAATATAACCTTAATCTAGCTGGTCTATGCAGCACAATTTTACTCCATTCATAATTTATTCACTTGCTGATTTAACATATTGTTGATATTTTCTTTAAAGTGAAAATTACTGATTTAATTAATATACAAATGTTTAATAGCATGGCAAGATTTTATGATTACAAGCTAATTGCCTTTTATAAAATAATTTTATACAATTATTGTAAGTAAATTATGGTGTGGTAAATAGAACAAACTATCATCTTTTGTCATACCTGCTCATAAGATTAGTTTAATATTCATACTTATTTTCTCAGCATCAAAAGTTTATGTTCAGTCTTCAGGTATTGGTTTATTTTACAGCATTTCCACTAAACCATGGCTATCATAACAGTAAGTTTAAATCACTATTTACATTCATTTAGGATGCATAGATATCAATTATGTCTTGGTTTGGCAGCTAGTTCTTTCTGTAGCACTGGACATCAGACTTCACTCATCTCAGGTAGATACATAGTGGACCCAAGTTTGGATAGTTTTTTCTCTTGCTAATGCCCTCTTTTTAGGGACTTGTTGATGAATTTTTAGTTTGCTCTTTGCCAGCTTGACTGACTGATTCAGATAACGGCATATTTACTCTTACATTGTAGATCTGGCAAACCAACCAAATAATAATAATAATCTTTTTAATAACAGCTTATGAATAATGTTGGCAGCAGAATAGAATCCTGTAAGCAGAGAAGCATTAATTAAAGCAAAATAATAATAATCCTCAAATGTAATTTTCAGCACTATTTATATTGTTTGGAGTTACCTTTTCTGTAAAATTCAGATCCACTGCTCATCTTTTGGATCCTTTGATCTATTGGCTATAGATAGCTATAGAAAAACCACTGTGGTTCAAACTTATTTGTGCAATACCGTATTTTCAAGATCTTATCTTTGAGCAGGAATGTTATTCCTGTTCAAAGATAATAGTGTCAATTATTTTTCTCCTTAATTTAATCTATCAATCTGTCTCCAAGTATTTTGATTACTTTTTCTAGACTGTCATTCCCATTTTTAATTATTGTTTAAAAAAAACACCTTTTGCTTTTAACCAAACTAATTTAGAATTAATTAGCTTTTACAACTTTTTAAAAAAAAAAATATTTTTTTTTTTACTTGATTTAACAAAATAACTTTAAGCATCACATAATCACTATCTTTTATACTAGCAAATAATTGTTTATAAACAAAGCAAAACTCTCTATACAGTAGTGCTTAAGTAGAGATGAAAGGTGGTTGCTGGAGGGTTGCATTAGATCCTAAGATCTAGGTGCAGTGCTCTCAGATCCAAAGCTCCTCACTGACGATGGCCACAAGCCAGAAACTAGTCTGGGGATATTGGATGCATAGGCATTAGATAGGGATTTTATGCACAAGCCTTCTGGCATTCATTGATTACTCTGGTTGGCACCACTGTATGGAGAGTTTTGCTTTGTTTTTAAAATAACTTTATAATTAATTATATCATATACATTTATCTGTGCATTCAAAATATATATTTATTTAATAAAAATTTAAAAAAAAATTTAATTCAAGATTTCTTCATGATTTTTAACATTACCAACATGAACTACATATTTTTTTTCCTTTTTTTTTTTTTTTTTTTTTTTTTCTTTTTTTTTTTCTTTTTTCTTTTTTTTTTTTTTTTTTTTTTTTTCCTTTCCCTTTTTTCCCCCCCCCCCCCCCTTTCCCCCCCCCCCCCCCTTTTCTCCCCCCCCCTCCCCCCCCCCCCTGCAGGCCTTCCTTTATGAACATATATATATATATATATAGATTCATATCTCCAAAATCTGCCAAAAAAACAACAATAAAAATGAATTTACTTAGTAAATATATAATACACACATATTAGTATGCAAAAAATTTGCCTAACTTATATATCTGGACTATTTTATTTACTATGATGTATTCTATCTATTTGGTCTGTAACTATCTCCATACCAGAGATAGTTTTTCTTCATATGCTAAATCCATCAGTTCTGATGACCATCTTTCCCTCATCCTTCTTTGACAATTTGAGTTGGTATTTTATTCATACGTCTTCTTCACATGTGGCTGATTCTCCACATTAGTGTATTCATGATCACTGTATGCAGTGTCAATTGATCAATTTTCTTCAGCAATCCTGGAGGTGGTTTGTGCATATTGCCTAAGTCTATGGCAATCAGCAATGAGCCATTTCTTAAATATTTTTTTGGCTTTATCCTCACATGATTTTCTGCCCTGTTGCAGGCATGTTATATTGGATATTTCTTATAACCTACCCTCTGATAATTGAAAGGCAGTCAGGGACTGCAACTTAGCTACCCACCAGTAGGAGAACTGAGTATGAGTTTCTCCCAATACCCCTGGATATTTTTCTTGGGAAACTTTATGCAGGAGCCTCTCTTGTTGCTCTTCATTCCTGAAACTATGCATTAATGCATATATGTAGTCAACAAAACTTTGTGGCTTAATTCTCAATGTATGCCATCAGTTTTTGGCTGCCCTGTGAGATGACTGCAGGCTACAGTAATCTTTTTATCTTTCTAACTATAATTAAATTGAAACATTTCTTTCAAACTTTCTAAATGTGGCAATGGGCTCTCTTCTACCTCTTCCCTAAAAGCTTTGATTTGCAAATTTTTTATTATAAATTTGGCTCATTTACCCATTACCTTTTCTATCCTTATCTACCCCATTATCTTCTTTATACCTTATGCTATTTTCTTGTAACCTTTTTATTTTTTCTCTTTCACCCAGATAAATTTTACTCTCAATAGTCTCTAATCTCTCTTCCAGGCATATTTTATTTCTGCACATGCTAGCTCTATCTCTATTCTTATGCTATCTTTATTTTTTTCTAAGTTCTGATGATGCATCCTATACAACTTTTCCTCTACATTATCTATTCTATCTTTCTGTTTATTATGTAACCTTTCTTCCCTGAGCACCATAAATTCTTCTTGCACCCTTAATTTATGCTATATGGCTTCTTTTATCTGTACTATTTTTTTTCCAGCCTGTCTACTCTTAAATTTTCTAATCTTATTTCTTCTTTAATTTCATTAACATTTTTCTCCTTCTTCAATATTTTACCTGGTTTGTTCTATTTCTTATCTTTTGCTTCATTTCTCCCACCTTTTGATTCATTTCTTTAATATTTTACATTATATGAAGTTGACTTTCTTCAGTTTTCTTTCATCATATGAAATTGATTTTATTTCATTTCTAGCCCTATATTTTTCATTAAATTTTGTTGATTCTTATTTACCATTTCCACCCTTATCCTCATCATTGTCCACATATATGTTGGCTAATTTGTTCTTTCCACCAACTGGGGATTTTTAAAACAAATAGAACTATCTTTTCTTGTGGTATCTCATTGGTTCTTAAATCATAACTCCAGTTCTTAAATCATAACTCCATTCTTCTGATTCCATATTTATAAAATGTATTTCTATACACTTACAAGTAAAACATTTTCTTGTTTTTCTACAGTAGCCCTAAATTCTGTTTTAACACTATTTATTAACTTTTAATTCTTTATTCTCTTTGAACATTACTCCACTTTAACTGAGCAAATACCAGATTCCCAACAAAGTTCTTCACTTGTCATTATATTATGTCCTACTTTCAACTTTCTAATGTCCAATTAAACAAAAATATCTTATATATATATAATACAGTTTGTGTTTATTTTTTTTACTGCTGAAACAAATTTCATAAAACAAATTTTTATTTATTTATTATATCTCATGAATATACATTTTAATCTAACTATTGGCAATACTTCATCACAAATAAATCTTTTCACTAAATATTTCTTTTATCCCGCCGGCCAACCCCCCCCCCCCCCCCCCCCCCCCCCTCCCCAACCCGCGCCAGACGCCGGCCAATGCCTGACTAAATATATTTTTGCCATCAATAATTACTTTTATAAATCTAAAACAAACTACTTGCACAAATCCCCCCTTCCTTGTATAACCTGTCAAACATATTTAAAATGTATTCCCTTTTTCTTAACCTGTCAAACTTATTTTAAAACACAATACAAACTTATTCTATTTAAACTTTTTTTTTTAAATAATATTTTTGGGACTAATTTTTTTTTTTACATCATTAAAAAATCTATAAGTATCTCAAAAATACATGATTAATTCATTGTGCCTCACATTTCAGGTGCTATAAATATAAATATCTCACAGATTTATGGTTATACATTGGATTCACGTTTCAGTTGCCACTTATGAAAAAAATATCTCAGGGATATGTGGTCAGTGTAAGCAAGCCCCATGTTGATGCATAATATAATTAAAAAAAATTCAAGTCAGAATAATACAAGAAGCTCTTAACTATGTTACTAAAAATTATTGATTACAAATAATGATGACAAACTGCCAAAAATAATGATACAAACACAATTTATTTATGTTATACAAAATAACACATCATGGCATAACTTTAGTTAATATAGTTATAAATTTTGAACTTCTTTATGGAAAACTAAACCTTTCTGAATCTTAAAACAGGCAAAACTCACTATATATATTGCCACACACAACAAGCTAGAATAATCAATGGATGCCAGAAGGATTTGTGCATTAAATCCCCATCTAGTGCCTATTCATCCAATATTCCCAGACTAGTTTCTGGCTTATGGCCTTCGTCAGTGAGAAGCCTTGAATCTGAGAGCACTGCACCTAGATCTTAGGATCTAATGCAACCCTCCAGCAACCACCTTTTATCTCCATTTAACTACAAAACTATGAGTCTTAAACTGAAAACACCTTAATGCTTTCAATCCAAGCCTTCTGACATTCATTGATTACTCTAGCTTGTTTGTGTGTGGCAATATATTGTAACAGGATATAGATATGCATTACATTCAAATTTAATAGTAACTTTTTTTATCTAATACAGAATTAAAAACAAACTGTCAAAATGCACAAATAACGAATTATTAATTTATTAATATGTTAGATTGATTGAAATATTAAAATAAGCTTTAAAAAATAAATAAATTATAGAATCGAAGCAAAGATTCTAATCTTTAAATAAAATATATAATAAAAAACCTTTTGATTTTAATAATAGTGAAGATTTTTTTAATTATAAAACAAAAATTACAAACAGATCCTTAAGGCAAAGTCACAATTAAAGAAATGATTACAAAATAGATAAGAGTTCCCGCCCAGAGATAGACACAGACCTCAGTGGAAAACCCAAAATCTTACCTTGGACACAAACCAAATAAACCAATGGAATACAGACATGAAATATATTTGATGAATCCTGCATCCCAAAGATAAGGTACCTGAGGACTATAAAAAGAAATCCAAAACAATAATTAATTAGTTGGAGATTAGAGAAATTAAAAATTTAAATTCTTTCATCAGTAAAAATAATTTTAAAAGTTATCGCCATCACCAAAAAAAAAAATGTAATTAGCTTCATTGTGCTTCCTTTGGTGAGGCCGGCCAAAGGCAGCTTTCATCTCCATGGATCCCAGGATCAAACCACTGGTACCGTCTTCAGAAAACATCGTAAATGTGGCTTCATAAATCATCATCGTCCGCAAGAAAAGGGCCCTTGCGTAAATTAGATCTTCATCATGAAGGAATAAGCACAGGACAAAAAAGAGGTATAAATTTATAAATGATCAACTTAAATATAAACTCTCTTAAGCTTAAAATCTTTCGGATTTTATTTGTGTCTAAAAAATGAACTATAAACTTTCTTTCCTGAATAAACCTGAACTTTCTGTATCTTTTATAAACTTTGCAATTTAAAAACTCTGATCTAAAGTTAAAATGTAATCTCTTCAAAATGTATTGTATTTTATTTTTGCTTATTCATGCTAAAAAGATCTGTTTGTAATAGGGTAGGGGTTTGCAATTGCAAACTTAAATTTAAAGATAGAAAACACATCGTTATTTGTGCACTATTAAATGTTAAAAATAGTAGTTGTAGTAAAAAAAGTTAAAATATAAATGTTATCTTAAAAATGATTTTAAAACCTTAATTAAACTAAAGATTTTTTGTTTTGAATTAAATTAATAAAATGATTTAAATGTTAGTTGAGTGTAGATGGCTGCTAGACTAGTTTAAATATATGTTAGTTTAAAGAGGCTTTGATTTTGGACTATTTGTTTCATAGTTGTGTCAGTGCTGGTGGAAAGATATATAGATGTTTATATCAATGTAATGTGAAGTGTGTTAGCACCTAGGGCTATGAGTTCAACTGAATGCATGACCCCAAAGAGAGGTAGTCATATCATTTAAATGGACGCAGAGGTATTTCCTGCGCCATTGACCCATTCCAGTTCTATGGATTGAGAAGATAAGTCGGCAAGATAAGACCGCTCTCTCATCCATATGCAGTGTTTTTCTCTTATTATTACATACATGATTCCTTCGCCAGATAGAAGCACATTCCTATACTGGTTGAAGCTCATTTTTTTTCTCCAATAATATCACATTGTTCAGATGCACATTCCTGTCACGTGATTCTATGCTAACATGTTCATATTGCATTGGTTGCTGATATATATCTGGAAGCGAGCATTGGTGTGGCTGCGGATTTTTAGCCTGGAATCAATTGTTTGAAGGTCTTTTAGGTGCGTGGTCTGGGTAGCTCATCTATACTCAACATTCTAAAATTTAAAATTAAAGTTAAAACAAATAAAATAATAATGGAATAGAATAAAACATAAATTTCTTCTTGTGTTATAAAAATTAATATTTTAAAGTTTGTGTGTTATTAATTATATATGTAAATAAAATCTTTTTTGTGTTATTAATACTGACAGTGATTGCTTTTTTTTATTTTTTATTATTAAAAATATATTTTAAATAAATATATTAAATTTCTGCATGGGCGCCATTTATAATGGTCGGGGATGATGATGAAGTATCCGGTCGGGGATGATGATGAAGTATCCAGTCTTACTGCATCTGCTGACAGAGCACCACTAGGCTACTTTGAACCTAGAAAATTTATAAAGTCGACAGATATGTGCTGTTAAGATCACAGCCGTCAGCCCAAATCACTAGCACAAGTAGATGCAGAAACTTAATATATTTATTTCAAATATATTTTTAATAATAAAAAATAAAAAAAAGCAATCACTGTCAGTATTAATAACACAAAAAAGATTTTATTTACGTATATAATTAATAACACACAAACTTTAAAAAAATTAATTTTTATAACACAAGAAGAAATTTATGTTTTATTTTATTCCATTATTATTTTATTTGTTTTTAACTTTAATTTTAAATTTTAGAATGTTGAGTATAGATGAGCTACCCAGACCATGCACCTAAAAGACCTTCAAACAATTGATTCCGGGCTAAAAATCCACAGCCACACCAATGCTCGCTTCCAGATATATATCAGCAACCAATGCAATATGAACATGTTAGCATAGAATCACGTGACAGGAATGTGCATCTGAACAACGTGATATTATTGGAGAAAAAAATGAGCTTTGTCCAGTATAGGAATGTGCTTCTAACTGGCGAAGGAATCGTGTATGTAATAATAAGAGAAAAATGCTGCATATGGATGAGAGTGGTCTTATCTTGCCAACTTATCTTCTCAATCCATAGAACTGGAATGGGTCAATGGCTCAGGAAATACCTCTGTGTCCATTTCAATGATATGACTACCTCTCTTTGGGGTCATGCATTCAGTTGGACTTGTAGCCCTAGGTGCTAACACACTTCACATTACATTGATATAAATGTCTATATATCTCTCCACCAGCACTGACACAACTACGAAACAAATAGTACAAAATCAAAGCCTCTTTAAACTAACATATATTTAAACTAGTCTAGCAGCCATCTACACTCAACTAACATTTAAATCATTTTATTAATTTAATTCAAAACAAAAAATCTTTAGTTTAATTAAGGTTTTAAAATCATTTTTAAGATAACATTTATATTTTAACTTTTTTTACTACAACTACTATTTTTAACATTTAATAATGCACAAATAACGATGTGTTTTTTATCTTTAAATTTAAGTTTGCAATTGCAAATGCCTACCCTATTACAAACAGATCTTTTTAGCATGAATAAACAAAAATAAAATACAATACATTTTGAAGAGATTATGTTTTAACTTTAGATCAGAGTTTTAAAATTGCAAAATTTATAAAAGATACAGAAAGTTCAGGTTTATTCAGGAAAGAAAGTTTATAGTTCATTTTTTTAGACACAAATAAAATGCGAAAGATTTTAAGCTTAAGAGAGTTCATATTTAAGTTGATCATTTATAAATTTATACCTCTTTTTTGTCCTGTGCTTATTCCTTCGTGACGAAGATCTAATTTATGCAAGGGCCCTTTTCTTGTGGACGATGATGATATATGAAGCCGCATTTATGATGTTTTTTGAACACGGTACCAGTGGTTTGATCCTGGGATCCGTGGAAATGAAAGCTGCCTTCGGCCAGCCACACCGAAGGAAGCATGATGAAGCTAATTACATTTTTTTTTTGGTGACGGTGATAACTTTTAAAATTATTTTTACTGATGAAAGAATTTAAATTTTTAATTTCTCTAATCTCCAAATAATTAATTATTGTTTTGGATTTCTTTTTATAGTCCTCGGGTACCTTATCTCTGGAATGCAGGATTCATCAAATATATTTCATGTCTGTATTCCATTGGTTTATTTGTTTTGTGTCCAAGGTAAGATTTTGGGTTTTCCACTGAGGTCTGTGTCTATCTCTGGGCGGGAACTCTTATCTATTTCGTAATCATTTCTTTAATTGTGACTTTGCCTTAAGGATCTGTTTGTAATTTTTTTTTTTATAATTAAAAAAATCTTTGCTATTATTAAAATCAAAAGGTTTTTTATTATATATTTTATTTAAAGATTAGAATCTTTGCTTCAATTCTATAATTTATTTATTTTTTAAAGTTTATTTTAATATTTCAATCAATCTAACATATTAATAAATTAATAATTCGTTATTTGTGCATTTTGACAGTTTGTTTTTAATTCTGTATTAGATAAAAAAAGTTACTATTAAATTTGAATGTAACGCATATATATATCCCATTACAATATATAGTGAGTTTTGCCTGTTTTAACAAAAGTTGAATCTTATTAGTATAATTTTAATTTAAATCATGCACAGATATTGCATACTATGGAATAATGCTTAAATGTTTTAAAACAATTAATATTTGAAGCTATTATTTTAAAATATTATCATTAGTTGTGTGTGAATGAATCCCAACCTACTGCATAGATTTCTAATGACTTGCACTTTATTATCCCTGTTCTAAAAATAAACGATCCTGCCAAATGATGATAATTTAATATTATAAACTAAGAATGATTTACCTAATGGACTGCCATAATCAATTTCAGGTTATGATATTAGCAAGCAGTAAAAATAATAAATAATTGAACAATACAGAAAATCACATTTGCACTATAATAATTACTTCATAAGAACACATGCATGTGTTTATTATATGCATTTGATATGAATTAAACTTCAACTGCTATACTGGCATACTATTTTTTAGAGTATTTGATAACACCTATGAGTGATTGGTAGTTGCAAATGTATACAAGACATGTATGAAGTAAATTGGATAATATACAATAGGAACTGATCACCTATTGTACATCACTGTTTAAATGAAATAATGATTGTAAGGCAGTCAGCAATTGCAAATAATGTTACAATTATTTCACAAATTTGTTACATAAGAATGAATTTCAGATGCAACTAGCATAACCTGAATTGAAAGATTGTCAACCATTCATTTCTATCAATTCTATCATCTCAAAATACAAGAATATTTCACTCAAACTGATATCAATTTAATATAACTTTAATCTAGCTTGTCTTGGCAGAATGATTAAACTCCATTCATAATTTATTAATTTACAAATTTAACACATTGTTGATATTTTCTTTAAAGTGGAAATCTATTTAATTAGCATATAAACATTTAATAGCATGGCAAAAGATTATAATTACAAGCTAACTGCCTTTTATAAAATAATTTTATACAATTGTCACTGACTAAATTGTGGGGGAAAATAAAACAAACTGTCACCTCTTGCCATACCTGATCATAAACAGATTAAATAAATAACTATTTACTAACATATTTCATTAAACATCACATGATCACCATTTTTTATGCTTGCTTATAACTGTTTTTAAAACAGGTGAAACTCTCTAAAGAGTTGTGCCACTCAATGCAATCCAGAGTAATCAATGGATGCCAGAAGGCTTGTGCATAAAATCCCCATTTAGTACCTACTCATCAAATATTCCCAGACTAACTTCTAGCTTGTGGCCTTTGTCAGTGAGGAGCCTTGGATCTGAGAGCACTGCACCTAGATTTTGGGATCTAATGCAACCCTCCAGAAGTCACCTTTTGTCTCTGCTGATCTACAAAACTATGAGCTTAAAACTGAAAACACAATAATATTTTCAATTCAAGCTCATTGGTTTATATACTCATATAAGTCTGAACTCAGTTCAGTACCCATACATTTTGGCATCTTTGGTTCTTTAATAATGATAGCCACCATTATCCTATTAGGCAGAATTGGTATTAAACCACTAAACAGTATATGATCACTATTTCTTATGCTTACTCATAACTGTTATTAAAACAGGAAAAATTCCCAATACAGTAGTGTCACTCAGTGCAAGTCAGAGTAATCAATGGATGCCAGAAGATGCAGGATCACCATTTCTCATGCTTCCTCATAGCTGTTATTAAAACAGGCAAAACTCTCCATAATATATGCTAATGAGATTTTTTAGATTGAAAATATTATTGTGTTTTCAATTTTAAGCTCATAGTTTTGTAGTTCAGTAGAGATAAAAAGTGGTGGCTTCTGGAAGGTTGCATTAGATTCTGAGATCTAGGTGCAGTGTTCTCAGATCCAAGGCTCCTCATTGATATAAGCCACTAGCTAGAACCTAGTCTGGGGATATTGGATGAATAGGCACTAAATAGGGTTTTATGCAAAAACCTTCTGGCATCCATTGATTACTCTGGCTTGCACTGAGTGGCATTACTGTATGGAGAGTTTTGCCTCTTTTTATATTTCATTAAATTAGTAGAGACATAATAATTAACTAAACATTAGTTTAAAGTTCATACTTATTCTTTCAACATTAAAAGTTCACATTCAATTTTTAGGTATTGGTTTATTTGGCAGTATTTCTGTCAACCCATAGATATGGTGATGGTAGGTTTAAATCATTATGTCACATTAATTTAGGATGTGTAGATATCAGTTAAGTTTTGGTTTGGTAACTGGTTCTTCCTGTAGCAGTAGACATCACACTTTTATCATTTTTCAGGTGCATACATAACAACACACATGATTGAGTGGTTTCTTTTTTTTTTGGGACTCAGCAATGAATTTTCAGCTTCCCCTCTGCCAGCTTGACAGAGTGAAGCAGATAATGTCTTCTCTACTCTTATACCAGATCTGGCAAACTAACTGAATAATAATAATAATAATAATCTTCTT
Organism: Epiperipatus broadwayi; assembly: GCA_028023455.1. Lineage (NCBI taxonomy): Eukaryota > Metazoa > Onychophora > Udeonychophora > Euonychophora > Peripatidae > Epiperipatus > Epiperipatus broadwayi. The sequence continues at coordinate 11,976,581 of JAQFVV010012413.1, forward strand.
AATAATAGCATATGGAGAATATTGAAAGCAGAATAGAATGCTGAAAACAGACAAGAATTAATTAAAGCAGAATAATAAGCCTCAAATGTAATTTCCAGCACTGTTTATATGATTTGGAGCTATCTTATCTGTAAGATTTGGATCCATTGCTCCTCTTTTGAATCCTTTGATCTATTGGCTATAGATAACTCCAGAGAATCTGCTGTTGTCTGAGCACATTCACCCAATACCATATTTGCAAGTTCTTACCTTTGAATGGAAATAATAGCCTTTTTAATTAAATCATGTCAATTATTTATCTTTTTAATTTAATCTATTGACCTGTCTCCAAGTATTTTAATTACTTTTTCCTAGAATGTAATTTCTACTTTAAATTATTGTTAAAGGAAAAATACCTTTTGCTTTTAACAGACCTTTTAAAAACTAAATTTAAAATTATTTCGGTTTTACAATTTTTTAGAAAAATATTTTGTTTTTAACTTGATTTAACAAAAATAACTTTATATTTATTAAAACTTTTAAATTCAAGATTTCTTCATGGCCAACATGAACTACATATATCTGTTTATATATATATATAATATTGATAAAGACTGAGTTTAACAGAAAAGTTATACTCTATAGCCAAGAATTAAATGCTACACAAATTGAAGTATTAAAAATTACTTGATTAGATGTGTGTATGCACATTAGAGATTATTGTTCATTTTTTTTATAACTCAAATCACAAAATACAGTTATTGTGAAGTTAAACTATTAAATTAACCAGAATATAGTACTCAAAAAGTGTGGGTGCATATAGGGTAAAAAAATGTTTATATAAACTAAAATTTAAAAAAAGACAAATTTGAACATTTTTTTTTTAGCAATTCAAACACTTCTAAGGATATAAACCCAAATTTTTGTGATAGATAAAATTATGTAAAGACAATGAAAATCTTAAAAAGCATATGCTTAATTAAGATTAATATTTATTGTGATATGAAACAAAAAAAATACAGCATTGAATTTTTTATTGCAAACTAAAGGCATTTGAAGAAAAATTAATTTTATTGTTTATAAATTATTTTTAAAAATATTTTATATAATTAAATATTATTAAAATTAATTTACATATTAAAAGTTGGAAATGAATTTTGTTTCTTTGTAGACTAAATAATTTACTTAATTTATTTTTTACTTAAATAATTAATTTTTGACTGGGTAATTTGGGAATTTAAGAAACAATTTTAAATTTCATTTTTTATAAAGCTAAAAATATTATTCAAGAATGGAAAAAATAATGGAATTTTAATTAAGTTATGTTGTATTTAATTTATTAATTAAATATGTAATTAACTAGAAACTAATTGAAAAATATGTATATATATCCATAAAAATTGCAACATATTTTTTAAATAACAGTGGCTTATTTTTTTCATTTCAGAAAAATACAAATTGATCACATGATTTGACAGTACCAGTTGTAGTTGCAATTAATCAGCCTTTGAAAATACTAGAAATTTACTGCTCAAGAATTTCCAAGAAGTTACTTCAAGGAAAAATTTAACATTGAGTTTACTGGAAGAAGAAATCAAAACTAATACTGAAAAATTATAAGTTATCATCCTCATTTTTCAAATGAGCTATGAGAAAATTATTTGCCATTATACTAGGTTATAAAATGACTTGCTGATTTTCAAATCTTTGTTGGGTTGTTATCACTGTCTGGAAATGTAAACACTGGGAAAGAAGTGATATAAAGCCATAAAAAAGTGTAGCTTACCTATTGGCTATACTGTGGAAAAATAAAAGCCAAATAATTCTAGCATATTAAATAATGTCATGAATAAAATTAAACCAACAAGAAAATAAAATTCAACAAAGCTACTGACATAAAAGTATATGTGTGGGAAACTTAAGTTGTGGAAGAGAAACTTTCTAATTAAAATATTATTTTATAAAAAAAAATAGTTATTTTGAGTGTTGTCAAGAGTGGGTATTAAAATTAAAACAAATACAGTAAAATGAAAAATAGGGCAAAACATTAAAAGTCCAATAAAAGGTACTAAGCAATAGAATTGGTAAAGTTTTAACTTCAGTTATCACATGACTAACTAAAAAGTAAGGGATATATATATTACTAAGTGTCTATGCATCCACTGAGGCAAAAAAAATAAAGAGAAAAAATTAACTATATATTTTTATTTTTAAAATAAACTGTGTGATCCCCCCCCCCCGATAACTTTTTATGTTAATAGAAACATAATTCAAGAATAATAATAAAAGAATAAAAATCATGGACTTTCAACATAAACTGAAATATTTTGTTAATATACCAGGAGATGCAAAAGTAGGTGTATAGTAATTCTTCATCCAAAAACACATGCACTGAAACAGCATTGTGGGGGGGTCCATGTTGCCACAAATAGAAATACTTATTATCCTGCTGATACTATAATTATTGAATAGCAATAATAATATAAAATATATAATATAAAATGTATAATATAAAATATATAATAAACAATAAAGAGAAGTATTATTCTTATAACTTCTTTACTTTCTTTGCATTTCTTCATATATTCATATATATCGCTTATAACAACTTCTTTCATATACACTTTAATGAAAAAAAATTTTAATAAAACTTTTTTATTTTCCTGATATTTTTTTTTTTTTTTTTTTGAATAGCAGAGGAAGTTTGAGAAAGCTCTGATAAAGACTGTTGGACAGTCGAAACTGTCAGGAAAATGAAGTTTTATTAAAAAAATTTTGCATTAATGTGCATGTGAAAGAAGTTATTATAAATGATAAAGAACTCAGTATACCTCTTATAATTGTTATAACTACTTTTGCACCACTGTTCGAATATAAAATTTGCAAATTTTAATGGTCTTTTTTTTTTAATTTACATTTTTTTTTTTGGATAGCATAATTGAAAATATGGCATAGTTTATGACTCAACTGTATGTTTTTTTTTTCAAAACTCTGAAATTTGTAGGCTCTACAATGACTATCACATACTACAGGGGTGGGCAAATAGTGACCTGAGGGCCACATGTGGTCCTCTAAAGGTTTTTATGCGGCCCACCAAGACAATCAGAAAAATTCACCTTGAACTGAGATTTCCTTCTCCTGTACAACCAAAGATTTGTCTCATATTTTTCACTAGGATAGCCATGTCAATACACATGCACAGTGTAGATACAATGTGTAGTGCTTTTCCAGTTGATCTGTTTAATTTCAATTTTGTCTTTGCATTAGCAAATATATACATTTCCAACTTTAGTGAAACCATGAACCCTCCGAAAAAATGTAAAGTCAGTGATGAATGTCGTGTGTTTAATGAAGAATGGACAAAACAAATATTTTTGGTAATACAGGGAATAAGGCAGTGTGTTTATTGGGTCATGAAAAAAAGAGTGTGGCCCTCCGCTAAGCTTTACTTCCACAAAATGGCCCCCAATGTGGCCTTCCGCCAACCTATGCGGCCCTTGAGCCAAAACAATTGCCCACCCCTGACATACTACATAATACAATTGTAGGTGCACTGGTCATATGTTAGAGCATATTTTACTGTTTATATATACCACTTATCTCTAAATGTTTCATAAATTTCTGGAGGTCTTAGTATGAAATGTGATGTTGTATAATTGAAATTAAAATATTCAGAGTAAAAGAAGAACTAAGTAATTACTGTTATATTATTGAATTTATTATACTTTAATCAATATTGTAATTATAAATTATATCTAATTTTTCAAATTTTGACAAAGACACTTTCTTTCCTGCATTTTTGTAAGAAAAATTTGCAAATATGGTTTCATTCATTTAATAATTGATATCAGTTTTATACAAATTTTTTATCAAGATAATTAGAACTTGTGTACAGAGAACATTGGATTTCAACCAACCAAAAGAACAAGCTGGATGTAAAAGTCGTTTTAGTACAGTAGATTATATCCAAGTATTGAGAGAAATTATAGAAAGGATCAATGAGTATGAGTTGCCATTATGCTTTGGCTTTGTAGATTATGAAAAAGCATTTAATTCTATAAGCATTTCTTTTGTGATTAAAACATTGGATCATCAAGATATAGACTCGGAATATTGTCATATTCTGAAGAGTATTTATAATAATGCAACAACAACAATTAGGAAAGTTAAAATTGAGAAGGGCATAAGATGGGGTGACTCCATATCTCCAAAATCTTTTACATAGTGCTGCAAGAAATATTTTGTAGATTAAAGGGAAAACTAATGGAGTAAAAGTAAATGGATATTATTTAAGACATTTAGATTTTGCAGATAATGTAGTTGTTTTTTTTTTTTGCAAATAATACTTCAGAGCTTCAGGAAATGATGGAAGAGTTATCAGATAAAAGTAAGAAACTAGGTCTAAAGGTAAATGTTAATAAGACTAAAGTAATATTCAATGGATTTTCTCAATGAAAATAATGATTGATTATGATGAGTTAGAAGAAGTTAACAATTACAAATACCTAGCCAGATTATTACTACAGATAGAAATATAATGGATGAAATTAATCATAGAATTAATCTTGGTTGGAGTGCTTTTGGTAAAATAATTTAATATTAAAAGAAAATATGCCTATGAGTTTGAATAGGAAAGCTTCTAATAAATGTATTTCATCAGTTTTTACTTATTGATCTGAGACTTGGATATTTAGCAAAAGATCAGAGACTTCAGACCAATCAAGAAAGTATGAAGAAATACATGTTAGAAGTAACAACACAAGATTGAAAATGCAATATACAAGTATTAGAACAAACAGGTGTTATTGACATTGTTGAAGAATCAAAAGACTGAAGTGAATTTGGGGCTGGCCATAATTCTAAAAGAAATGGTAATAGATGGACAATTGAAATCTTAAACTATATTCCAAGAGATTTTTAAAGACCCAGAAATAGACCACATGTGAGATAAATGGATGAAATAAGAAACTGTACAGGGGTAATGTGGAGAAGAGGGGCTAGAGATTGGAGAATATACATTAAACTTGGAAAAACCTTTATTCTGCAGTGTATTGGTGATGGTTAACGATGATGATGATGAAATGTCATGTCTTGTATTTATTTATTTTTCTAATAAAATAAATCAAGAGATTAAAACAAATATATTAAAATAAAACAAATTAATGTTTAAAAAAAATGTGTGAAACTATAATTAAATAATGACTTAATAACAAGAATATTTACTTAATAAGGTAAGTGAAAATTGACTGTATTTGAAATTTTTTATATTTTTTCTGTTTTATAAAATTTTATATTATTTTTAAACAATCCTGAAAAATGGTAATAGCGATAGGGATGTAGAAAGAAAGTATCTAAAAGTGACTATGAAAAATTAAAAAGAAAAAGAAAGACAAAAGAAGTCATAGAAAAGCAGCAAAATACTACATCACCAGGGTTAATGACAAAAGGGTATTGATGAAATGATATATGTTAGTGTTATAAACTGATGTAATGATCAGGAGAATAGTAAGCTCTGATCAAGATTGTTCTTTCTTTTTTTCTTTTTTCCTTTATTTTTTTTTTTAAACCTATAGATCAACTGATACTGCATTGTCTATGGAATAATTTGCAGAATCACAGTATTTACAAATATTGAAGGATAAAAGAAAAATAATGAAATGGATGAAACTTTTCAGTTTAATATTAATAACCAAAACCATCAAAAGGCTAACCTCATTTAAATGAAATAAAAAGAAGTTGATAAGAATAAGTTAACTGAAGAAAAAAAATAAAAAATTTCAGTTATTTGAAAATATCAAATGGGAAGATGGAAATATACAATTCAATATGAATGATCTTTATCTCCATAAAACCAGTTTCCTTTGAAATTAAGAACAAATAGTTGATAAGCTATCTGAAATTCTGCAACTTCTTAAAGATAACCTTAAAAAAATATCATTTTTGTTCAGCAGACAAGACAAATGAAAATTTTGATGTCAATGATCCTGGCACATGACCTGAAATTATTAGTAAAAAGTTTAAAATGAGTATCTTCCAAAATACTGTAACACAAATAAAAAGCTACAACTTTCCAAAAGCTGTAACTAACATGAATTTTTCAGAAAATTCTTATGTAAAGAAATTACCAATCAGAGAACTGTAAGAACAAAGATGATTACTTTACTCAAAATTCAAAGATTCAGAATGGTACTATGCAGTAAATTGATTTCTTCAAATATTACTTCTCTGTGTTTGAATGGGCTTAGCAATTGGGCCCATTTAAGTTCCGATTATAAAATCAGGAAAGATCAGAATATCAGTTTCAATCAATGTACAATATATTGCATCTTGAAAAATATCTAAAATTGGGAAAATCTATTGACAAAAAATATGAAAAAATAATTAAAAATTAAATTTGATATTTAAAAATATGATAAATGAATAGTTGTTTCAATTTTTATTTATCAGATCAAAATTTGGTCTTCAGAGCTAATAGTGATACTTTGCATAAATCATGCAATGACAATTTCTTAGATTTGATAAAATTAATTATACAATTTGGAACATTGCAAAAGTTCAGCATCATCTTTCTATTTATCACATAATATTCAAGAGGAATTTGTGTTTATATTGGCTAAAATAGTAATAATTGAAATAATAAAATTAATGAAGAAAGCTAAATATTTTACAACTTACTAGATTGAATTACAGATGTAAGCCCTCAAGGATAATTATTCAAGGATGATTATATGTTTGTAAACAGAAAAAGAGTCTAAAGGCAAGAATTATCTGCAAAAATAGAAAGTATATTAGAAATAGGATTGGATTTAGAAAATTGTTAAAGACAGGGGTGTGATAACAGGCCTAACCTGAAAGAAAAGTGTGCAAGCACATATTCTTCATAAAAATTCTAAAGCATATAGTGTTTCATGTGGAAAACACAATTTGAACTTAATTATTGGAGACATTTCAAAATTATGTGCCCATGCAATTTCATTTTCTGGACCACTTCAAGTTCTTTAAAGTAATGGGATATATTGAAATAGCATGTAAAACATCCTACACAAAACTCTGTTAGAAACTAGGCAGGAATGTCATCTTGAAAGTATAAAATCTATAAGAAACTAAGTACTACAGTGTGCTCTTGTTTCAAAACACCTTCATGAACATACTAGTGACATAAAAATGATCTTTAAAATTGCATTAGTTGAAAATAAACTTATTTCATTTGAATTTTTATTGAGTTTAGTAATTTGGTATGAGTTATTAAATAAAGTAAATGTAGTGAGCAAGATATTTCAAAGTTTTAACATGGATATTGGTATTGCAAATTTACCTTTCAAAGGCCTATTTAATATTTTCCTGATTACTGAGAACCAGGATTAAATCTTCTTTAATTAGTGCAAAGGAAATTACTGCAGAATTGATAATATTATTCAAATTTAAAACTTGGTGAACTGGAAGGAAAGAACTGATCATTAGACTTCTCAAAAATATTATTTTCGAATTCATGAAAATCAACCATGAATATAAGATTGATATGCCTTTTGATATAATTCTGGCAACATTCATAAATTGATTAAAAATATCTTTTTTAAATGCTGTAAAGACTTAACTGTGTGTTTGAAAAAGGACATTGATTATATCGAGTTATTTAATGAAATTAAAATTTGTTATGGAGTATGACAAATGTAACTTGTTCTAAAAGCAGACTAATAAATAGTCGATTATAACTTCCAGTTTCTGAAATCAGGCTAATAAATAGTCATTTATAATATCCAAATTCCTTATAAAGTATATATTTGCTAAAACAATAAAACCAATTATCCAAGGCTTTAATAGGTTTATAAATGTAGATGATAAGATATTATATACACTGTTTATACCAACTTGTTAATTATATTATAAAATTCATTAATATGTAATTATTTTCAACAAAAAAATCATAATAGATGAGTACTTAATATAGTGACTTTACAAAGTAAAATTTGTATGTGATAAGTCTTGCATGCTTCGGTACTAAAACTATATTCATGGTAATAAATCAAACATCAATTAAACTATTACACTTCTAAAAGTTAAATTTTATAACTTAACAACACATAGTGTGATTTATATATGATCCCAAATTAAATTTCCAATTTATCTGATGGTTTTTAGTCAATAACAACTCTGGAAATACCTTAAATTGGCCATTTTATATAATGGTATTAAAATTTTATAATCTTTGTAGTAGTTTAATGGGAGTTTTTTATTCAAGCATAATTGATAATCTCAATGTTGATAATTTCAAATTTATATAATATACTGTACAAAAATCTTAAACCATGTGGCTTGATTTTTTATAATGTCATAGATACTAATCAGTATGTAATAAAGTGAAAAGTCATACACACAAGAATAGCATTTATACTTAGAAATTCCAGATCAGAGCAAGAATAAGTCCCCAATGGACCAGAAAATACCAGGATAAAGTTACATTGAAAATAAAAAAAATAATAACAAAATTGTGTATTTTAAAAAAATCAATATTTCTTTAACAGAGAAGTTGTAAATTCATAAAATATGATACAATGTAGCCATGACATCCACTATATTTTGTTACAAGCCTTCCTTGTATATATTTGACATTATTTATAATGGCTCACATTTTATTGAGAAGTATTGATTATAATTAAAATATGTATTATTTACTGAATTGCATTCATACAGTACTTTTCAACATATACATATAAAACAGACACTTTTTTTCATGTGTAGCATACATATTTCAATTAAAATTAACAAATAATAATACCATTATTAATAATAATTTAAAATAATATATATATTCACTTAAAATAATATTAATACAATACACTTACTCCTTTATTCTTCTTTTTATTTTTTAAATAAAATGTATAGTGAAATGTCAGACTATTATAATTAAACATGCTCTGGACAATATTTCTTATCTTCAATAACTTTTTTTCTCCCAATAAAAATATAATAGTCATCTTGTTATTAAAAATCATGATCTCTATAGTTGTTTAAATGATTTTTAAGTCTGTATTGATATCAGAATTTATATAGCCATCCTTACTTGCTGTTACCTAATTTAGATTCTGTTAGTTTCTACAACCTTTTTTATGTATGAACAACCCTGGTACATTGTCCATGTGTTAATGCCTTTACCTCATTTTATGCTATTTCTAAGGTTATTTTGCCAATTTTATCATTATTTTATTGAGATGTGATGTGATGCACCGTGACTTCTTATACAGAGTCAGGAATCTCTCAGCAACTATGCCCAGAGAAACCTGTTAACCACTTTACCTTTCCTTTCCATTCTCCACCCTAAGTGTTCCCATAATCTGCTCCATCCCATTTCCGCAACATAATATTTGTCAACTCCATGGCTTTCATATCTAAATACTCCTTATCTTTTCCCAAACCCAGCATACAAACCAATAACTCACTTTCTGTATAATCACTTTGTTCATATTTATTCTTCCATAACTTCATTATTTGTACCCTTTCTGCTTCCAAGCATTTACATTGAAGTAACAGATGCCTAATATTTTCTATGCCTTCCTTACACAACTTGCAGACTAAATCACCCATATTTTTCCATTGACATGTATATTTCCTTGTTGCTAAAGAAAACTGTACTAAACAATGCTGCCATCTTTAGAATTATTTTATAATTAATAAACCAATTTTTAAATTTAGCATTATAATAATAAGATAAACTCTGCCTTTCAAGTTGCTGATTGGTTGTTTTTTGTTCTTTCCACAAGAGAGCACCTGTCAATAATTTTGACAGCTCTGTTTCTTAGTTTTGATTTTCAAAGTAAAATCATGTTTCAGAATCTTTTTTTACTCATTTATTTTTTCAAAAATTTATGGAAATATTTTAGAAGAATAATTCAGATTTTAGGAGAAAATATTTACTTTTAAATGAAGGAAAATTGACAATAATACACAGCTTCAATTTATAGTTGGATGGCAGTCATACATTTTATGTTTACTGCTATATGTATTTTTATCAATCATAAATAATAAGGTATTTATTTAGTAGCACTATGTTAATAAATTGTAATAGTAAATTAGTAATCAGTAAAGCATATGTGCATTAGCCTGATCGCTAATTTATTATTATAATCATAAACAGAAATTTATTTTTAACAAACTTTTCTTTATTTTAATAATCTAATAAATTATTAATTATCATTAGTTTTAAATATAAATATATTTTACTGCAGACTTTGTAAATGACAAATCAAGTTTGCAACTTTAATTCAATCTGCCAATAGAAATATTGTACTATGAAAGGGTTAAGCTTTTTGACACAATTCAAAAATGTTCTAGTTATTTTTTCTGCCACTAATAAATTAATAACTTTCATTTTATCACTTCACATATTTTATGAATGTTCTAAAGTTTTGTAAAACTTTATCATGTGAAATACCATATTACATCAAATTGGGAAATGCTATTGAAGTGGAAAATAAAGTAGTGCTGAAAAAATATTACTAATAAACATAGTTCTCTGAAATAAAAAATGGTTGCTGCAATTTATCAAAATTATTATATTTATAAATTTTAACATTTGTATATTTTATTTATTTACATTTATTTGGATAAAGTATAATTGGAGTAATATAGCACCCATCAATGCTTTACTCTGTAATAAATATGCATTAACATAAACAAACTTTTATGCATTATGAGAATAGCATATAAGAATTGCAATAAATAAAGTTGGCTATTAAAATTCAGGTGAGATATTGGAATCAGGATACATTTTAAACTCAAAATCATTTACATTAACCTGCATGATCTTTTCCCAAATGATGATCTTGAAAAGATTACATTAACATGTTACATAATGTTAGCCTAATTTCATCCAAACTTACCATTCTTAAAGTATTTAGGATTGCCAGCCAGACAAATATATCATAAATCTATGCATGCATATATATGCTATAATATCAAAATAAATGAATTATTAATTTCTCCATGCTACAAGTTTTTTTTATTAGATAATTGTTAAGATTAAAATTGATTAAGAATGTAATTGTTATTAAACAGGCAAAACTCTACATACAGTAGTGCCACCCTGTTCCAACCAGAGTAATCAATGTTGGCACAGGGTGGCACTACTGTATGGAGAGTTTTTCTTGTTTAATAACAGTTATGTGCTAGCATAAAAGACTGTGATCATGTGAAGAATGTAATTGTCTAAATATTTTTCTAAGTATTTAAAAATTATTTAAATAGTTCTTGCTAATTAAATAAAAAGTAAAACAAACAAAATTAGCATAAATTATATTAGTTCGATTCAACTGAACATGGTTATTTTATTGGTTACTATGTCATTTGAAAGAAATTTCAAGTTTAATATGTTTCTTCTCTTATATAAATGAATGTTAGTATTACTGAAAATCTTTATTAAATAAACAAATACATATTTACCCCAATTATTATCAAAAATGATTATTTCCAAAATTCAGTTGATCATCTATTTAAATTTTTTTAGATATCACAAAAGGTTAGATATATATAATATTGGACTATTTATCTGGAACATTGATGAAAATTTAATTCAGAACTTTTTTTGCACTAAATATATCTCACAAAAATCAAATCAAATTCATTGGAAAGGCATTTCCTTTTGATAACTAGGTAAGCTATTTCAGAGACAATTTAATAAGAGTATTCTAACTCCTCACAAGTGAGAAAAAGCATATTCTCATGTGTTTGACTATTTTATCATTTTCAAAATTAACTTTCAATTAAAATTTTAATTATTTCCCTCAGGTTTTTTAGTTCTCAAAAATAATATTTTAACAAAAGATAATCAAGCCAAGTTAATCTGGTAAGTATAAAAATTAAAAGATAATCTTAATTAATTTAAACAAAATGATTTTTATAAACAATAAAAACTAAAAATGTTAAAATTTAATTACTATATTTATTAAAGTGAAAGGCTGAAACCTTCTCGCATGTGCATTTAGAATGCTTATATAACAGCCAATAAGACATAATGATGACTGTATAGGTAGCTCACAAGTCACAACACAACAGAGATTTTATTTTAAAAAGGTGGTTTCACCTTCTTTACTTAAATTTCTATATATATAAGCCAGTCTGAAGCATTTTGACTTAAGAGGGTGAAGCTTTTAAACAACTTCATATTACTATATTTATTAAATTGACTGATTTCCAGAAAAAGAATTTAAAGACATAAGAATTTCAAAATTCCTTATGTTTGTTTTATTTTTGAGGTAGTACTTTAAACATTAAAAGTATTTAGAATCAACACATATATTTCTTTAAATATAAAAATTTATACTCAGAATTGGAAAAGAATAAATTTCTTTATGTTGTTCTTCCATAAATAATAATCAGAAAATAATAAATTCTTTATAACAGCTATATAAATATCAAAAAAGATTATACATTAAAAGCCTTTTTCAGCATCTGATTTAGTGCCCTTTTCAAATGTTAAAAATCTATTACATTAATGAACTATTTCAGACATAAAACCATCTAGTGTTCAATAATGAAATTAAAATAAACAATACCAATATAAATCATAAAAATAAATCAAAATCTACATATATAAATCCAGTAATTACAAAATAATTGACTATTGTACTGTTATGATATAATCAATTATTTTGTAATTACTGGATTTATATATGTAGATTTTGATTTATTTTTATGATTTATATTGGTATTGTTTATTTTAATTTCATTATTGAACACTAGATGGTTTTATGTCTGAAATAGTTCATTAATGTAATAGATTTTTAACATTTGAAAAGGGCACTAAATCAGGTACTGAAAAAGGCTTTTAATGTATAATTTTTTTTTGATATTTATATAGCTGTTGTAAAGAATTTATTATTTTCTGATTATTATTAAAAATTTATACTATATAGTGGAACTGCAAATCACATTGTATCTAATTACATAACTTTAATTATATGCTGTCCAAAGAAAAATATAAACAAACTAAAATGTAAATAAACAAATAAAAAAAATTATTAAAATTTGCAAATTTTGCAATATATAAGCAGTTAGATTTTTTTTCCTGAGAGTTATATGCAATTACATTAAAAAAATGTAAATAAATTTTAAAATATTCCAGCAATTTGTCATGTTCATTAATAAAATTTATTTAGCTTATAGCAAAACCCCTTATTATTTATTCATCATTTATTATCCTATTCAAATTTGATATGCAATATTTTTTATAATAAAAATTTTATATAAGTAATGTTAAAAGTTTTATAAAATTTTAGAACATACTTAATGTTAACACTCATTTTAAAAACATTAAAATAAATAGAGAGATCATAATTTCTTAGTAAGAGTCTAGTCTATTAATATCACCTGTAGCATATTAAATAACAATAAAGATCTGATATTTCACTTTTTTTAAAATAAAAATATGGTAATTAATTTTTTTAAAATTACAATACATGGTGAACACACACTTAGTAAATTATAAATATATCCCCTCAATATTATTATTATGTTCTTAAATTTTGTTAACACTATAATCTTAACATATATATATATATATAGTATCTGTGTTATTTATAGTATCTGTGTAATACAAATAAAATGTTAATTAAAAAATATTGTAACAACAATAAAAATAATAATAATGGTAATTAACTGTTACATAATATTTAATTTATGTTATATTTATTATTTTTATTGTTGTTATATATTCTGACCTTGCTCTCGTGCATCTTCACTTCCAGATAGTATATGATATAATATAAAATAAAATAGGTTCTATCTCAGTTAATAATTAATAACTAAAATATTCAGCATTAAAATCAAAATGTTTCACTAGCTCAAATTTAAAATATGAATAAGGTTCAGTTTATAAAAATGAATTAAATAAATATTCAATATTTTCATGAGACTTGAAGTGAAAATACAGGTGACAAGATAGATTACATTGAGCCAATATCCTACAGGATACTACCTCAATGGCATAAGAACACTATCCCCCTTATTACTATTTTAAATAACAAACTCATAGTATTCTTACGACTTTAATAACTTCTATTCACTAAGATTAAACTAATAATTAAGTCTTAATCTTCTATTTAATAATAATCTAGCTCGATAAAATAATCTCAGGTTCATAAAATTTATTATAAGTTAATTTTAAAATACGGTAGTAAAATATGAGAAGGGATTTTATGTCATAATCTACTACACTGAAACTAATAATAATAAATAACAGTAATAATATTCTTCATTGTTTAACTAATTCTGTATATCTTTTCTTTTACTATAATTTTATTACCATAATAAAATAATGAAATAATATAATATGATCTTATATCTTCATGTAATGATATAATAAATACGTGGTAGCATTTTAATAATCTGATAATCAAAATGTGTGTGGCAACTGATAGCATATAATTTAACATAATATTGTGATAACTGATTTATGACCAATAAAATAATGTAAGATTATGATTATTTAATTATAATGAATACCAATAAAATATTTAAAATTCTTAAAATAATTCTCTATTTATCTTTTGTGCAAAATTATATATTTGTTTCAATTATTATGCATATATTGTGATTTCATGCAGCGATGTGGAGAAATAAATAACTAGGACACAAAATTTTTGAAATAACAAAATTTAACAACGTTTATTACTAACAACAAATAAATAAACAATTTATTTACATTATTTACAGTGGATATCCTTAACTTTTTTACTTTACAGTTGGATCTACCGGGTTATAAAAAATAATTTATATTTCAATTATATCTTTGTTTAGATTTAGGACGAAATTTAAAAAAAATGTTACTATTGGGTTTCTCATTATGATTAACTTATTACAAAATATATTTATCTACTTTATTAGCAACAGCATTTTATCCTTAATATTATTAAACTATCTTATTTTTTAAAAAAATTCATAGTTAGAAAAACATTCTATAGAAAACAAAATTTTATAATGAGTATGGATTTCTCAAAAATATTAAAAAAAAATTTCATCTTGCAAAGTCAAAGATGTTACACAAAATATTATCCAAAATTCAGTACTAGATTTTAGTATTTATCACACAATGTTTACTAATCATAATATATTCTTCTTTAAGCCTTACTTTAGTTTGATATAAGTGTAATCATCAATATATTTCTGTTAATCAATAAACAAAAATATACTATGCATATTGTTTACATAATTTACTTTGTACTATTGTATTTTTAAAAAAAAATATATGCAATACTTATTTTTCTCTTTAAAAAAAATAATACTAAAGCATTTCAAATTATTATCACTTTAAAGAAAATATCTTTGTTTAGATACTTTATTTTAAAAAGTTTATATTTCATTTCCGAAATAAAATTCAAAATATATTCTATGATTCTTTTCTTTCCTTAGGATACTTTGGATCTTCAATTTTAAGTTATAACGTCCTATTCCTTTTAAGCAAATAAACTAATCTTATCCAAAACGATAGCATAACCTAAGTTCTAAATTATTTATCATTTCTCTTAAACATATCTTACTGAACGATGCAGTTACATGAAATAAAGATAGCGAAAACAGATGCATAGGATTAAGGAAGAAAGCTAGAGTATTACTCTTAACATATCTCAAAATCATGGTACAGTGCGAAGAGGTAGGACATTTACTTGCCTAATATCCTCTAGTACAGGGACACCTCTAGTACAGGGACAATGTTAAAGCTATTTCTTCAGCTTTATTAGAACATCAAATATTTAAAGAAATATAAACACTGTCCAATAAAATGTATATCAGTCATAGGGCTATGTTAACTATGCTGATAACCACATAAAGACTAAATATTATTCCCATTCCTTATCATATCCTATTTTAAAAATACATCATCTTGGTTTCCTGCTAACTATAGTACTTCCAAGCCACTATCTCAACATTATTTCTCAAGATTTTTCTACATCTTACATCGATAAATAACTATTTGCATTTACAAAAACAATAAATAAAATTCATTAATAGTTAAACAATCTTACTATCCCATAAGAAAAGTTGCTTACTTCATTGCTATGTATGTTTAATCATATACAATCTACTTAGACAATATTTGAATATCCCATAACATAAACTTTTAAAAGAATCACATAATTATTTGTTATGCTGGATTATATTACTAATAAAAAAAAAAATTGTCGTATGCATATTTTCAAATCAATCCTATCTCATAATGTTTTTTAAAATGTTGTATAAAATGCGTTACATATAAGTATAAAACTTTTACACTTCATTCTTCCAATTTATGGATGATCTAAAGAAAACAAAAAAATATATACATTATAAATTATCAATAGTTATTATTATTACCAATATCCTTTATCTAGTCATCGTGTTCAGTAGGCTTCCTTTGTCCAGTTGAGCATTGCAGATATAAAAATTCACACCCATACACTTTATATTAAAATATTTTTTAGCTAAATTATTAGATTGTTATATTATAAAATTTTAATATTAATAAATCAATGTTTTTATGTTTTTCCTAATCTTATATAAAAATTTAGATTTAAACTAGGTTAATAAAATAAAAAGAATCAAAACTATAGTTACATATTTTCTTGACAATAGTTCCTGATAAGTCCAAAATGTTTATCATTTTCTCTAGAGTTTTTAAAAATGTTCTCCAAGCGCGTTAAAGTTTAAAATAAAAATAATTATTAATCCATTTAGTAAAATTTAGAAAATAATCCTTGGTTTTAGTATTTTTAGGACGATAATATTAATTAATCCCGTGAAGCTTCTTAATCTTCTCTACCAATATTCTCTGCGTATCCGATGCATCAATCCATCTAATTTTAACTTTAAAATATTTGATAAACTTTTAAGTACTATTTGTATTTCCATGGATCCATTTTTTTTATTCATCTATGTGTTCACTTTTATCTCTGTTTTCTTCTTGATACATTTAAACTTTCATTTGGTATTTTTTATATATCATTTTAAAATAATAAAAAAATGTTACCTTCAGAAAGGATATAACATTTTACTCCTTTGAATATCATATTATATAAAATAATCCATGAAATATAATTGTCTTATTACTATTTAAAAATAAATCTTGGATCTGTTTATAAATAATACGTTTCCATACATTTTTAGACTCCGTACAATGTCCAAGGTGTGGTTTTTATGTACCAAAACAGTTCTTCGATGAAATATTAATAAAACTGTATCAATAAATATTTCAAATATTTCTTCAGTATTACCATTTATACCCATTTTATTTCATAGTATATCCATTTTTTATTGCGTAGTTTAGGTTAAACTTTTAGATAAAATACGACTGATAAAGAACTTTAAAAATTTAACAAAGCATGTTAAACGAAATTATTAAAATATTTTTTAGTTTATACTCTCTTTTGCAAAAAATATTTTTTAAAATTATCAATTAGTTTTTTGCAGATAAAGTTATAAGAAGTACTAAAAAAAAATTGACTAAAATAAAAAATTTTAAAATACTATCTTTTAATAGTTATAATTTACCTCTCTCCGGTTTCAATACATTATTAATCTCCCCCGATAACTTAGTTACAACAATATTTATAGTCTGTAAGAATACCTATTCCTATTGGTTAATTCTTACTTTAATTTGAGAACAAATTTACATATTTTCAATTTATAGCAGAATTATATTTGAAAATAAAAAATTATGACGTAATGAACCTAAAATATTATTTAAAATATTACTTTTAAATAAATTATTATTTTATTAAAACTATTTAAACATTTAAAATAACTTTTAAAATAACCTTAAATAACCTATTCCATTTTTTAATATTCAATTTATCTATTTTTATTTAAATAAAATATTTAATTTTTATATATCTGTATTCGTCTTTATTACATTACTTAAAACATTACATACAATAGTTAACTTAATGTTTAATACTATTTACTTTTATGATAGGCAACAATTCTATCCAATTCTATAATATAACTTTTAAAATATTTTAAACTTTGTTATTATTTCAAACAAGCGTGTGTGTGATAGTATACATTAAAAATCACGTGATTAATAACTTTGACAGACGATTTTCAATCTATTTCTCTGCCTAGACTAATAAAATTGATACACTTATTATATTATATAAAATAATTATAAAAAATTTGGAAGAACAATTTAGAAAATATAGAATTAGATATAATTTTCACCATCACAAAGTTTATTTTAAAAATATACTATATTAATTTTGACTATTTAAATATGATTACAAATCTAAATATAGCATTTATTAAATCATACGTTTTAAACTATTAAAATCGGATTTTTAAATATACTTTTAATTATTTATGGCTGTGTTATTTAATATGGCCAGCTTTTACAACCATATGAAACAATATTTTAAGCTTTATCTAACTATTTTCAAACAATTCGCTATAATTTTATATACTTCGTATTTACTTTAGCCTAAAATTGTACTTTAAAGATATAATTGACTTAATATAATTAATGTATTAAAAGAACATATTCTAAATTTAAAATTTTTAGTAATTGACTGTTATAAATTATTACTGACCTATAGAAAAGGGCACAATATATATATATATTGTTAAAATAAGATTACCTTGACAACAAGAATTGTTGATTGTTATTGATGTTGGGGTTGTCTAAGTGTTGACGGATTTTTAATGATTATATATATATGAATATGACACACAAGCGTTGAAAGTATACTTGGCTCAATTAATTCCAATAAAACATATACAAACTCTGTTTTGGCACTTTATATGTTTAAATATTGTACTCTTGCAGTTCAATAAACAATGCATATTCTATTCAAATCAATGTTTACCAATAAAATGTCAGCTATTATACGTTATACGTGTTGTGTATGAGAAGGAGAAGGCTTGGAAAAATTTAGCAGCTTTTGCAACAGTTAGATCATTATCCACTTTATAATGTATACAATATAATTTAATATTTTTTTTTACAAATGTATGTATATAGTATAATTTTTAAAAGTATAAAAATGTGTAAAATATCAATTACCTTATATCTTTCGTTTGATAATTTTATATTATATATAAATACATATTGAAGTAAAACCTTGATAGTGTTAAAGGATTAGACAAAAAGAAATTATACATAAAGAGAGGGGGGTTAATAAAAACCATTAAAAATTGGGAAAAAAATTAATTACGTAATAATAGTTAAATTATTATACATTGATGAATTTAAACCCAGTACAAAAAAAGTGCTAAGAGACAGTTATTGATAGGAGGGACAGCCAGAAAACCACTACTGAAAATAGCAAACGATAAATGGGGGAAAAAATTAATCAGTTTGATGTTTATAAATTTTCTTCTTCAAAGCAACGTTATAACATAACACTTGTTTAGTTTTAATGAGCGAATTTCCTTCTTCTCATCCCCCTTATAATTTTTTTTTTTTAAGTAAAAATTACAAATAAACAAAAAATTATGATGGAATTTTTTACCGCTATTTTTTGGTAAAGTCACGCGTTAACTAAATTTTTCTCACAATTACATCAGTTACGATTATTGAAAATGATACATAGATATTTTTTATTAGATTATAGAGAGAGGGAATCAAAGAAAACTAGAAAACTTCAATTTTTTTTTTGATCGAAATAAAGTGAACATTTTTTTCTGTGTGTCCTACGATCGAAACAATACTACATCATTGGAAAGGTTATTTAAAGCGAGAAATGGATATTTCTTGTCTATAATGGAGACAAAAAAAAATATAATACGGGGGGAGGGGGTTCCCCCAAACAAATGAAGTTCAAATAATTACTTTGTGGTTGTATTTTCTCAAAATAATACTTCAAGAAGATTAAAAAACTTAAGACAATTTTGATAAAATCTGAAAAAATAAAGTGCTACCCCTCAATACCATAGTAAATTCATGTTTGCACAACTAATTCATATTTTTTATTCTTTTTGTTTCATTAAAATTACACAAATTTTATAATAACGTGATTAAGGGGAGGAGAATTTATTAGTTGTTCATTAAAACTAAGCAAGCATATAATAATTTTGCTTTGTACAAATAAAAAAAAATGCTTGGTATTTTCAGTAGTGGTTCCGGGTCTCGTCCAAGTATCAATAAATATCCCTCAGCATATACTAAATGATTACTCACACATAAACAATATATCACATTATGTTAAATTATATGTCAATATATGTATATGAATGTGACAAATATATAAATTACGCACATACATTAAATCATTTATTTTTTAACTTAAATAAATTTGTTTTAAATAAATCTTATTTTTTACATGGAATCCGATTAGATTTCCTAAGTAATCAATTTTAAAAGCAAATAGGAAGATTAAAAGCAATTTACATTTATTTTTATTTTATTTTAAGGTAACGTTGTGTTTATAAATTGCTAATAGGGAAAGTGAATAAAAGGTATGTAATCTTCTTTAATGATAACAATCTAATAGTAGTGTTTATGAAAACAGAAATGAACGAACAGATTTTCCAGACAGCCAAAACTTAATTCAGTTTCTTTGGTTTTTTTTTTTACTTTAATTTTTTGTCAAAGGTTAAAACTTGTATTTTTGTAATAAAATTTTAATTGTATTAGATGTTGAAAATCCCTATAAATAAAATAAATGCTCCTTGCAAAGACAAGGATGCAGAACGGAGTTTGCTGAAAGTAAATAAACACTTTGACTTTTTTTTAGGCTTTAAAGAAACCGACCGGAACAAACTTTTAATGTTCACTCCCTTACGTTCTTCTTCTTATAACTGTTAGTATATGAATATGATAGACTTTTTACCAACACGCATCAACCAGCTTGGTATGTTTCTTGATTTTTTTTTTTTTTTAACTTCTGAGTTTAAGATCAAGAACACCATGATCTTTCATTTTGGTTGCCTGAGAGCTTTTAACTGAAATATCAAATGAGTTTTTTGAAGGTAGAATTTAATGTGTGTGTGAATCAAGTTTTTTTATTATTAGATATTTCCAATCATGGCAAACAAAACTAAACTAAGGTCTTTATTCTGAGGAGGCTGTAAATTTGCAGGTGTGATAGAGGTTGATGACGGCAGAGATTGCTGAAAATACTCTGATTGCAAATTCAGGCTGCCATTAAATGATGACTCTTTACCTATATGCTTACAACTGCGAATTACTTTCAAGTGAAGGAAGATTATAAGAATTTGAAAACAAAACTGTATAATATTAAATGGGACCTTGTTGTAATTTCTGAAGTCAGAAGAAAAGATGAAGAGACAATTGACTTAAAAAGTGAGTCTTCAATATATTGCAAAGACTAAATAGTGGAAGCACATTTACAGTAGGATCCATTATACATAAAAAGTGGAAAAACAACATTATGAAAATTGATGATATATCAGACAGAGTACAAGATAAAAATACCAAATACAGAAGTTGGATTTTTATGTGGATATACAAAAGTCTTTTGATCAGGCCAAACATTTTAAACTTGTCATGTGAGACTTTAATGGTAGAATTGGTGAACAATTGAAAGACAAATGTAAGTATACTTGGTTATAGTGATAGAAATGAAAGAGAAAAGACAAACTTGTGAAATTTACAAAACACAAAATTATATTGTGATTTTTTTATTTAAGAAAAATGCTAAACAAAAATGGTCACAGCCATATCCAAATAAAGGTACAGCATAAATTGGATTATATTTTGACTAAAAGAAAATATCCATTTGAAGATTGTAATATTTATTATAAATTCAACACAGGAAATGATCACCCAATTAGTAAGATTAAGATATGTATTAATGCAAATCTAAAAAAAATCATTATTAAGAAGAAAATAATATTCAAAGTTATTCCTAACCTTCAGAAATATTCCAATGAATTTAAATTAGAACTTCCAAATCATTTTGAAAGTGATTTATATTTAAACAAAATAAATAGGAAGATAACTAATATACTATTAATAGCTGCAACAAAAATAGCTGGAACAAAAAAACAGCAATTGACCAATAAAATTTCTACTGAGACAAGACAATTTATAAAGAGAAAAAAGAATATGAAAATATATAAAAATGATTTATTAAAATGGATTGAATATCTAAAATTTTATAAAATGTAATAAATATTAATAATAATATAAAAAATATAATTATAAATTAGCAAAAAAAAAAAAAAGCTACAGAAGAGAATAGAAATATCAAAAGTATAAAACAACATCTTGAAATTTTTGGGAAAAAAAGTGCAACTATTACATCATGAAATGTGTATAAGAATTCTGTAAAGAATTACATAGCAATAAAGAACATGAAAACAAAATATATCCTAAAACCATTACATTTTCTGAATTTCCCAGCATTTTAAATGAAGAGGTGAAACATGCAATGAAATCTAAAAAGAAGAAAAAAATTCTGGGTAATTTTTGAATTATAATCAATATCTTAAAGGAAGATAGTGAAGAAGTAGAAAATTTGTTAGCAAAGTTATATATTTAATGTCTAAATAATAACAATGTACCAAATGATTGAAATAATGCAGTACTGATGTCAATATTTTAAAAAAATTGATAAAAAAGATATTAGAATTTATACATCTAGCTGTTTTTTATCACTTCTATACAAAACTTTTACTCAGATAATTACAACCCATTCACAGTAGAACTTTGGATTTTAACCAATCAAAAGAATGAGCTGGATTTAAAAATGATTTTAACAATGAATCATGTCCATATTGAGAGAGGTTATAGAAACAAGCCATGAATATAGGGTTTATGAGCACAGACTTTCAAATGACCCATCACTCTCCACTCTATCTCATAACGCTGATACACTCAAGCACATATATGCTGAAAAGATTAATAATCACCAATATTCGTATTTCATGCTAAACCAGCAATCATCAGTTGATCCAGATTATCATATCCCACACATATATACTATAAATGCTCAGATATATATTAAGACAGAAATCTTCATACTTTAATTAATGGACAGGCTCCAATCTACTACACACTCCAACTCTTCAACCACCCATCCAATTGAAAATCTGATGATGGAATGCTCGAAGACCGAGATTCTTGACACACCCATGTTGACCTAAGGTCAATCTGAACTCCACATGTACAGGACATAATCCATTTAATACATATGCAAGTCTGAAAGTCTGTGCTCATGTATCCTATATTACATATATAGACACAGGTATATAATAAGCCTGTGTTTCAGTTATTAAGCCATGAATATGAAATGTCATTATGCTTTGAATCTGTAAACTATGAAAAGATATTTAATTCTATAGGCATTTCTTCAATGCTTAAAGCATTGGATCATCAAGATACAAACTCAGGATATTTTCATATTCTGATATCATAATGCAACAGCAATGATTAGATTTTACAATGATATACTATTGTATGACAAGATGACTCCATTTCTCTAAAGCATTTTACAGCAATTTTGAAATAGTATTTTGTGAATTAAAATGGAAAGCTAGGGAAGTAAAACTAAATGAAGATTACTTAAGTCATATAGATTTTTGCAGTTGATGTAGTTGTTTTTGCAAAAAAAATGCTTCGGATCTTCAGAAAATGTTGCAAGTGTTATCAGATGAATGCAAACAAATAAATACTAAAAAGATTTAATAATGTTCAAAAGATTATTTGAAAAGAGGAAAATAAAGATTGACAATGATGAATTAGAAAAATAACTACAAATACCTTGCTCAAATTATTAATACAAAAGATAACATAATGGATAAAAATTAATTATAGAATTAAATTTAGATGAAGGTGCTTTGGGTAGAAATAACTTAATATTAAAAGGAAATATGCTTATTGTTTGGAAAAAAGTTTTCATAAAATATATATTTTACCATTTCTTTCTTATGGATCTGAAACTTGGACACTTACCAAAAGAGTGATACAGAGATTTCAAACCACTTAACAAAGTAAAGAGAAACATATTATATGAATAGTAATAAAGAAATGAAAAGGTAATACGTGAGTGAGAGAACAAACAGGTGTTACTAATATCATTGATAGAATTAAAAGGCTGAAGTGGAACTGGACTGGGCATTTTTCTCAGTCAAAATCTTAAACTGGACCCTTGAGATTATAAAAGACCTAAAATGTTTCCAAATGTGATGAATGGTTAAAATAAATGTGCTGGGGTTGATATGGAGGAGAGAGGTTAGAGAACAGAGAAGTTAGTTTAAACTTGGAAAAATTTTCACCTGTAGTGGGTTGACAATGATTGAAAATGATGATGATGTTAGGGCCTAACTAGAGAGAGTGTTTTAGAGAATTTTCTTTAGAAAATTAAATTGCAATTGTACAGTATTTTTAGATTGCAACAAGATATGCAAAAAGGATTTGCATGTAAATTGTTTTGTTCCATGTTACATTAAATGTTTAATTCAGAAAATAGGAATGTCTAATCATAACACTTGTCAGTAATTATCTAGAAATCTCATTCCCATCAACTAAGTATCTGACATACTTGCATTCTCATCATGATCTTTAAACTATTTTATACAACTGGACTATAGCATCTCAAAATTTTATTGAACTATTTGCCAACTAAAATTCATCAAATCATCAGACAAAGGTTGTTCATATAGAAGCTTTATCTCAAATATAAGAAATTACAATCATCATCATCATTTTAAGAATTATAGATCATTTGCATAATAAAGATCCTTTCAGTTTAATCCAGTTCTCCAATATCTAGTTTCTCTTCTTTATATTATACCAGCAAATGTCTTTATTTTATCTAATTCACATGCATTCACTTTCAAGATCTTTTACAATCTCTTGGGACCCAGTTTAAAATGACAACTATCCATCTATTTTCTTTTATAGCAATTTGACCAATCCAGGTTACTTCAGTCTCTTAATTCTTTTTATAATATTAGCAATATCTGTTGTTTTCTCATCTTTGTATTTTGTTTTTGATCTCTTCTTGTTATTCCTAAAGAACTATTATCCATGTTTTGTTGAGCAATCTGAAGTTTATTATTTTTTTGTTAAGTGATCAAGTCTCAGACACATAAGCAAGAACTGGTAAAAACACTAATTGGAAATCTTTCTTTTCCAAACATAGGCCTTTTTCCTTTTAAAATTAAGTTATTTTTACTAAAAGCACTTCATTTAAAATTTAATTATGTGATTAATTTCAACCAGTATGTTTTATCTGTAATGATAGTCTTATAAGGATATTTATCATTCTTCTTCTAATTCATCATTATTAATCTTCATTTTTTTAGATAATTCACTGAATATTACTTTAGTCTTTTTAATATAAAATATTACTTATACAAAGTTTAAATTTACATAAATATACTGAGTATACTTTCGACATTTTCACATCATTTTCATGGTCAGTCTGCTGAGAATATTAATTTTTTACTGATTTGAATACTACTTTTTTATTTCATTATATATTCATTTTATGTAATGAATCATGCATCTTATATTTTTGCATTTACGATTATTTCTGTCTTCACACATAACACTAACAGCAGTTGGATCACAGCCATGGCTGTACTCTTACTCATGATTGAGAAAGATGGGTGAATTAGATGTTCCAGGCTCAATCTTAGACTTTCCATACCTTAATGAGTGTTGAGTCACTCTGATTCTAAGACTTGCCTCAATCTCTTCATAATATATATAAAGACAGTCTTTTTATCTGCAGCCTGCAGCATAGACCACATTTACCTTTAGTTGTACTTCTTACTTTCATCTTATAACTCTTGAAACATGTCTTGAAACTATGAAATATAATATTCAAAAACAATTTCATTATTTGCACAAACTAAATGACTTACATAATCTTCATTTATTTTTACTACCTTAGATTCATCTTTTAATCTGCAAAATGTTTCTTGAAAAACTGCTGTACAATATTTTAGAAATATGGGATCACTTTGTCAAACATCATTCTCAATGTCAATATTCCTATTATAACTCATTGCAGTCACATTTTGATAAATATTCTTTAGAATATGACAACATTCTAGAATCAAGTGTCTTAAAATAATTACAAATTCAAAGCATAATGGAAACTCATATTCATTTCTCATTTAATGTAATATAGGGAGTGTACCAACAGCTCTAACAAGCTTTTATTGATATGTGCTAAAGAGAAACTCTATAAAATCTCTATCTATGATTATTCCATTATTATTTACACATTTAAGTATAAAACTTTTACAATAGTATTTTTATTTCTTCACCTGTTTCCTTTAAGGTATCGATTATATTTTAAACATTACCTGGAACTTTTTCTTCTTTATAGATTTAATCGCGTATCTCACTGCTTCATATAAAAAGCTGAGCAATTCAAAAGATGTAGGAAGTACTTTGTGTTCTTATTCTTTATTGCTATGTAATTATTTATAAAACCCTTTTACACATTTCATTATTGCCAATACTAAATATTGTTTTACAGTTTTGAGTTTTATTCCCTTTTATAGCTTTCCTTGCCAATTCAAAATTATATTTTCTTCAATTATTATTAACTCTTATTTATATATATTTTGATAATCTTTTTTTTTCATGCATTGTCTTGTCTCAGTAAACAAATTTACTGGTAAATTGCTAATTTCTTTTATGCCAGTAATATCTATATTAGCTTGCAATGCTAAGATTTCTATAAAGATAGTGGTTAATAATGTTTCTAATCTCATAAATATCACCAAGTTAAACATTTATTTCATAATAATATTGCTTTTATCAAGAAAAAAGCGTGAAAATAATTGTATGATTTAAATATTTCTGCTACTTCTTGAATTTTAAAAGAAAAAACATTATATATAAGTAGAAACAATTATTATTTCTCTTATCTAGGTTAAAAAGTTAATATTTTATACATTATTAATGTGTTACAATTTATTTATTTGTTATGGAAATTAAAAAAATCTTATTGAAGGTAAATAGAAAAAAGATAAATCCGATTCAATGTATAATTATATAGGTTATTCTAATGTATTCTTTCCAGAAAAGGATTTAAAATGGTTCTATCCTCTCATGAAATTTACAGGTATCAAAAAATGTTTCTTATGTATTATCCCATCAGTCAAGCTTGGCAGTCATGTTTTTGTAATATAAATTTTCAGGGGCATACAAGAATTTATTTATTTTCTCCTCAATTTTATTTTACCGAATATGTGTTAGTTGTTAATTTTGAAAAAATATTAATAAATTAATTATAAATCCCAGTTAAGTTAAAAACTATTAATAAATCTATTATAAATTCCATTCACATTTAATTACTTCTTTTATCTATATTATAACATATAAATGTTAATATTTTCAGAACGTTATTATAATTTTTTTATGTTGAGTCTAAGATTGTCATTATAGTTTTACATTAAGCAAATTTGTTTTTTTTTTTTCATTAACATTTTTGGAAAAATGATTACAATTTGGCTCTTTCATTGACAGAAAACCATGCAATGGAGTATTTTAAAAAAATATGACATATTGCCCTTCCGAAAAGTCTGTGTTAATGGGAATGATATGAAACTTTTTTTTTCCTCAGGTGTCATAGCATCAGCCAGGACACGAACCCGCGACCTGGGCAACTGCTTGTAAGGCAGTCGTGCTGACCTCTCGACCACCAATGCAAGACGAATGATATGAAACTTTATTTGCAAACTAACACATAATGGTGATGTAACATAGTAGGAATTGAATATCTGTTCGAAAAGGAACATTGTTAGAGAGTTCTAAAATTTCATTTTTGACTGTTATATTTGGTGTAGAGAATTAATAATTATTGAATGGAGAAAAGAGCAATTAGATTTGTCTGACAAAACAGTTATTGATGGAATGTGAGAAGTTTGCATCTACAATCTTTTATCTAGACCCTTGTGAAAAATTGAAATCCTAACAAAATAATCAAAATCACTGAAAGTATTTTCAGCAAGTAAAAAAAGCAACATGGGAGAATATTTTTACAGCAGTGGTTATTTAATAGTTTATACAAAGAGATCAATGAGTGCATTATAGTAACTGTTCTAGGTAGAACAGCTCCTATTCGTATGGATGTAATCAAAAAAATATCACTGAGGGATCTATTATTTATTCAGCTTGTTGGAAGACTCTATTAAAGAGAAAAATTATACTGTGATTGATTTGAACATTTCAACATAAATCACAGATTTAAAATTGTCTATCCAGATGCAAGTGTGTGTACACAAAACATTGAAAGATTATGGAGCCTAAATGATGAAACAAAAAGTACAAGGGAACCATGCACCAAGATCTGGATTCCTATTTAGCAGAATTTATGTGGCAGAAACTACAAAAAAAGATGCATTTGAGCAATCTTTCAGGTTATTAGAAATTTCAGATTGCTGATGTGAATACCCCACATCTGTTATTTTGTTATCAACATTTGTTATTTTGTATATGCACTTTCAATTATATTAAACTTATTTTAATTACAATTAATTGTCCTCACTTTTGTGTAACTTTTTCCACTTTTATAATAATAATAATAAAAGATAACTATTAAATAAAACTGCTTCTAGTAATCTATTTTATTTTCAATATTTATTGAAGATCCTTGAAAATATATATTTAAAAAAAACATGGCTGCTAAACTTAACCAACAGGATAAAATACAAATACCAAAAACTTATTCATTATCAGCAAATTTACAAATTGATAAAAATATAAATTTTCCATCCTTAACAATGTTTAAATGTAAATCAATATTATTTAGGAAAGGATTAAAAGGAACTTTAAATGTTTATAGTAATGAAATTAAATTTAAACTTAAAGTATATTTTAAGAACAAATTAATTATATTACAGCATACTATATTTGTGTGTAAACATTTTTAAGAGTATATAAGAATTTATATATCATTTTCAACCATTATTAATATAAAGCAGAATGAAGGTTCCTCCAAGTTTAATCTAATTTCTCTAATCCTTTCTCCATGTCACACTACAACCTATTTTATTTTCATTATTCTTATTTATTACATACATCTCTCCATTTTTTGTTGGTGATATTTATATCTTGATTGAATATATTGATTGTTTCATAAATACAACAATTTAAATGATTTCAAGATAATGTTTTAAAAGCATTCACACTTTAAAAAGTAAGATTTTATTTATGACATGTTCACCCAAGTTTTAATTACAAATGTGAGTCACAATGTATTAAAATTAGTTAAGTTGACACAAAATAGTGAATATATGTGTTATTTCAAGAAAGAGTATTTCTTATGTCTGTATCTTTTCACATTTGAAGTTTTGTAATTATATATTTTTATCCCATCAGCCCTGCAAGTAGGATAGAGTTATGAAAGGCATATTTGAGATAAAAGTAAAGAAGTATTAGTGTTCTATTTTATATGAAATTTGTAATTCTTTATATTGATACATATAACAGAGCTCTGGAACATGTGATGATTTCATAAAATAATTTAATACTATTTTTATGTGTGTACTTAGGATGACTTTGTTGCAAAAGAAAAATTAAAAAATATAATTAATATTTGTTCAAGAAAGTAAGTGTATATTACTCTACAAAATTCATTATGCCTATATAAAATAAGTAAGTGAATATTAGCTATAGGTAGCTTATCTTGAGTAGCAATCAAATATTAATATTTAAATCTCATTAAAATAACATAACATTACAATTTTTACATGAATGGCAACTTTACATAAATTATATATATTCACCAATTACATTGTTTATTTAAGACACTATCTGTCATATTTATAAAATATGCTTTTTTTAGATTTCTTTTCTTCAAGTCATTTTCCAAATAAAAAAAATTATGAAAGCAAAAATTATCATTACAAATCATTGCATGTTCTGTAAATACAGATTTATGCCTTTCCACAGAATAGTGCAATTTATTATATAATAGTTCATACTCATGAATTCTCTTTTTAATGCACATTTAGTTTCACCAATATAACCGAATTTGCAATAACACATCACTTACATTGATGAAATTAAATGTGCATTAAAAAAAGAATTCATGAGCATGAACTATAATATAAATTGCATTATTCTGTGGATAGGTATAAATCTGTATTTGCAGACATATAGTGATTTGTAAAGGTAATTTTTGCTATAATAATTTTATTTTACATATAGAAATGACTTGAAGAAAAGAAAAATAAAAGAATCATATTTTATAAATATAACAGATAGTATATTAAATAAAAAATATAATTGTGTGAATATACAAAATTTATGTAAGTTGGCCATTCACATGAAGAGTAATGTTGTGTAAATTTTAATAAGATTTAAACTGCTGTGATCTGACTATAGATAATACTGTTATTTATTGTATATAGGTATATTGAATTTTGTAGAGTTTCTTCTAGAATATTATTATTATTATTATTATTATTATTATTATTATTATTATTATTATTATTATTATTATTATTATTATTATTATTATTATTATTATTATTATTATTATTATTATTATTATATCATCACTACATATGTAATAGATCCTAGCTTTGAGTCAGTATTATTTTTCTTTAGTAGAAGTATTTACTCCACTGTGTTTGCAAAGGCAACTTTTAGTTGTCATGATATCTTAAGCTATGTACAAAACTAATGCATTATTTAATTCCAGAATAGTGCTCACATTTTGAGGAATCTAATTATTGTATTTCAAGTTTGATAGAAAATTACTTTAATAGTTTATGCAATCTAATGAAATTTCAAGATAGTCATATCTATTTCCATGTTTATTTACTTTATTTTTCAGCAATCATTTCTGTTAATTAATGCAGCTTGTTTATTTCAGAAATAGCATGGTAGTTCTTACCATTATATAAACTGATAGTCATGAAGAGTATTTTACAGTGCTATTTATGTGGTCCTACATTTATTGATATATTAATTTTTAAAAAATCTGAAATGGTCACTATCATATAAATAGTTGGCAAATTTTAAACATATTTACTCTATTGTTGGTGCAAAAGTGATCACTCCAAGTCATTGAGAGTTTTTGGATTAAGAAATATGATGTGTATTTATTAAATATTTTTGATTATTTTTACACACTAATTGTCTGATAATTATTTAAAAGAAAAACAATGCTAATACATACATTGATTTTATTCATACATGTTTTTTTTTAAAAAATACGTTTAAATTTATTACCTACTTATATTAATGTGAAAATTTTTATTATTGTGATAAAAAACATCATAATACAAATTAAAATTTCTTTATATGCCTTTTAAAAAACTGATGTACTATAAAAATTGTTTTTAGGTTTATATTTTGAAGATAAATATTTAGTGTAAAATGCAAACATTTCACTTTTAGATTTCAAATATGGTTGAAAATAAATCATGAATAAAATGAATAGTATTTTAAAAATTCAATTTTTTCATGAAGAAAAAATATATATTCAGAAAACATATTTTTTATCAATTAGAATATTGTAATCTTACATAAACATTGTTTTCCAACTGATTCTTTATTATAGATTTAAAATTGAATTCTGCTATCATATAAAATTATGAATAAATATGTATTTATACAGTTTACAAGTAAATTAAGTGCCTTATAAAAAAATATTATGGATGTAATATTGTTTGACCACATCATGTTTAGATCTAAAAACTGTAAACAACAATTTATTATTTTTTAAATTAATTTTTAATATAGAAAATCACTTTTCTTTTGCTTTTGTAAACTACTGTATAGAAAATTTGAATTTTACATAGCTTAAAAATAAATTGATCTTTACAAAATTTTATTTTAAGTGTTAGAGTGAATATGGGGATATTATAATCTTGGCCAGAACTGGGCCTATAACTGTTGGTACTGCAAGCCTAAAAAGTGTATCTTTTAAAATTATTGGAAAGGTTATTACTACTTATTTAGAATAATCTTGAAGTGCAGAATTTTTTTCAACTAAATATACTGGCTCATAACCAACCTAGATAACAATCTGACAGGTTGGTAAATGGGTGTCTAGATATTTTTAGCTAGAGACTGAATCAAAAATTAAAATCCACTCAAACTTCCATGACCCAGAAATTATGAAAATTGAGAAATAAAGCCTTCCCTTTAATTATTTCTTTATAGATTTATTGCAGTCTTTGCACTACAGTATTCTACTTATTAAAATGTATTTCTAATCTAAACAAAGAGCTTTGCTAATTGCTCAACAAGCTTTGAGATAAATGCTTAGCAAGAGAAAGCATTTAAAATATTTCTATTTTGAAAACCAACCCCTATCCCCTGACCATGGTTTCATGATTTTGGCACTCCTCAGAGAGATGCTAGGGTAGCTTCAGATACTAGATCTAAAAACACCAACCCAAAAGTCAGAATTTATCTAAGAGTTGACCATTGGGTATGAAATTTTCAGACACCTACATGTCTTCAAACCCAGGTATCTAACTCAAATAGCTATATGGGGCTGAGAGATCTTCAGCCAAAACATATATTAGAAGTCTTAGCAATATAACATTGCTTAAGGCTTAATAAAAAAAGAAGAGGAGTCATGTGATATATGATTCTATTTTTTATTATTTCTAATCTATTTTTTAAAAATTGACTAATGGACAAAGTAATGAATGTAAATATATATATTAAAGATAAAGAAATATATTTATTTAAAAAATGCATTAACTAATAAAAATATATAAAATTCCAAAAATAAACATAAAAAGTCATAATATATTACATCAATCTTTGTGCTTTGATTGTTTCCAGCAATGCACTTGCAATATTTTTTTTTATCATTAATAATATTTCAGGATCTTCATTCATTTTATCAATTAGAATTGGAACTAAAATCTGAATTTTTAATAAATTATAAAAATAAATTTTCGCATCTTTTTTATTTTATTTTAACAGGCGAAACATGACGTTGAATTTAATTATATGATAGTAAGGATTAGTTTAATTATTTTGTAAAAAGTTATTGCAAATAAAAAATTAAACACATTCTTTTTATTTTTTAAATTAATAAAAATTATTTTTACATACAAATACACGTTTATATTTATGCATGTCATGTACAGTTGAGAATATATATATATAATAGAAGAGCAATACAGAGACTTCTGACCACTCAAAGAAGTATGGAGAGATGCATGTTGGGAGTAACAAGAAGAGATCGAAAACGCAATATATGGGTAAGAGAACAAACAGGTGTTACTGACCTCATTGAAAAAATTAAACGACTAAAGTGGAGTTGGGCTGGACATATTGCTAGAAAAGATCATAATAGATGAACAATTGAAATCTTAAATTTGGATGCCAAGAGATTGTAAAAGACCCAGAAAGAGACCACATGTGAGATGGATAGATGAAATAAGAAAGTGTGCAGGGGCAATGTGGAGAAGAAAAGCTAAAGATCAGAGAAGATGGATTAAACTTGCAGAGACCTTCATCCTGCAGTGGATTGATAATGGTTGATGATGATGATGATTTATATGTACACACCCACAAAATATTTACTTAGCTTTAAGATTTTTTAACAATTTAACATTTTCAGTAATTATTTTCACTTATAAACAAAATAATTTCCTGAGTCTGTAGTGAAGCTTGCAATTATTGAATCTCTTCAAACTATTGTGTATATTTAATAAATTTTCATTCATTGGATAGCAAGAACTTAAATTAAAAAAAAGTGTTGGTGATTTTAATTAAAAGACCTAGATGTCAGTATCTATCAGTAAAAAATCAATCAAATTCCAGCAAACATTCTGTCCTCAGTTAAGATATACTTGTGTTTTTGCAGAACTTCAGCCTTTGTCAAAGTTAATGTTTCATTCAACTTTGAAATGAATATATTTATTTTTAACAAAAAATTAGATAATTGAAAATTTGCTTACATCAAAAAGCAAATGCTTAATCTCAATAATATTATTATTTTTATTGTTTTCTTTATACTTAAAATTTCAGTTTTAATATTTCAGAAAATATTTTCATTACTTAAATGTATTCTATATTGAAATGTGTTTTATCCTTATAAATTTCATAATATATTTTTTTCCCAATAAAATATACATTTTTTGCTCTGATGTCGAAAGTGAAGTCTTTTGCTTTGATTATTTATTTCTGTTTATCATTTGTTTTTGTTTTTTTTTAAAAAAATGCTAACTTGATACATTGTTTCTAAAATTACTATTGCTTTTGAGATATTCATTTACAAATCTTGTCAAAAATTTAAATAATTAATGGAAAATAAGTTTTTAAAAATTCAACTGAAGAGAAAACATGATTAAATGTTAGATAATTCAACTGAGAATGACTTTAGTAACTCATAACTAAAAGTTTAATATATGCCATATGGCAATTGTAGTTTGTATATATCTTTGTGATGACATATTGTCTGAGATAATAATGGGGTTTGAATTTATACAGTTTGAATTAATGGTTATGTACATCAATTTTATTTAGAAATATATGAAAAACAAGAAATTCCACCAGATCTGAAGGATAGAAGGGATAAAAAGATTTCAGTAGTCTTTTAATGTATTTTTTTATCTAGTTCAATAAAATACTTTCAAAATTTCATGGAATTGATTAATTTAAGCAATAGTTATTGATTATTAAAAATTTAACATAGCTTTAAAGAATTACAAAGTCTTAGAGTTATGTTTGATGTTGTTAAGGACATGTATAAAAAATATTGTAAACAAAGATTTATATATTGCTTTTATTAATTTAGTCAGAACTTCTGACTATCCCATTTGTGAAAATTATGAATGAATGTTTAGAAAAAAAAATCATATGCTTTATTACACTCTATTTTAAAAAGTGACTAGTTATTGGATTGCATGATTATTTGAGAATATAAATCATTTTAAATTTCTGGTAAAGTCTAAATAGAAATATGGACTTAGATGTCAAAATATTTCACAGTCATGTCATTTAGCATATTAATAAATTGAATCTTTTATTATAGTTCTTTATAGGATAATAATGAATGGTAATGTTCTGATCTATCATGTCAGCTGCTTTTATGGTGCTATTTCTAACTAAATTTCTAGAAATATGCTATTTCTGTGGATTCAGTCAAGCAGATAGCCTTCTTTATATGATAAAACCTGGAAAGAGTCAGTTTACTTGGCTGCCGGGTACCGCTGTGGCTTTTTTCTATGCTAAAAGCATAGAAATATGCCTTCATTGGCTGCCGTAATTGCTTGTGTTACACACTTTATCATAATGCTGGGTTATATATTTTCACTATAGTATTGTCTGATGATGTGTTGACTGCATCATGTCTAAATAATTTAACTTTTCAGATCCACCTTTTTTTTTTCATGTGAACTGACCTACTGGTACTTTCTAATAGTGTTAACAGTGTTGGCATTGTTCCAGAAGGTCTGTGTTAGCACCACAAATTAGATTTTAGGTGGGACACAGCACTATTTTGAAAATCACAATGAAAGCAACATATTGTGAGAAATCATCTGAGTCAGGAATGATGGCTGCTTCGAACTCTCAAAATTGTCAATTGCCAGACACCGGAGTCGGATTTCATTGTAATAGTTTGTTATAATTATTAATAACTTTATTGGGTAAATTACAATTGAATTTAATTCCCCACCCCAAATCACAGTGTCTGATTAATTACTGTCCAAAGAAGTATAAAATGTAATTTAATTTTTTTTAAAAACTACCATAACTTTCCCAATATGGAAAAAAAAAACAAGCCCATCGCTGATTAATTACTGTCCAAATAAGTCTCCACTATATTTACTATTATTTGTTATTAAAAAAGTAACATAATTATATATATATATACACACACAAAGAACAATCTAATTTACTTTTTCGCCCCCAAAAGGTGATGTCTGATTAATTACTGTCCAAAAAAGAGTAAAAATTAATTTATTTTACTATTAAAAAAGTACTGTAATTTTTCCGATATGCAAACTTAAAGGAAACCATAAGAAGCACGTCTCTGATTAATTACTGTCCCAAAAAGGTCAAAGTCGGCTTTCATTGTAAAAATTTGTTGGAATTACTGTCCAAAAAAAAACTCCAATATACTATTATTTGCTATTCAAAATTTTTTATTGACACACACACAAAAAAGCCAGTTTCTTATTAATTACCATACCAGAAAGTTTGCTTACATTTTTATATTTTGTTTGATTTTTTTAAATTTTATGGACAACATACTTCTATAGAATGGCCGGAAACGTTATATCAATATGTTTTTGCTTAGCAGCAATGCCATCAAGCTGTTGACATGATAGATCAGAACATTACCTAAGGAATCTGTAATTATGATAAAACATTTTTATTGTATTAAATATGTAAAGAAAATAAATAAAAAATAAATGGTTTTCAAAAATTATTTTATTGTGAACTTAATTACGTTTTTATGGGGGATGTAAAAACCATTTACATTATAAAGGTTATCTTAATGATTTTCTTAAAAATAAAATATCTATTGTTTCATGGGTAAATAAATATAAATGTATAATATAATAAAAACTAAAATTATTGAAAATCTTGAAGAAAACAGAACAAAAAAAGTAACTTGTAATACACATGAGTATAAATAGAAATCATAGATCCTATTCATTAATTTGTAATTTTTATTTCCCAACTCATTCTAATTTTATTTGTAACTAGGATAACTAAAATAATAATATTGTATGATTTATTTATATACTATCTTAATATTAGTACATAAGGAAGAATTAAATAAAATCCTTAAAAAACATATTACTAAAACTTTATTTGATTTTTTTTAACCAAATGAATACAGGAAGTTTTTAGTATTTTAAACTTCTGATTCTCACCAGTTTTTTTATTATGATCATAATTTTAAAAACGTGCTAAATATTATATGATCTTTTTCAACCAATTTAATTTTCTAAAATTCTAATATTTCAAGATTATCCAAATTTAATATATATTTGTAATACAAAAGAATGATTTGATTTTTTAAAGATAAAATATTTTGAATATATATTTATATTATACTCTTTTGCCAATTCCATTAGTTATAAAATATATTTCAAATGATCTCATAATGTAAAAATATTTAAATTAAGATAAAATAAATGTAAATATTGGATCAACTTCATAAGAGTATGACAACTTGTCCATCAGAACCCATTGTATTATAATTGTATTTTTTATTTCTATAGTCAGTGGAGTTTTTTTATTATACACAACCAAGATTAGCCAGAGTCTTTTAATTTTTTTTCTTCTCATCAGTCTATAATGATTTATAGTGTCTTTTCAATCTGAAAATGCCTTGCCTTTCTGTCTGTCCATAAATTTCTCTTAATTTTTTTTATAAATTTCTCTATTTCATTTTGAATTCCTTTTGGAAATCTTTTTCACTTTCTTAATGTGCAACAGTCACAATGCAGTTTAAAGTCATTTAAACTACAAGCAATATCTCATAGAACTCATGAAAAGAGTATTTATTTTATTTCAAATTTACTTTTTTATTATAAGCATTATTTACAATGTATATTAAAATGTTTGCATAAAAAATTAAATAAAATATAGTTATAAAATTACAAAAATAAAAAAATAAACTACTTTTGTGTAATTGGATTCAGTTTATTAATTTTCTATAATCAATTGTTATTATGAAATAGATTTTATGTTTATTACTGATGTAATTGGTTACAACAGTTGTTATAATATTACTTTTTTTTAAATCAGTCTTTTGAACAAGATAAAAAAATTTACATCTGTTTAGACTACAAAGATATGCAATAAGATGGCATAAAATTTATCTTATAAATTCAAATTAATTTGAATGTTGCAAAACAGAGACATATTTATAAACATATTGATATGGATACCTATTCATTTTCAAAAATAATATAATTGTGTCACCTATTGTTTGTAGCCATTGCTGTTTTAATGATATTCAATTCAATATTTATTTTAGTAATACTTCTTGAGATATGTTTTGTATAATATTCATATTATTCCAATTGAGTCATTTTGATTTATTTATTATAACAAATTTAATATTCATTATTTTCAATTTTTTTTATTTTTTATTCACTATTTCTTTGACGTTCTTGCAAATTTTCAGTAGTAATTGATTTCTGCATCTATTAATTTCTTTTTAAATCTAACTTTTATGTGCTATAATTTTTTTTAATTATTATGTTATATATTCATTAGTTATTGACTTTTGATATGTTTTGTTCATATAGTATCCTATTTTTTCATTGGTACAGTTTTTCTATTCAATACATTTTTTCTCTTACAGTTTCTTTTGTGTGATCTTGTTGTCCATATTCCAGTGTTATATTCAGTTGTGTTCTTCCAATACCCATATTTTTATATTAATTTTCGGCCCTCATTTTCTATATAGCTCTATAAATGTTTTAGCCATATAGTTTAAATCATCATGAGTTCAAAATGATTTGATTATCAATATAGCACAATATGTAAAGTATCTTATTATTATGCAGAAGAACTCATATTTTCTTATCTATATTTCAAAGGTTTGCTTTGTAAAGCTAGAAACAGCTAAATTCAAATTTAATTGCTATTGTTGGTCATCTAATTATCTTGGTTATAGACCCTTTAACTCAAAATAAAAAAATAGCCAGTACTCTGCAATTTATACCATATAATATTATATCATCCATGCACTTTACTACTGCTACACAATGCTTTATTTACCCCCCTCTTTTACAGTTTACAGTTTCAACTGTCCCAACAATCTTCTTCAGAACTTTATATCCATTTGAATTCAAATATCTGATTATGACCATTAAGAAACTCTTCCCATTATAAATTATTTTGAGTGTTAAAATCTTATTCAACGTGTATTAAAATTAAAAAAAATAATTTACTTTTTACGATTATTATTATTCAATATAAATAATACATCCAACATGTATATTGAGAAAAGTTTGTTTAATACTTTAAAATAAAATAAAAATGTTAAATATATCAACATAATCATAATCTTATCAGTTAGTCAAAAGTATGCTCAGCATATTATTTTGATGTATTTAACATTTTTATTTAAAAGTATTAAACAAGCTTTTCTTAATATACATGTTGTATCTATTATTTATACTGACTTACATGTTATGCCTATTATTTATAATGACTTAGATTTTTCTGAGAAAAGTTTAAAACTATTATTGTTATTGTTATTATTATTATTATTATTATTACTACTACTATTATTATTATTATTACTTCCGGTTTTCTAGTGTAAAGACGTGTTTACTTGTTCTTTTGATTTTTTAACTTTTTAAATTTTTAATGATGGATTCATGTTCTATTTGTAAAGAACTTTTACCAAAAAATGGTAATTTCGTATCCTGCTTTGGTTGTACGTCCGGTATGCACTTTGCATGTGCATCATTGAGTGATACTACTTACCGAAGAATGTCTATAAAAAAGAAGCAAGAATGGAGGTGTGCTGCTTGTAGAGTTAGTTTTTCTAAGGCTAGTGATGTTTTGGATCCATCTATGACTGCTAAAAATTCACCTGATTTAATTTTGGAGGAAATTTTCGATAAATTAAAATTATTGCCGGTGATTCACAACACAATTTCAGAGTTATCTCAAGCAGTTGCTAATTTGCGGACAGAAGTTATTTCTTTACTGAAAATGTGGATCGGAATAATCAAGAAATAATTTGTATTTCTAATTCTTGTACTTCAAATGAGAATGAGATTTTGTTACTGAAAGATAAATTACATTCTATGGAACGATTTAATCTGGATCATGAAGTTAAAATACAGGGTTTGCCTTTTCAAGAAAATGAAAATTTGCCGTTAATTTTAACTAACGTGACGGACAAGCTCGGTGTTTCAGATGTCGTTATTGATTTGGAAAACGTTTTTCGTACAAAAAATAAATCAGGAGCTCCAGGTTTTGTTGTAGCTCGATTTAAATCATGAAATTCTGCCATACAGGTTTTAATAATAAAAAAATCTGTTTTAACAGTTTCTCAAATTTTGCCTGGGGTTAATAATAACAAACGTATTTATATTAATCAGCGTTTGACTCCATTCAATAGAAGGCTTTTATGGTTGGTGAAACAGAAGTTACGTTCTGGTCAAGGTTTTGCTTTTATTCATAATGGATCGGTGTATGTGAGAAAAGATTATAATTCTCCTCGTGTTTTAATTAGAAATGAAAGTGATTTGGAGTCATTCTGAAATTTATTTATTATGATAAATTCTGATTTGATTTCTCAGGAAAAAGATTTTGCTTCACTTAAATTATTTCATTTAAATATACGTAGCATTAGATGTCATTTTGATGAACTTGTAGTTTATTTAAATAATTTTCCTTTATTTCATTTTGATATAATTGTTTTAACGGAAACTTGGATTTCTTTACAAGAACAAAATTTATATAGTTTGAATGGCTATACGAGTATACTTTCTCCTCGTATGCATTTACGATCTGGTGGTGTTATGGTTTTTATAAAAGCCGGTTTAGACTTTTCTTTCATTATTCCAACATTTAATACTGCAGAATGTATTTTATTAACTTTGAGACTTCCTAAATGTGTGCTTTCTATTTTGGCTATATATAGATCATGTACAAGTAAAGTCTTGGATTTTGTTACTGAACTTGATTCTTTGTTATTAGATTTGGGTTCAGAATCTGCTGTTTTAATGGGTGATCTAAATATTGATTTGTTAAATAATGCTTGTAAGTCTACTATAGATTATTTAAATTTACTTTATAGCTATGGCTTTAGTCAAACGCTTTTTTCACCTACGCGTATAACTCCTATATCTCAATCTCTTTTAGATCATATTTTTGTTAGATTAAACCGCGGTTTATTTTCTGATTCGTCTCTTTCTAAATTATTTCTTACAGATCATTTTGCTACTGAATTAAAAATATTGAATTGTATGGATAATATTAATGTTTGTGCATATGTTGAGAAATTATCTTTTTCTAAATTGAATTATTTATTATCTGTTCAGAATTGGGATGAGATTTTTATGATAGATAATGTAAATGATGCATTTTTGGGGTTCCAAGCTATTTGTTTAGATTTAATTGCTAAAGCAAAGTTTCATTTAAAATTGACAAGTAAGAATAGAAGAAGATCTCTTTGGGTGACAGATGCGCTGGTATGTAAAATTAATCAGAGAAATGTGTTAAAAGCTTTGGATGGCTCATCAGATGTTTTAAAAAAACTTAATGTTGAAATTAAGTCTGATATTAGAAAGTTGAAGTTTAGATATTATCAAGAATTTCTTAGTGATAAAAATGTTTCTTTGAAATGGAGAACAATAAATTCTTTGATTAAAAAATCTTCTCCTGATCGTATTAAATGTATTAAATATAATGAAAGTTTAATTGAGTTACAGAATAATGAAAAATATTTAGCTGATCGGTTTAATGAGTATTTTGTAAATTTATCGATGCGTGATGTGCCTGAGCAGATTTTGTCTTCTTATTCAAGTTTGAATTCTTTTTTATATTCTGATTTTTCTGAATCTCAGTTGTCTGTAGCAATTGATAGTTTAAAAAATGTCACTTCTTTTGGACTAGATGGTATAACACCTAAGATGTTTAAAGAAAATAAGGTTGCATTTTTGCCTGTTTTAGTTCATTTATTTAATTTATCTTTGCAGTCTGGATCATTTCCAGAATGTCTGAAAGTTAATGTTATTACTCCTGTTTATAAAAAGGGTGATTCTACTCTTATGGTCAATTATAGGCCAATTGCTATTATTTCTGTTTTTTCTAAATTATTGGAAATGATTGTTAGTATAACGATCAAAATGCAAGTGGAGATCGAATCTAACCGCAAAAACAACATCTGCTTTACAAGGCGCCATCTAGGCATTTGAGCCTAGAAAAATTTATAAAGTAGGCAGATACGCGCTGTTAAGATTCCACTTTATTTAAATATTCCGATCGTTAGCCCAAGTCACTAGCTCAGCGGAGATGCAGAGATAAAAATCTATATCTTAATTTATATCTTAAATATCAATAAATAAAAGCCACTGCCAGAAATTAACACATAAAAATATTTATTTACGCACATATAAAATAACATTTAAATTTTGAGGAATAAATTCAACATTTTAGATTTTTCTATTAATCTTTTAATTTTACATTTAACTAAGTTTCAATGAGTTTAATATTTTATTTAGATAGTCAAGTATGAATAGACTACATAGATCTGCATTTGAAAAGAAAATATTCTTCCCTGATTTAACCTTAGGCAACAAATTTCGCAATCAACTGGCACCAATCCATCTGATACATTCATGTATTCAATGTAGCATGATACAACAACACAAAATACTATACTGTCAGGAATGGACATCTGAACAGTAAGTAGAATTAGGAAGACATTGACTCTCCACCAACAGGAATGTTACATCTGTTGGCAAGAACAATAAACGAAAAACTCCATAGGAATGGACTGCCGTCTTCTGCCAACTTACAAACCCATCCATAGGCAAACAGAAGGTGTGTGGTGTATATATGCAATCCTGACCGAAGTGGATCTCATACTACATCTACTAATTACACAAATATATCCAATCCATTGAGCCAATTCAATCTGTTGGCAAGAAAAATAAACGAAAAACTCCATAGGAATGGACTGCCGTCTTCTGCCAACTTACAAACCCATCCATAGGCAAACAGAAGGTGTGTGGTGTATATATGCAATCCTGACCGAAGTGGATCTCATACTACATCTACTAATTACACAAATATATCCAATCCATTGAGCCAATTCAACTACGAAATGAATAACCTAAGATTACCCTCCCTTAATATAACTTTACAAAACTATATAGCCATTCACGCCCGACTTAAATTTAACATTTAGATACGTTCGCACAAATGCATTTTATAAAATTTGTTTTAAAATGTTGAGTACAGATCAGCTGCACAGATTCCACGGTCAAAAACATTCCAAATTCAACACAACCGATCAAAATACAAAGTCCTCGATAAACGTCACTTGCATAGGGAATATACAAATCCCATTAGCATTCATTGTAAGATGCTTGCAGTGATATCATTGACATATATTCTAATCGAATGTGAAAACCATAACATTATCAACCGCTAACGAATCTATGCAACGTCTATACCCAACCTTAAATTCCCTCATTTAAAACTTAAACAACAAATAATTTATACAATAAGAGAAAAAAAAATGGAAATGATTTTTATCAATCGGAAAACATATAAAATTAAACATTATTAATTGATTTTAAACTTAAAAGTCAGATAGAAGTTCATAAGCTTGAACGAAAGTTCTTAGTTATTTTTAAATTTAGAGTTCATGTCAATATAGCTTACAGTAGAAGAGTCCAGGTTCCTGTTTTTAATTCCCGCGACGTCTCCATTGGAAGATAATGTTCTGGAGGTAGCATTAGCTGGTTCCATTCTTGTATCACAGTCTTTTCATTTTATATTTTTTTTTAAAAAACAAACAAAAAAATGAGAGAGAACGGCAAGTGCGTCTTACCGTTCTCATCAAATCAAGTCCGAAAAAACTGTCTGGAACTCAATATTTCTCTTTTTATAGTAAATCTCCAGATTGAACGAACAAAGACGTCACTAATCCAAATTTTCGTTCGGGTCCGGGCTGAGGCTTGGTGCTTTCATTGGTCAAGCTAATTTTTTATTTTCTTATCTATCTTTCATCAGATCATTTTAATTATACAAGAGCCCACGGCTAGCTTGCTTTTCAAACAATTTATAAACAATCATTTCCATTTACAGATTACATTAATTAATACCTGTTTTTATTTTTAAATCTTGTACTTTTTTTTTTTTTTTATAAAAAAAGTACGTTCAAATACTTATTTATTTGTTTTTTTAAAAAAAAATTTTTTTTTAAAGTTTGGCATCTGTGCGAATGTATATACGTTTAACAAACATTTTAATTTTAGCGTTTAGTTTTTTATTTTTATTTGCGAACTTTTAAGTTTTTATTTTGAATTAATGTAACGACATATTTATATATCGTTACATTAGGGATCAAATGTTGTCATTTCTGTTTAAAAATAAAATTTTATCTGACTATCAATATGGTTTTCTTCCTGGCAGAAGTACATTAGATGCTTTAAAATATCATGTTCAGTATTTAACATCTTCATTGGATCAGGAACTTAAAACATTGGCTATTTATCTTGATTTATCTAAAGCATTTGATTCTGTTAAGCATAATATTTTGATTAAGCGTTGCTACTTGTATGGTTTTCTTGGATCTATTGGTAGTTGGTTGGAGAGTTATTTAAATGATAGGAAACAGTTTACTAATATTTATGGTACTATCAGTGATGTGGTCTTGATTAATTCTGGAGTTCCGC
The DNA here is from genome assembly GCA_028023455.1 of Epiperipatus broadwayi. Classification (NCBI taxonomy): domain Eukaryota; kingdom Metazoa; phylum Onychophora; class Udeonychophora; order Euonychophora; family Peripatidae; genus Epiperipatus; species Epiperipatus broadwayi. The sequence goes on from JAQFVV010012413.1 coordinate 12,020,822, forward strand.
AAGGTTCAGTACTTGGTCCTCTATTGTTTTTAATTTATATTAATGATTTATTTTCATTGAAGTTACATTCTAAGATTTTTAGTTTTGCTGATGATATTGCTTTATCTTGTAATGCTGTTTCTTATAATCTTCTTGAAAAATTAGTGAATGAGAATTTGGACTCAATTAGTAAATGGTTGGCATATAATTCATTGTTGGTCAATTTAGATAAAACAAAAGCTATTCTTTTTTCTTACAAGCGTACTTTTTTTTCTCTTAAGATTAAAATTTGCTGTAAGTATATTTTGCACTATAATAGTATATGTACTTAAGAGAATATTCCTTTGGTAGATAATTATTGTTATTTGGGAATATATATTGACTCCAGATTGTCCTGGACAAATCACATTACCTATCTTTGTCAACGGTTACGTAATTTAAACTATATGTTTTATTATTTAGTTAAATTTCTTCCTAGGTCTGCTCTCATTTTTATTTACATTGCCTGTTATCAGAGTATTTTATCTTACAATATCATTATTTGGGGTAATGCTTCTCCACATATTTTATCTTCTTTGCATGTTTTGTAAAATTATACTTTGCGCATTATTTTTAGTAGATCTCGTTCCTCTTCTGTTCAAGATATTTATATTGCATTTGGTTTATTTGATGTAAATCACTTATATCAATATAGAGTTATTTTTGATATTTTTTGTGCTAAACCTTTTCTGAATTCTAGAGTTTATGTTCTAAATACTCGTCTTTCTAATAAATCTCAATTACCTTTACCAAAAATTTTTAAGGAATCTAGTAGAAGACAATATATTTATTCTGGGTCAAAGTTATTTAATAAATTTGTATATGAATGTTCAATTGATCTGAATAATATTTCTTATATATCATTCAAAAAATATTTGTGTCAATGGTTGTGTAGTATGTATTAATTTTGGCATTTATTTTATTTATTTAATTAATTTTATTTATTTCCTAAACTGTTCTTTTGAGTTTTTTATTGTATTTTTATTTAATTTATTTTTACATGTAAATTCCACACACAAGATTTTTCTTGTTTGGAGTTTGTAAATATTTGTGATGTACTTTGTTTTATTTCATAGAATAAATTGAATTGAATTGATTATTATTACTACTATTATTATTATTATTACTATTATTACTATTACTACTACTATTATTATTATTATTATTATTATTATTATTATTTAGTCTATCTTAAATTAAAACATCAAAACGTAATTAACGTCGAACTTTCATTAATTAATTTTTTTAATTTGTTCAGTTTTTAGACTTTTATTTAAATTATAGTAATTAAATGATATTTGACATTATAATTGAAACTGATTTGTAAAAATAAATTATAAGCAATTGCGTTTATAAAATACATTTCAAGAACTTATAAATAAAATTTTTTAATTTATAAAAAAAAATGGGAATTTTATTTCTCTGTATTTAAAACTTCATATAACACAATGTGCTATCGTTACAATCTTATTATAACTAACTACATTAGTACAATTTTAAAAAAAAAAAACATAATTCGTTACAAAATTGTAGGCACTTTTAGATCATTTCATAGTGAATTTTTATATTTTTTAAAAAAAATTCACAAATAGTTATAACTTTTAAAAATAAGTAAATTATTATAACTAATGTCATTTGTTTTAATATATAAAATGTTTAATTCTATCTATAATCGTGATTTATTGCTCTTATTTTTTTTGTTTGTTTTTAAAGATGATTCTGTTTTCCAAATCCATATGTATAATTTTAAAATTTGATATAATCTTCAAAATGATTGGCTAAATCGTTTAAAATAATAATGGAGTAATTTAGTATGACTACTTCCGGTTTAGACGAATGCATATTGTAGAATTATATGGAGCATCAGTTTCAATTAATTTCTTTAAGGAAGACTGATACTTATAAGAATAGGTTGTTCTTATTATGATCGTTATTATTAATGCACTTAAGGATGCCATAAAACGTTTTTGTATTTTATCTATAGCTATTGCTTAGGTTTTAAATAATATGGTTGTTCTTATTATGATCATTATTATTAATGCACTTAAGGATGCTGTAAAACGTTTTTGTATTTTATCTATAGTTATTGCTTAGGTTTTAAATAAACAATATATAACCTTCTCCAATGGAGTGTTCTATTGTCACATCATGTTTGTGAAAAACACATGTATTTCTGACTCAGATAGATATTTATAAATCAAATAGAAAGCATTTACTAAGTATAACAGTGCAATATGATTTATAGTCTTTTCAGAGAACTTATTGTTATTATGACTACATTTGTCTAAATATTTTTATAACAGTTTTATAATTAATAGATCCGACCTTATCTAGTGCTATAAATATGACCTGTCCAATCATAAGCAGTGCTAAGTTGAAGATAGTTTATAATATTGTTAATTTTTTTTTTGTAGCAAATTACACTCTATGTTGAATTAATGAATTAATTGTTATATATTTTTATTATATGGCTGTTTGTCATTAATTGAAAATCATCATTATCTATATGTCTTATAAATAAATGTGGTCACAATTATACTATATTTTAAAGAAGTAATATTTTTTTATTCAAATTACTTGCACTATTTTCATTTTAATATTAAATTTGTTGACATATGAATAGATACAATAAAATCCCCTTGATATTTAGTCATATCAAGAATAAGTCATTTTAAAATCATTGAGAATAATAAATTTTGGAATATTTATTATATTTCATTAAGAACATTGAGTCAATTGTTGATCTAAACAAAATTCAACATGAGAGTTAAAAAAGTAACTTGCTAGCTTATTAAATATAACATCCATAAGGAGTTATTCATTTATTATTTACATACTTGATGTGCATAGGAAAATATCCTGAGATAATATTAATAAGATTATGAGGATAACCTGAGATCTTGCTAATTTTTGTATATTTAGAGTTACATATAGCTATTTAAATGGATGGTATTCGTTTATTATTAGTAATATTGGTAGATTAAGTAACTTTTTATAGATGTTAAGCTTTACATAGAAGCTAAACACCACACAAAAAATAGTGATCATATGATGTTTAGTGGTTTAATGTTAAGCTTTATATAATTTTTTGTTAAAAATGTTCTCCCTTTTATATATTATTAAAATTTCATGTGTATGTCTAATTCTATCCAGATTCCTTATGAGGTCTCTTTTATTAGTTTTGTGTCTCACTTGAATGGTTATAATATATACATATATATATAACCAATAATGCATGTGACAATGCTTGATAAAAATCCATTTATATCTAATGGGCATATATTTCTGATATAACTGAGATATTCATCTAAGAAAGATCACTTTGGATTGCATGTAAATAATAAAAAAAACATGTCTATACACCAATAACTCTTATTCAGATAGAGATACCAGAATCATTTTGTTATTTACAACAACACATTTTCTAAGTATACTTCTACAGTTAAAACTGATGTCATAAATACAAAAAAAATTAGAAATTAAAAATTCACGTCCTGTATTCAATGAAATTAACAATACAGTAATTATTTCACATGTGGGAGTTCATTAACACAAAAAATAATTTCAGAAGATAAGTGGTACTAAACTCTCCTCTAACACATAAAGTTCAATGCCCTTAAGATACCATTGCTACTTAAGTAAATTTGTATTTTTTGTGGTTGTCTCTTTTACACTTGGACAATTCTATTTAGGGTATTACTACATTAAATAACTACTGATTGTGGTGTTATATCATTTAAACATTATCACTACTTGAGATATATGTTTTTTGTTATGCCAGACATCGTGGTTATCTGTGATGGTTCTGAATTAGAAGCTCAAATCCTGTGGCCTGATAAGAGTTTTCAGGACTGACAATCATTCTGATTTATTAAAACTAGTAAAATAAAATACTAAAAATTACACTTCATAATTTAATTACTAATTATTAAACTAAGCATAACAATTGTAATTAAAATTATATTAATAAAATTTTAGCTCATTCACTGCTGTTAAGTTTACTATTCTTTAAAGCTGCTGTTTAATGTGACATTGCATCAAGGAAGTACTTATGAATATATATATAATTTAATAATTTTTTAACATATACTATTATTGAAATATTTTTAAATGTGTGGAAATTTCTATTATTTTTATTTAGAAAATAAATTAAAACATTTGATTGTAGTGAAAGAGTTTATTGTAAAAATAAGGAAATAAGGAAAAGTTGTGTTTTATTTTCTTTTGTCTTTATATAAGAACTAGGGCTACATTTAGAAGGGAAAAAGCATTTACAATATACAATTTTCATTGGTCACCACTTCTTAACATCTGACTGTGATTTTTTTAAAATAAAAATTGCAGAACTTATCGTATATATATATATTAAATTAAACATAGCTCAATGTACATGCAAACAAAGGAAGTAAATCACCCTCTCTCAGGCTATGAATTAAAAGCATTCTAAATATTGAACAAAGATGAAAAATAGAATGATTTATTATATTATTGATATTTTTCAATATTCAGAGTGCTTTTAATTCATAGCCATTCATAGCCACTTCCTTGTTTATATATATTGTAATCATTTATTTTGTATAGAAAATAAATATAAGTACAATCTAGTATTGAAATTTTTTCCCCATAATTTTAAAAGATTAATTGGTATTAACTTAATTGAGTAACTTGCTGCTTTATTTTACATATTCAATATTGTATAATTATATATATATATATATCATTTAAGTGTATGTCAATACCAAAGTTGCTATATATCCAATCACTGACTTTGAGAAGGTAAGCTTCGCCTCCAGAAATTTATCTGTTGAAAACATTTTTTTCTTTCCTTTTGATAGTATTCAAGTCAGATAAATTTAATTTCAAATGTTTCAAAAAATATATTTATTTATATATAAAGAAATACTTGAAATCGCTTTTCTCTATATTTATTTAAATCACGTGTAAATCTTTTCCAGTGCAGATGTTTTTAGATTACTGTCAATTGTAATGTACCCCCTTCTATTAATTGCTTTAATTGGAATCATGTGTTTTTCTAAAGTGAGTATAAAAGGTGCAGTTTTTGAAAACATAATGGTCACTCACTGCTTCATTATCATTATAAGTTGATCACAATAATATTATTTTGTTACTGAATTCTACAACCAAATTGTTTTAATTGTTTTGAAGAACAAGACAATATGTGTTGCTAGAAAGAAAACTATATCCAAGCAATCAATCTTTAAAGATATGCTATCTTACTTTAATCTCTCCGACTATTTACAAATGGTCCTCCAGGAAAAATGAGCAAATTTTCTGTGGAGAAAGAAGCTGAGATTTCAGATAAAATTCGAAGTATTCTATGACATATTCTTACAACTTTATCAATTTTGCTAAATCTTATTATATATTTTCTTTGAAATTAGAGATTTATCATATCACTTTGCAATGAATTATATTTATCTTTCATGATTAATCTATAGCTAAGATGTTTATAGATCGTCATAAAATATAATTATGACTTTATATTTATCATATCTTAATTAATTTGATGTCTACATTCGAATATATGATTTACTATGATACTTTATTATGAAATATAATTCCCTTGGATAAACATATGGGTTTATGATGTGATTGTTTTATTTACACACCACCTCTGATATACGTGTTTATAACCTATCTAGTATATTTTACTTATACTGCATTTATTATAGACTGCTTATATAAAGTATATAATTCCTTTTATTTGGATGCAACTTTGATATATACATTTTTATTGCAAAGCATATTCAGTTTGTTTCTTTAATTTAAACGATTACTTTAATCTTTGCAAAGTAATAAAAGTTCCTTACATTATAAGATCAAAATGATTCTAGAAATCTTTCAAAAGAAATCACTATCCTACTGTTTAATTTATCTAACATAAATTCATTATGGAAATTCTCTATTAAAAGATTTATATAATTATGGAATCGTACTTTATGTGTTTGTAAATAAGCAAAATAAAACATACGGTCATTAAGGGGATCAAACTTGCAAATGTATGATAATTATTTTCCCTTTGAGGGAAAAGAAAGAAATCGCTTGAAGATTTTCTTTTTTATGTTTTTATCATGATATTTTAAATATTATGTATTTCCAATATTTGTTAAACTCATTTGTTTTGGATATATTAACATGTATAATCATATATTTAAAGATGATATGTAAATAGTTTTATTCAGGTCATTGTGTTCTGGAAGATCGCAGCTAGGATTTTATGTATTTTTTTAAACATCTATAAAGGGTAGAGTCACTATTTTATATATTGCATTTTTTGCGTTGAATCAGTGTAGTAGTAGTAGTAGTAGTAGTGGTAGTAGTGGTAGTAGTAGTACTATTACTACTACTACTACTATGACTACTATGACTATGACTACTATGACTACTACTATTACTACTACAACTACTACTACTACTCTACTACTACCACTACTACTTCCACTATCACTACTACTACTACTACTACTACTACTACTACTACTACTACTACTACTACTACTTTTAAAATTAGCTGTTTATTTGTCTCATACATACATTTATATTGGTCTTTTGATTATGTTTTTGCCATATGCATTATAAATATGATCATATGTGGCTTGAGATGTTACTTAATTACTATTCCAGTGATTTTTTTTCATTATTAGCATTTCTGCTATTAACCACGTATTTATTGTGGCAATTATATTGATGATTTCTCACTTTTCTTAAATATTATGTGTTAGGCCTTTCTTTATATTAGCAGTAGATACTAACGGGAAACTTATATATGTGCAGCATAGAGCCAATGTTGCTCTGCTCACTTTAGTGTAGGCTGGTTTTTCCTCTATCATTATCCATAAATATTTATGTATTCCAGTTAGGGTACTATAAAAGGCTTTTGTGTGATTATATACTCTACTCTGTATCATATATTTTCAAATGATTGCGTGTTGAGTAAAGTATTGAGTTTTTACTCCGCAACTCCAGGAGGCTTTTTTTTATTTAAAACTAATGCAACATACTTGTTCATATTATAAACTGTTTAAATTATTAATTATATATTAATAAATTATGCGCTGATTTCAATGTAGATATATTTGATTATATAGTAACTAGCCACAGTTGTATTATTGGTCCATCCAAAAGTGCTGATTGAGCTTAGTATGCATCACTGAATACTAAATTCAAACTGCTGTGTACAGCCACTCACTCAGCTTAACAATCAGGTAAATAGACAGCAGAAACAAAATGATTAGACAAATAGTTTAATAGAATTATCAGTTGGATAAATAATATTACATATATAGTTATAAGACAATTAAGTTTAACTTACGAACGCTGGCCATGAAGGCATAAGAAAAACAATTTAGACCGGTGTGGCCTGCAAAGTTCCTAGGTCCACTTTTTAACCTTCAGTGGTGGAGTTCACTGGGTTTGTTCTGTTGCTAAGTTAAAACTCTTGACTTTCGTGTGCATTCAATGAGCTCCCCGCTACAAGTGCTGCTTAGTTATCTTTTGTTCCTTCCTTTTTTCTTGTTAAGGAATGTTTCAGAAACCAATTAATTCTCAGCTATTGTCTACTTTTAGTAATCAGCACTTTTAATCTAGCTGCTTAATTAGTTTCTGATCTGAAGTGCTTATCTTTAATAGCGTACCAAATTTAATTGCAAAATTCCTGTCTGTTTCGATTAATAAAACTTATTTTAATAAAACATTAATTATTATATATGTATAACTTATTTTAACAAAACTTATTAATTATTATACACGTATATAGCACCTCCACCACTTCAGAAATTATTGTTTCTGAAGTCTTACATAATCTTTTAAGTATGTGGGTTCTTTTCTTGCTCTTGAAGGTCTTCGTGGAGATGTTTTCTCTTCTACTGGCATTTTATTGGTCTCTTGATCATCGTACTTCTCTTCTACTGGTGTTTTGTTGGCTCCTTCAGTTTCTTGATCGTCAGATTTCTCTTCGCTTTTGGAAATGTGCGGTGTTGCAGTACTTCCGGTTTGCATGAATTCTTCTTGACGTCTCACATGATTTATGTGTGTGCACATTGTTTTTCCAGTTTCTGTCTCTACAAGTATTATTTGTTTTGACAGAATTTCTTTTATGAAGGCCTTCACCCAGTATTTCCTGATAATGTCTCTAACCCAGACTTTTTCTCCCTTGGAGTAAATAGTATTTCCAGTGTTGCTTTCGTTTTGTGTAAAGTTTTGTTCTGGGTGGATTAACGATAGTTTCGTGTGGAGTTTCCGTCCGAAAATTAATTCTGCAGGAGATTTGCCTGTAGCACACGGAGTACTATGTTGATATAATAAGGCAGAATGTAAGGTGTCTTGTATATTGCAGTGCCTTCCTTCCGTAATGTTTGCTTCAAAGTTTGTACTGCCTTTTCTGCAATACCATTGGACTCTGGGTGATATGGGGGCATGGCTGAGTGTTTAATTCCCCATTCTGTGAGAAATTCTTCAAATTTAGTAGATGTGAAACTGGTACCATTGTCAGACATGATTGTTTCAGAAATCCCATGAAAAGCAAAAATCTCCTTCAGTTTTGCGATTGTTTCTTCGGTACTGGTGTTTTTCACTACTCTATATTCCATCCACTTTGAATAAGCATCGATCACTACCAAAAATATAAAGCTGTGAAATGGTCCAGCATGGTCAACATGAATACGGCTCCATGCTCTTTCAGCTGCCGGCCAAGCAGCATATTTTTTCTCGTGCATATTTGCATTTATTTGGCAACTTTCACATGATTTCACATATTTTTCTATGTCAACATTAATGGCAGGCCACCATATGTAACTACGAGCCAGAGCTTTGGCCCACACTATTCCAGGATGACCTTGATGAATTAAGTGAAGAATCTTATTCCGCCCACTGCTTGGTATCAACACTCTATCATCCATTAAAATACATCCCTTGTTTATGGACAGTCTTTGTCTTACGTCCCATAAAGTTTTATGTAGTCTCTCAGGCCAACTTTGTGGCCAGCCTTTGCTCCATTTACTTAAGTGTTTATATCCGTGGTCAGCTTTATTCCAATTAGCTACCCTTTCACTGGTTATTAATTCATTGTTCCAATTATCGATATAGTTAATAGTTTGGTTGTCTTTTTGTAGTTCAGCTTTAATGGACATTCTTGACAGTGAGTCTGCGTGTTTAATGATCTTTCCTTTTTTGAAATTTAGATCAAAATCATAGCCTGATAACAGATTAACCCAATGTAACATTTTAGGGCTTAGATGATCAGGGGCAGTTTTATTTTTTGCTAATAATCCCAACAGCGGTTTATGATCGGTAAAGATTTTAAACTGTCAACCATACAAATATTGGTGAAACTTTTTTATTGCAAATATGATAGCCAGCGCCTCTTTATCTAGTTGACTATAATTTTGCTCAGCTTTTGTTAACGTTCTTGAACCGTAGACAATTGGTCACTCACCGTCAGCTACTGTATGGCTTAAGACTGCTCCTACTCCAACTTCGGATGCATCTGTTGTCAATATCAATTCGAGGCTACTGTCGTAGTGTACTAATAAGCTGTTTGACGTTAATAATTCTTTTGTGTCACCAAACGCTTTTTCTTGGAGTTGATCCCAAATCCATTTTTGGCTCTTTTTTAATAAATTGTATAGCGGTTTTGCTATGTGAGCTTTCCCCTTAAGAAAAACTTCAAAATAATTAAGAAGTCCTAAGAAAGCTTGAAGTTCTTTAACATTTCTGGGTCTTCGTGCTTCCTTTACAGCTGCAATTTTTTGAGGGTCGGGTCTCTTTCCCTTTTTTGAGATTATGTGTCCCAGGAATTTTAATTCAGTTGCCATCCAGATACATTTGTCTGTGTTTATTTTAGTTCCGAAACTACATAACTTGTCGCAAACTTTTAAAACTCGTTCACGTAATTCCTCTTCTGAATTGGCCACGACCAAAATATCATCAAAATACAGTGTTACACCATCATGTCCATTTTGGCCTGGAAAATATTTGGTGCAACCGTAATTCCATAAGGCAATCTATTATACTTAAACAATCCCTTATGTGTTGTAATAGTTAGCAATTCTGAGGTGTGTTCAGAAACTGGTATCTGGTGAAATGCGGCCTTTAAATCAATTTTAGCATAGTAACTTGCCTTTTGCATATTTGCCAGTATTTCCCTGACATTTGGTACAGGATACTGACTTTTAGTGAGGTTTTTATTTATTGTGGTCCTATAATCTCCGCAAATGCGGATCTGGCCATTTGGCTTAGATATAACCACGATTGGAGTGGCCCATTCCGTTTTCTCAACTGGCGTTAATACACCTTTACTAACCAGATTTATCAACTCTTGTTCCACCTTATTTTGCAGTGCAAAAGGAACTTTTCTGGGTCTGCAGATAACAGGGGTCGCACCACCTTGTAGCTCTATGTTTATAGGCGTCGTAATAATTTTTCCCTCATCACTTTTAGATAACTCACTATATTTATTTCTCATTTCTTGCTCAATAGCAACTTTATTTATCACATATATCTCTATTACCAAAGCATCGAACCATTCCCTGCCTATAATAGGATTTAGACCGCCTTGTACTATATATAATGGTAGTGTTCGAACCTTACTATTTAATTCACTCTGAGCCATCACCTTCCCTAATATTTTCATACTATTTCCGCTAGCATCTTTTGCTCTTAAACTTGTCTTCATTAATAAAGGAGGATTTTTTTGATTTTGCACTATTTTCTCCCAGTCTTCAAGTGTCATCACTGACACGCCTGCTCTGCTGTCAATTTCCATTTTCACTGGTGTCTTTAATAAATTAACTGTCAGCATAAACTGATTTCCGTATCCAATCTGTGTATTGTAAATATCACACTTTTTTTTATTTTTGACTTTACAAGTTGGCGAGTTGCCACGATCCTTTTCTACTTTATTTCGACATACTTTCTGCAAATGCCCAACTTTACCACAAGTCCTACAATGCTCCTTATTATATTTACACTTACGAGCCATGTGGCCTTTTTTTCCACAGCAATAACACACTATCTCATATGTTTTGTGCTTAATAGGTTGGGACTTATTTTCAGTTTTCTGAATATACGCATTACCATCATTTTTGTGGGTAAAATTTCTAAATTCTTTCAATTGGTCGAGTACTATTTCATGGGCTACTCCCATTTTGGTTGCTTCGTTGTATGTCAACTCTCTTGAGGCCAGTAACTGCTGCCTAAGCCTATCATCTGACATGCCCCAAAGTAATTGCTCAAGCAGATTATCCTCTAAGGCATCGCCATAACTGCAACTTTTAGCAAGTTCTCTTAGAGCTTGATCGTAATCTCATATACGCTCTCCCTTGTTTTGCCTTCGGTTTCTGAAGTGTAGTCTTGCGACATGCTTCAAAAGCTGGGGACTGAAAAAATTATTTAATTTCCCCATAACTACATTATATGGCAAATTCTCTGGCTCTTCGTGATCACAGAGTCTATTTGCTATTTCGATTACTTGTTGCCCGGCATAATACAATAATGTGGCAACTTTAATGGAGTCGCTTGTCGTGCCATTAATCAAAAACAGTTTCTTGATTCTCTTAAGGTAAATTGGCCAATCAAAAGGGTTATTAACATTGAACTCGTTAATTGTTACCTGAGGCACTGATGACATCATTTTCTATTTTGTTGTTTTTTTTTTTAAAAAAAATTCTAATTTCACTACGAGATAACTATTAAACATGCTTACTGGGACAAACTTCTATTAATACGCTTACTAAAACAAATTAATACGCTTATTAAAACAAATTTTCCGACTACTAATTCGATATTCACCCGGACTTCGATTCTCAATTTCGTTGTAGCTTTTTCTACATTATACAATTCAATTCTAATCCACTATTGTTTCTAAATTGCACCATATTTTTCTACTGGAATGTATCCTGTTGATTAACTGCGCCAATTTTCTGCTTCCGATGTTAACTGCACAAACGTTTTATTTCCAAACTTTCACCGATGTTAACGTTACTAAGCAAAATAGAAAATGATGTCATCAGTGCCTCAGGTAACAATTAATGAGTTCAACATTAATAACCCTTTTGATTGGCCAATTTACCTTAAGAGAATTGAGAAACCGTTTTTGATTAATTGCACGACAAGCGACCCCATTAAAGTTGCCACATTATTGTGTTATGCCGGGCAACAAGTAATCGAAATAGCAAATAGACTCTGTGATCACGAAGAGCCAGAGAATTTGCCATATAATGTAGTTATGGGGAAATTAAATAATTTTTTCAGTCCCCAGCCTTCGAAGCATGTCGCAAGACTACACTTCAGAAACCGAAGGCAAAACAAGGGAGAGCATATACGAGATTATAATCAAGCTCTAAGAGAACTTGCTAAAAGTTGCAGTTATGGCAATGCCTTAGAGGATAATCTGCTTGAGCAATTACTTTGGGGCATGTCAGACGATAGGCTTAGGCAGCAGTTATTGGCCTCAAGAGAGTTGACGTACGACAAAGCAACCACAAACTGTAGAAAGGTTTTCTTTCTTTATTTGTGTAATTTAAATATATCACAGATATGTGTATTATATCTAACTTATGCATTAATTGATGTAGTTTTTTTTTTTAATTTATTTTTTTTGTTTTTGTAAATAATAATAAATAAGTTAGATTTAGGGGTTAAGCATTTGCAATTAATTCCAGTACTTTTTTTTCTATTATATATATTGTGAAAAATCTTGTAACTTTAAATTTAATTTCAGATCACGCAAAAATATTGCATGAAAAAAGACGCTATAAAATGAGAAAAATAAAGAGATTTTGTTATAAATCAGTTTAAATATTTTATAATAAATAATTTCTTTACTTATGTAGAAATATACAGGTCTTTGAAAATCACATGACGTATGTTTTTCAGCCACATAAACTCAGCACGAAATACATATATTAGATATCATTTATCTTTTTCAAGTGTATGTGATCATGTCTATCAGTTGCATAAAATGGAATATATAGCTATAGGGAATTTAAAAGTCTGAGTTCAAGTCCCTTATAATTACAATAAATTCGGTTGATATTTATTAAGAACTAAATAATCAAAAGTATTTTTATATACAATTAAATATGATTACTATTTATCTATACCATTATTATAATGTTAAAAATATATAATTGTCTGAAGGTTTTACTTACTGTTATATGTTGGATTATTTTCATTATTTAATTAAATTGTTATATATTTCCAGAAATGTTCTAATTTTATTTACATTTTTCTAAATACTTTTAACTGTTTGTACTAAGACATAATTTAATGTGGAACAGTGATGAGCAACTTTTTTATATTCGTGATCTCAGACTAAAATTTTATGTGCTCATTATATATTATTATCACCTTATTATAAGCATATGAAGATAGTAATAATAAAAGTCGTTTTACTACATACAAATAAAAATCTTTATATTATATTTTCATTTATACAACTTGATGTAAGATCTTTGAAAAATTGCATATTAACAAAAAACGTATAATAATATGTGGTTATTAGTAGATCTGTTGATTTGTAGCAATTACAACTTTTGTTTTAGAAAATGTGTGCATTCAAGAACATACTACCAAGTGTCAATGTTAGGAGGATACTAACATAAAGCACAAAACTCTGTGAATGAACAAGAGAAATAAGAGCAATATAAGCAAAGTGCTGTTATAATGTGCCATTATGATGTGCAGTTTATACAAAGTGAATTGGAATATAAAGAAGGAAGTGTTTAAACACAAAAGTGGTCAAAAACACAATAATAAGTTTTGCAGTTTTTATGTATTTTTTCATGTTATTCAGGTTTTTTTTTTTCAATTAAAAATTTATTATTCAACATGAAAACCTCAAAATTTTTACAACTGCCACCATTTTTTCTACAAATCCTTGAAAGGTTGTGACAAACAGGTTGTGCACCACTGTTATGAAACACAAGGTTTGAAGAGTATTATTTTCTTCTTTTAAGCAAATGTTTCTGGTCTGACTAGTAAGACTAATCACATTTTGTGTATATATTTAACCAGTGATTCTTTTATTTATGAATTCTGAGTTTAAGGTGATGTTTTATCCAAATAGATTATTCTATCAAAGGCAATAGTAGAAATTTCATACCTTTTTCTGTAAGAATCTACCTGAATCCTTTATTTGTTCCTTTTAAAGACAAGGTTTATAATTGGTTTTCAACTATTATGAATTAACATAGAATGTTGACTTATGGTTTTATTTGCCATTCTTATATGAGTAGCTTCTTTAATTTCATTTTCTCTCATCTCAATATTCTTGTATTTTTCATACACAGTCTCTATTTTAGTCACAGATATCTTTCTTCTACTGTTTTATGTTCTTTTAATCGTTTTTTAATGAAGCAGTTAGTTTTACTGATATAAAATCATCTACACTTCTATAATTTTTTTAAAAATCTCAATCACACAATATTTCAATTTTTAAACATCATTTAACAATTCACTTTTACAATAAAAATAATGCAATATATTTCTATAAGCATAGGTATATGTATGGGTAGCATTATTTGTGAGGTAAACAATTTTTTTAAAAAAGTAAATTTTATCTCCATTTATTAAAATATGCATTCATGCTTGCAGTTTTTAAAAAAAGGCACTTTATATTTCAAAAGTAAACTTTATTTACAGAAGAAGCAAAAAAAGTCGCTTTATACAAATTTCTATTTTTTGAATGTCATTATAAAGTAGTTTTTTTCTCAATTTTGCTTTTGCGCAAATATGATTATCTTTTATCAAACATTGCACAATGCATCCAATCACGAGGTAGGAGAGGGAGTAAAAACCAATTAATACTCCCAAAATAACTCTTGTGCAAACTGAATCAAAATCAAAACATAGTAGTACCTGACCAATCTTTTATTCCACTTTCGAATAATAAATATCATGTACACATAGCTGAAATTTATTTCTCTCAGATAATAATTCACGAGTTATAAATAAATTAAACGGCACATTTTGAATTATATTTTTTACTAGATAAAAATTTCTAATATCAAGTCTCAATTTAATCCGTGCCAGAACTATTGCTGTCTAAGCATGTTTATGGTAGGTTGGATTACGAGAAGGCTCTTGTCCATTCAAACTTATAAATTTCTAATAATTTTATATACATTTAATAACGGCTAAAATTCTTATAAAAATGAAGGATTTTTGAGGCAAAAAAATACGTTAATCATTATGTAAACCTAACTTTCTCTCTATACGTAACCTAAATAAAGATGGAGTTGAAAAAAAAAAAATCATTTGGATATTTATTTAACATCATTCGATTTTTTAAAAATATTAATAAATATAATCAAACTTTTTTACTACCTGAACCCCAATTGAAAAAAAAATGTGTGACAGAAAATATTTCAAAGCGTGTAAAGTTAAATACAATATATATATAAATTAATTCTTTAGTTTACACTCTATAATATAAATGAGAGCAGCTTTCTCTTCTAGCTGTGTCTATATTTGTGTATCCCGTGATTACCAAGTAGTAGTCTATATTAATCTCCACCCCCAAACCTGTTTTTATCTTCTCTTTCGTGATGAAAGTCTAAAATTAAAAAAGCTCTAAGGTTTTAAACCCTAACTATTTTGTTTCAATAGTTATATAGATCTGATTCCAAATTAGTAATTATATATTTTAGTAACCACATTTTTTATAACTGTAGAGACCTTTATTACTGACAAGAAATTTCTGCACCATTATATCATTTCTTTTCTTTTTTCAGATTAAATGATATAAACTAGATGCCAGGTGGCAGTGCATATAAATCCCCATCATCAGATAATAAATATGATGTAGCTAGAATTGTATGGAAGGGAGTTGCAGTAGCAGGGTTAACATATGGCAATGATGCATTGTGTGTTAGTAAAGGGGTATTAGATTACTTAGAAAAAGTACAAAGGGAAGTAGGAAGACATGCATTAGATGCAAATGTGTGGACAGCAAAAGAGGCAATTCAATGAGAAATAAGATAGTCAAGTTTTTATATGAGAGATGCAAAAAGAAAAATGAAAATGTTTGGTAGATTGCGGTTTATGGATAATAAAAAAATAGCAAAAATAGTATTTGATTGGGTTACAAGTAAAAGGCAGGCAACAAGATGGGTTAGAAAGATAATGCTGTATGCAGAAGATTTGGATAAAGAATTTATATCAGTATATTTGTACAAAAGGTGGGATGATTGTGTTAGGAGGATTCTTGAGTGTTATAGTGGTAATGAATAGGTTAGAAGAATAGAAGCATTAATAAAAAAAATAGGGAATTGGAGAGATGTAGAACTAGTATAGAGAGTAAAAAGAGTTTAAATATATATAGAAGTAAACAGAACATTATGTGCAAATTAATTTATGATAGTAGTAAGAAAAGTAGTTTATTACTTAAGGCTCAAATGGGATCTTTAGTAACAAGGGAATATACATGTAAATGGAAAAATATGGGTGATATAGTCTGCAAGTTGTGTAAAGAAAAATAGAAAACATTGGGCATCTGTTAATTCATTGTAAATGCTTGGAAGCAAAAAGGGTACAAATAATGAAGTTATGGAAGAATCAATATGAACAAAGTGATTATACAGAAAAGTGTGTTATTGGTTTTTATGCTGGGTTTGGGAAAAGATGAGAGGGATTTAGATATGAAGACCATGTAGTTGGCAAAGATTATGTTGTGGAAATGGGATGGAGTAGATTGTGGAAAAAACTTAGGGTGGGGAATGAAAATGGAAGGTAAAGTGACTAACAGGTTTCTCTGGGCATAGTTGCTGAGAGATTCCTGACTCCATATAAAGAGAAGTCACAGCGCATAACATCACATCACTAGATTGATATCTGAACTTTGTCTTTAGTACTGAGGAATTAGAAGTCACTCACAACTACTGTAGTTATTTATTATGTTATTTGCAAAGTGGACATATTTAATTATTTACGATAAGATAATTTATGAACTTCTAACATTTCACAAAATATTTATCTAACAACACTTATACCACAATGTGCAGAAGTAATAAGTGTAAAAATAATGTATCATTAAACAGTCTTAGACTACAAAAAAATTTCTAGACAGTTATTTTAAAATTAAAAAGATTAGTCAATGAAAGTAATTCCACAATGATTCATCCCAAATTAAATATGTCTATCATTTTTCAAAAAAGAGATAAAATGGGTTGTTTATGTTTATGCCTGATTCACATAATTTCTAACAAAGTACAAAAGGTTCATCGTCTTATTGACATTTTTGTGGTTTAAAATCAACAAACCAAAAAAGTCTGTTTAATTTTGTCAAATCTGTATAGTAGGATAATATAATTTGGTGCTTTATTTTCAAGATTGCGTACAATACCCATCTTAGATTTTATGTTTTTAAATCTCACACTGTTGAATTTTACAATATTACCACTCTCAATTACACATTGAATACATTGTGAACTACCAGACTAAAACATATCTATGATGAGGAAAAGGCTTAATGCTTAGAAATCAAATGGAAAATCATGATACAGTTAAAAAATACCTAAATACCTGCTCACCATAGTTATTAGGAAACTTAAGATATGTTGAAACTTCTTAATAATTGCATTGTGTAGTGACACTATGATGGAATAGTTTTTGATTGTGTGTAAATAAAAAATATATATCTATAAACCAATGACTTATTTATATAAAGACACTTGATTTTTTTTAATGCAATTTGCATTCTAAGTATGAATACAATTTGTCCTCTTTACTTCAAATATTTTATAGCAAAAGAAATATATTTATATACATACACAATTTGATATTTTGGTTGTCCTGCAGTCTTCTTTAGAGTTATGATATAATAATATATATAATAAAATAAATATATAAATAATATAATAAACAAATCTAATTTGATTTTAATTCCATTTTATCACATTTAATTTACTTTAATTTCATTTTATTATATTTTATACTACTTATTTTTCTATTCCCCTCATTTTATTCATTATATTTATTATATTATTTATACATTTGTTTTATTTTATTTATCATTATATCATAGCACTTAGAAAGATTTAAATAGTCAAAACATCACATTGTGTTGTGTATATATATATATTATAATATATAACTTACAGTTATATATATATTATAATAGTAACTTACAGTTATTATTATTGGTCTAATGTGTTTTATCTCTTGTGAAATTATTTATAAATATAAATTTTTATTTGACTATTTTATTATGTAACATATATGTACTATTTATATATACATTTAAGTTTTAAATAATACATACCTTAAGCTTTTGAGTAAAATACCAGATTTGAAGTTAAGAATAAATACTTATATATTTTTTTTATTTTATTATTAAATCTTAATGTCAGTGGAACAATTGATAGTTGAGTTAAGCATGAACTTGTATATAACACACGAGAAGATTCGTTGGTTCTCTTGATATATAAAAAAACGAAAGAAAAAGAAAATCTTTTCTCTTTAAAAATAGCATTTTTCTTTTATCAATACTACTATTTAACGATTGGAATTTAAATATTAACTTTTCCAAATTAAAATAATTTGTGGATTAAAAGTCTGCAAGGAAAATATATTTAATTTTCTACTCAATCTTAAAGGAATAGCAATATAAAAGAAAAGAACGTCTGTTTAAGTTTTTTGGAAACTACGTTGTTTTAATACTTCCGTGATTCTTCGGATATATATAAATTTAAGATAATTATATATATATATATAGGATAAAACAATGTGTTTTGAGTAAAACAGCTTTATATCGTAAAGGTTTCGAAACCAACCTTGCATGCTATTTTAAAATATTTTGAAATATTGAATATATAGAACGTCTAGTGATAATAGAGAAATGAAGATTAAGAACATCTATATTCGAAGAATATTTATTTTATTTCACATTAATCTGGTCATTGGATGTTATTAACAGTTTATCATTTAAGGATAAATGGAATCATCATTGTACCAATGGATTGGTGATATGCTTCGTAAGAGATCTTCATTGGGATGATGAACTATAGACTTCAATATCTACTCTCAACTCTCTTATAAATAAGTTTCCTTTATTATTTATTTATATATATTATAATAATGCTTATATTATTTTAATATGTTTATTATTATTATTATTATCTTTATTTCAAATTTGGCATCAGCATCATATATATCTTAAAAGGAAAATTATATTTATTATTAAATATAATTAATTGAAAGCTTAACATAATTCATCAAATTAGATGAGGGATATAAAAAATAGTTATTATTTGACAGATATCTTAAACAGGATTATATTGTGTTTACTTCTTAATATTGTAAACGTTTAATGTATTTTTATTTATTAAAAATACATATAATATATAAGTTATACAATGGCAAATAATACTTATATATGGGTAATTGTGAAGCATATAAATAAGAACGATAAATAAATTAATAAGTTACATAAATTATTAATTTTTGAACCCAGATATTGTTTTTATATATCTGTTAATTTAAGCTATTTTCTTTAATTTTTGAAAGTTTATTATAGTATTGAGTTTTATCATAGGGTATTAAATAAAAAAATATCATTTATTAATATTCTTTTAAAATGATAAAATTCATCCGTATTTATTTATTAATATTTTATTATCTATTCTATTATATTTTTATTGTTTATTAAATATTGATTTGTTAACGTGATTTCTTTGTCTAATCATTATTGAATTATATAATATATATATGCTAGTATTATAAATGTCATATGAATAATAATTATAATTAATGCTTATATAAAGGCATATGAAATAACTTGTTTTGAAATTATTCCTGAAAAGAGCTAATTGCAAATTCTCCGTGAGTTTGAATATCGTGGCATAATGGTGACTGAAAGAGGGATTAAAGATGGATGACCTGGTCTAAATTGTATTTAAACTTATTTAAAGATTATTGAGCTAGCATAATAAAGATATATATAATCATGGATTTAGTATTTCATCGATTCATTTCTAGCATTCTACTTGAAGACCCAAAGTCCGATTGTAGTGAAATGCGTATCCTCTTTCTAAGGAATTTAATCATCTCTTTATATTTAACAAGACCAACTTAGATTTTAAATATAATCCATTCTGTTATATTTGGCGAACCTAACTGTGAAGCATTAAGTTAATGATTTCTAAACATTAAATATAATTGATTATATTACAATTAATACATCAACTGAGATGATTAAATGCCGTTCCGTTATATTTGGTGCCTCAACTAAGGCTATCAAATAGGCTGTCCCGTTATAATATATATATAATGCAAAACCATAAATCAATGCAGTACTAGATTAAATTCAAAATTTTACCAAAATCCTTACTGTATTGTTTTATGGTTTTGCATTTTATTTTTTGCTAGTATAGTGTTAGACAGTTTTGGTGTTTTTATATATATATATATATGTGTGTGTGTGTGTGTGTTATAAAGTGTTTGAAGTAAAGTATGCAAATTGTATTTATATAAAATATTACAACAAAATAAAGGAAATGATATATTTAGTGACCTTCATAAATTTTAGTTAAAACTGATATTTTAAATGAAAAAAAAAAACTTTAAACTATAAAAATTCAATCTCTATATAAGGCAATAAAAGTAATGACACAATAAATTTCTCAGATTTGGGAATTCCTTTAATACAGAATGTAGTCTCAGAGAACAGGTATTATTGAACTTTTACCTGACATACAAGATTTTGTGCACTGTAGATACTTTTGCTGCTTAAATAAATTTGTGTTTTTTTTTTTGGTTGTCTCTTTTCCATGTGTACATTTATACTCAAGTTACTACAATATATTGTAATCACTGTCTCTGTGATATTATATCATTTGAACATTATCAGTACATTATATATATATATATCTTTTGTTAATTGTTTTGAAAATAGGGTTGCCAAATGTTTTGGTTATCTAAAATTGTCCTGATTTGGGGCTTTAAATTTCTGGTCCCAATAAGAGGTTCCAGCATTATCAAATATCCCAGTCTATCAAAACTAATGGAAAAAATACTAGAAATTTCACTTTTTGCTTAATTTCTATTAATAATTAATTTGTCATAAATTTAATGTATAGAATTATTATTTGACTTAAGAATCACATATATATTTCCAATTCCAAGGGTGACCCACATACATATATAGTGGAATGTTTTACACAAAAATAATTTATTTAAAAAGTATTGAATAATTCTTGGCAAAGAGATTATGCCACAAACATCTGTGTTAGATTTGCATGGAGGTCAAACATGGATTTTAAAAATAACAATTTAAAATATATCTTGGACTAAGCAAAATCATTCAAGCAGCACTATTTTAATCTGCTAGAGGTTTTCTTTTGTCTTTATTAAGATGTTAATGTAAAAGTTAAAAAATGCTAAATTTAAAGATTAAAATTTAAAAGTTGTAAACAAGTTAATAGGTTTTACAGAGGGAGGGAACAGAATAAAAACCCAAAATTTTCAGCACTAATACTCTCTTAAAAAGTTAAGTAGCTGCTGCTGGGAGCTACATCCAATTGAAAATTAACACGAGTAGCTAGGAAGGCCCTAATTTACCATCTTACTTCAGAAAAATGATGACCTTCCACCCACTACAAATCATCACTGTGGAATGGAGAACAGTATCACCAGCTGCCAAAGAAGACACCAAGGAGAACAACCTATTCAAGAGTGTCAGTGCCTATTTTAAATGCTGGACAATTCAGCCTAGAAGAAGATTGGTAATACTTATTCTCTGCAGAGCTCTATAAATCTCTTTAAAATTGTTAACAAATTTCTTAAGCTCACTATCGATAATGAACATAATCATCTTGCATATAAAGATAAATATAAATGTAATTTTAAAATATCTTCTCTTCAAATGTAATAACTGTAATCAGTTAATATTTATCTTTTATAATCTGCCGCCATGTCTATTTTCTATTCTGATTATTTGTTTTATTCTTAATTATATGTTATGATATGCCATAATTTCAAAGCAGAGATAAGTAACTTAGTAAACTTTCAAGAGAAATGATTAGAAGCTCTCCAGTAGAATATTTTTTAGCAAACATAAAGCTCTGTTTTGGAATCTGTTCTTATATATAACAACAGACTGCTACATGCTCATTATTATACATATATGTTTACTTAAGTTATATATTTAGCTTGTCAGTAAGGTTTGCAAATTAATATATATTATTTAGATAATGGCAGAGATGATACTTAAAGGCATATTGTAATTATTGATTAAACTCTGAAATATGCTTTTCTCCTCCCTAGTTTATTATATGAAATATACAAATTCAATATTTCTAAACTATATTGCTATTAATGAACCCTTCTTAGCATGTTTAAAGTATGCTAATTTGAGAATTGAGTTAAGGTAATTTTGCTGAACAAAACTATAGAATTTTGCACATTTAAATTTATCTTTAATTTTAGTAGTATTTTATAAGCATTATGAATATGTTTTTACTAAGCACTTTATGTTTATTTATGCATTTCTATGCTTTCTTTTAAAATGGGCTTATTGTAATATGCCACACTATTATTAGAGTTGGACAGCCATACTTAAAACTGGAACATGAGAGTCCAGAACGTGTTTTCAAAGCTGCTCTAACACCCAATCTAAGGTTCTTTATTATGGAAGCAAGACATAAAGTCCAAGGAAACCAAGTACTAGGTACTGAATTCCATGAAAACTAACTATGCATTCATATCTCAACCATTAATTTAGTATTTAGCACCATAGTATCAGAAGCTTCGCTACAGTAACAAGTTTATTTCACCCTATTATTAAACTCAACATTAGTCTGAACATGGAATCTGATTCACTTAGAGAATTTGTACATAGAGCATATTTGTTGCTCATAGATTAATATATTAGAATGAATCAATTAACATTTATTCATATGTCATCTCTGTAATATTTGACTTCTCAGTAGCAAACCTAGGAATAATTAGCATAACATGTATATGTAGGCATAAATATTAATTGCAGATAGTAAATTATAATAAAAAAATATGTATAAAGTGCATTTTTAAAGATGAGACTCCTGTAACCTAAATCATCTCATCATTGTTGTAACACTGTGTGTGTAAAAAACATAACCAATGCACATCTGTTGTTTTTATATTAGTTAGTTTGTTTATTTTATTTATTAAAGATATTTAAATTATAATACTGTTTAGTGTTATCTCTCACAATACACTTCAAATCTCTCCAAATCCACCTAAATTAGTATTAATTTATTAATATATATGCATTAGTTTATTTAGCCATTAGTGTGTGTTAATTTAATATTATTAATAATTTATCGGTCATTCCCAAGTCTCATGATCCACCCTATCCTCAGTCAGCTCATAAAGAGAATTGAGACTAAGTGTAAGTGTTATCCATAGGGTATTAAATCATGAAGTACTAATAAAGGAGTTGAAGTGTAGTCAGAGTTGAAGTCTCAACCCCACATTTAATCAGTTTTAGAATAATTTTCCAGAACTCTGATTTTGTTATGTGAATGTACATATATATATATATATATATGCATGAAATAAAAGCACTGTAGATATTGCATGTATATATATATATATATATATATGCATGAAATAAAAGCACTGTAAATATTGGACAGAGAATCAAGAATAGAATGAATCCACCTATTCTTGAAGCTCTAAAGTTTATAAGCATACCTTTGTATTAATTACTTAAGTTTCTATTTTGTATTTATAATTTATTTGTTAATTTAAAATTGAAGTTTATAAAAAATATGTATTGATGATACTATCTTTTAAGTGAGTATTCCAATTTTGAATCATTGGTTACCTAACTATTAAACTCATTTTATGTTATGTGTACATAAGTTCAGAAAATGTGAGAGGAGACAGGTGTGATTGTCCCTACAGAATTTTTATTTTGGCTGAAAATACCTTTAGGCTTTTTTATCCTTCTTCTTATCCAAGTTATGATAGGCATAAATCTGATACCCTATGTTGAGAAAAGCAGACCAAATTCCTTTAGGAAAATTAGCCTTATATTTTGTAGTCATAAGCCTAAAGAGTAACTCTATAGTAATTATCCACCTATTATTATTAGTTGTCATAAACTGGACTATTTCAGGTTATTAGACAGTCTAGGCTATTTAATTGATTACAATTAAATATATTAAAACTTTGGGACAAAAGTTTCTTCAGTAAAATACCAATAAAGAAATATACACTTTTCAAAATTTTTAAATATAGGAATTTTTTTTTTAAAAAGTTGCTTTAAATTATATCTAATTTCTCATTTTACACTCAAACACCTAAGTAAACTGTTTTTAAATTATTGAAACGAACGGACTTTTTCTCTCATTTAACTGTTTGTTTTTATTGAATAGGTTTTTTAACGACAGGTAATCAAGGTAGTTCAATAAAGAAACTTTGCAATTAAAACAGTATAAACACTTTCCACACTTTTCATTCTCTTGAAGCTTAAAAATTTAATTTAGAAGGAGAAAAAGTAGAACTTTTTTTTAATATTGTAAAGATAATAGAATTCTGTTAAAGCAAATATACGAGCTTAAAGGACATATAGAGAAATTGTTTCGGACAGATTATAAACACTTCTACTCCTTTAGTCATTACTATCACTACCAGTTTAAATATAAAGTTCATTGGATAGTTTAAAAAAAGCTTATATAATATACGTTAAATCACATCAAGCTGTAAATCGACATAGAATTTACATAATATATATAAATTTTAGAATGATATAAAAATTACTTCCATAGATATTTTGTTAATAACACTGAAGCTAATTACATGCTACATGATATATACGTTGCCATTTATTTGGTATATAATTGATAATTCATAGTAAATTGAACCTAATTAAATACAATTGAAGAACAAGGATAACAGCAGCTAAAGTAAAAATTATAATCTTCAAAACGAGACAAATATGATTTTTTTTAAACAAAACCTAAATACTAATATGTTATCACGAACGTCTGCAAAACATTTGCTGTCGCAAGAGACAGTGTCCGGTGGTTTATTTATTCGTTCAGGAAAAAAAAGAATGTAATTTTTTGAAGAAATACTATTAAAAATGAAATAGCAATTAAAACCAAAGAAAGAAAATTATGAACGCTTTTTTTAATTATTTACGTTTATTTTTTTTTAAAAGAATCCTCTTTGTGTATTTTCAATAAGATCCGTAATAGACAGGAATGGGATATAAGAAATAAATAAAATGTCCTATAAGTTTGTAAAAAAGGATACAATAAAATGAAACATTCAATTGTATTTTTCTCTTTACAAAATAAGAATAAATTGCATTTATGTTTGCAAAATAAAGCTTTGAGTATAATTTTAATTAAAAAATTCAGGTACATTTAAATATCAGAAAGGAGTTTGCTATTAACTGAAAGGAGACCCTTTGATTCCTCTTGGAGGCCTTAAAGGAACCGAGCAGGGCAAATTCCTAATGTCCACTCCATACATCCTTGTCGTTGCAGCTGTTATTACTATGTGATTATTCATATAGTATACGAACATGGATGGGCTGCTCACCAACACGCATTAGCCAGCGTGGTGAGTTTATTGGCTTTTTACCTCTGAGTTTAAGATCAAAAAACACCATGGTCTTTCTTCTCAGTGCCTGATAAGGCAGAATGAATGTTTGTGTAAATGATAAATATTTTTCCAATACATATATACAATTATGACAGACAAAAATAAAGCATGGCCCTTATTCCCAGGAGGCTGTAAAGTCACCAACCAAGGCAGCGGTTGGTGGCCGAAGGCAGAGGGTGGTAAGAATCCCCTGATTGCGGACCCAGGCTGCCATTTGATGATGACTTTTTATTTAGGTACTTACAACTGCAGATCACTTTCAAGTGAAGGAAGGTTGCAAGAATTAGAAGAAGAACGGTCTTATATTAAATGGGACATTATTGGACTTTATGAAGTTAGAAGAAAAGGAGAAGAAACAATTGATTTAAAAAGTGGACATATACTCTATTATAAAGGCACACATATTGGAAATACAAGTGGAGTAGGATTCATTATAAATAAAAAGTGGAAGAACAATATTGTGGAGATTGATGGTGTATCGGACAGAGTGGCAAGATTAGTTGTACAACTTAATAGCAGATACCAAATGCAGATAATTCAAGTTTATGCCCCAACAAGTTCTCATAGTGATGAAGTAGTAGAAGATTTTTATATGGATGTACAAAAGGCTTTTGATCAGAGTAAACAACATTTTAAAATTGTTATGGGAGACTTTAATGCTAGAATTGGTAGACAAATGAAAGATGAAATTGCTGTAGGTAATTTTGGTTATGGTAATAGAAATGAGAGAGGACATAGACTTGTGGAGTTTGCAGAAAAAGAAAAACTTTATATTATGAATTCATTTTTTGAGAAAAATGTTAAAAGGAAATGGACATGGAAGCATCCAAATGAAGGTACAGCAGAATTGGATTATATTTTGACTAACAGAAAATACATATTTCAAGATTGTAATGTTCTTAATAAATTTAACACAGGAAGTGATCATCGATTAGTAAGGTGTAAGTTACGTGTTAATGTAAAACTAGAAAGACAAAAATTATTAAGAAAAACAATATTTACAGTTGATATTCCTAATCTTCAGAAACATTCTAATGAATTTAAATTAGAACTTACAAATAGGTTTCAAGTGTTAGGAGATTTTGAACATGATACAGATTTGAATGAAATTAATATGAAAATAACTGATACACATTTAAAAACTGCAACAAACATAGCTGGTAGAAAAAAGCAGCAATTGACTAATAAAATTTTTACTGAGACTAGAGAATTTATGAAGAAAAGGAGGAATATAAAGATATACAAAAATGATGTATTAAAAAGAATTGAATATCTCGAATTTTGTAAAATGGTACGGAAAAGAGTTGAAAATGATATAAGAAAGTATAACTGTGAAATAGCAAGGAAAGCTGTAGAAGAAAATAAAAGTCTCAAAAATGTTAAACAACATTTTGGTATTGGTAGGAAATTTATATCTGCAATAAGAAAAAAAGATGGAATTATTACTAAAAAGAGAGATGACATCATGAAATTGGTAGAAGATTTTTATCAAGAATTATATAGTAATAAAGAACAAGTACCTCCTATATCTATTACATCTTCTGAATTGCCCAGAATTTTAAATGAAGAAGTGAGACATGCAATTAAATGTATGAAGAAAGGAAAGGCTCCAGGAAATGATGGAATTATAATTGATATATTAAAAGAAGCAGGTGAAGAAATAGAAACAATTTTAGCAAAGTTATATACCAAATGTCTAAATGATAAAGATGTACCGGAAGATTGGAAGAATGCAGTAATAATATTAATATTTAAAAAAGGTGATAAAGAAGATATTAGAAATTACAGACCTATCAGCCTTTTATCAGTTTTATATAAAAAATTTTACCAAGATAATTACAACTCGTCTACAGAGAACTTTGGATTTCCACCAACCAAGAGAACAAGCTGGATTTAAAAGTGGTTTTAGTACAATAGATCATATCCAGGTATTGAGAGAAGTCATAGAAAGGACAAACGAATATGAGTTGTCATTATGTTTTGGATTTGTAGATTATGAAAAGGCATTTGATTCTATACACATTTCTTCAGTGATTAAAGCATTGGATCATCAAGGTATAGATCCAGGATATTGTCATATTTTAAAGAATATTTATAAAAATGCAACAGCAATAATTAGATTACATAATGATACTGGAAAAATCAACATTGAGAAAGGGGTAAGACAAGGTGACTCCATATCTCCAAAGCTCTTTACAGCAGTGCTGCAAGAAGTATTTTGTGGATTAAAATGGGAAACTAAAGGAGTGAAAGTAAATGGAGAGTATTTAAGTCATTTAGATTTCGCAGATGATGTAGTTGTTTTTTCAAATAATGCTTCAGAGCTGCAGGAAATGTTGCAGGAGTTAGCAGATGAAAGTAGAAACGTAGGACTAAAGATAAATGTTAAAAAGACTAAAGTAATGTTTAATCGATTTGCTCAAAATATGAAAATAAAGATTGATTATGAAGAATTAGAAGAAGTTAACAGTTACAAATACCTTGGTCAGATTATTAATACAGATGGAAACATAATGTAGGAAATTAATCATAGAATTAAACTTGGTTGGAGTGCTTTTGGTAGAAATAACTTGATACTAAAAGGAAATATGCCTATGTGTTTGAAAAGGATGGTTTTTAACAAATGTGTTTTACCAGTTCTTACTTATGGATCTGAGACTTGGACACTTAATAGAAGATCAATACAGAGACTTCAGACCACTCAAAGGAGTATGGAGAGATGTATGTTGGGAGTAACGAAGAGATCGAAAACGCAATGTATGGGTAAGACAACAAACAGGTGTTACTGACCTTATTGAAAAAATTAAAAGATTGAAATGGAGTTGGGCTGGACATATTGCTAGAAGAGATGATAATAGATGGACAATTGAAATTTTAAACTGGATTCCAAGAGATTGTAAAAGACCCAGAAAGAGACCACATGTGAGATGGATGGATGAAATAAGAAAATGTGCAGGGCTGTTGTGGAGAAGAGAATCTAAAGATCAGAGAAGATGGATTAAACTTGGAGAGATCTTCATCCTGCAGTGGATTGATAATGGTTGATGATGATGATGATGATTGATACCTAATTGAATAAATAGCAAATGTATTTTATCTACTCCAGATTGTACTGAAGTAGAAGCAACAGATTTGCTAATTAAAAACAATGTTTAGACAAAAAACAAGTGATATTTTATGAGTATTAATGCTTTAATTTTAGAATACTTAATCCTTTAATTTTTGAATACTCTTTTTATTATTAAAAATAAGGCAAGAATTGACTCTTCTGGGTATGAATTATTAGCTAAATCATGGACTCCCAAATATTAGATCTCTTTATAGAACAAAAACAGATTGAGTTGAGTATGTTGAGTAATCAATTCAAATAAACCTCTTAAATTAAAAATTATTAAGATTGTAGATATTGCAGTTATATGTGTTTCCAGATCAGAATTGAAGAATTAGTTTTACTTGAACAAATTGATTATTTTCTACAGATAAAAAGTAGTGATGCTATAAAATGAGAAATTATTCCATTAAATTTAGCATTTTTTGCATAATTCTAAATGTTAGGTCTTAAGCTCCCAAATGGTGAATTTAATTAGTAGTGGATAAAATAAATAATACTTCTGCATATAATATAAATATAAAATAAAATAACAATTCATGTCAATTGTTAATACAGAGTTTCTTTAATATAAATAAAATAATAACAAATAATATTTCCAAGCACTTTCAAACTCTTAGGAGTCCTTATCAAGGCAGTGTAAAAAAATTCTAGGAGCAAATAGAATTTTTTTTACACTGCCTTGAAAAGGACTCGTAAGAGTTGAAAGCACTTGGAAATATTATTTGTTATTATTTTATTTATATTAAAGAAACTCTGTATTAACAATTGACATGAATTGTTATTTTATTTTAGAAGTGGATAGTAAGTAATTTTTGAAAATATAAGCATTTTAATGATTGAGATTTTTACATATAAAGAAAAGTAATCTATCCTTAGGAAACTTAAGATAATTTTAATCAAAGCATCAAATAAAAACATTTAATGGCTTTGATTAAAATTATTTTGAATTATCATATATATTGAAAAATCAAAAAAATTATAAGATATGGAACTGTAATGGGAGATATTTGGTGGCCAGAAAAAATGTTAGATATCAATGATTTGTTTTCAATGAATGTTAAAAAGAATTTTAAAAAAATCCTGTATGAAAAAAAGTCATGGAAGAAATAAATGTTTTAGAAGGGGAAAAATATGTATATGATATATCTTAATACTATTTGTACATATTCCACAGAATTATTTGTTGTTTTTAAGTTATGTAGATAATAAAAAATTAAAAGCAGAAGCAAGAATATCATGAAATAGAACTATTATGGAAGAAACTAGTAAATATTTTTATTTTAAACTTCATGGAATTTTTTCTATATGCAAATTGGCAAAAATATAAAAAATAGAAAAAAAGCTATCTTTATAGTTAGAATATTGAAAAATATTATCATTGGGAATTAAAAGCATCTATAATGTCCAATTGAATGATGATAGGAGCTGCTTTTTTATGTACCAAGTATCATCAGTCATTTTAATGACTGATACTTCTTCTAAAATTAAACAGCCATTTATAAAAAAAATGCCATTGCAAAATAGAGAAAAACATGGGAGTTTGAATCTTGCTTATGGTAATAGACTCAATGATTTTAATTAAAAGAGAAGTCATAGAAATTGAACTTAAAATGTTAAGGTAAAAAAGCATATAATTAAATAACCAGATAATCAAAGTTCATGATAGCCAAAATAACTATACTGGTAATTTGAATATTCATTGAAGTAAATGAAAAAAATATTTATAAGCTTTAACAGACTTTAAGAGTTCTAATTAATCATTGATTGGCCTTCAGATAACTTATCAAAAAATACACAACAAGTATAACTTCAATTTTTTAATTAATTTTCCCTAAAGACATTAAAGCTTAATCCTAGGTTTCTTACTATGGCTGATTTATCTTAATTAATATTAATACAAAATAATTACAAACATCGTACACATACACACACACACACACACATATATATATATATATATAAGTAGAACCATATGCATAATGCTAGATGAAATTTATATAAAACATTTGAAACACCTCATAGCTCTATTATTTCAGTCACCCTCCCCCTTTAAATAAAAACAACTCAAATTTTAGAAATTAAGAATTTGTATACATACATATTAATGACTCACATGCAAAAAATTTTACCTGAAATCTATGGTAGTAATACTAAATAAATCCATATAGGCATAGCACAATTTACGTAAAGAGCAAGTTATCTGCAATTCAGAATCTAAATAATAAATTTACTTCTAAGTAGAACTGGCTCATATATAGAATAAGTTATCTGCAAAGTGTGAAATAATTTTCTATTACTTCACTAAATATACTTCTGTTTACTTTTATGAAAATTTCCAACTATACCTTCATATTGCACCACTAAATAATCTGTAAATACTAAAATTTATAATAATATTACTTCTTAACCATATAAGTCAAAATGTATTTACACAAATACAGACATCATTTTTTTTCTATTAAACTCTGTAATTTTGTATAGAAAAAAAATTTCATAATAGTTTATATATTTACACTTTCTTATATATACATATATACTGAATTAAATATTTTCATGGATTGTTGTTATAATAAAAAATAGAAATGAGGAGATAATATTCAGATAAATAAAGATAACCATTAACCTTTGATGTTACTAAGAAAGCAGCAATTGCTACTAATTGTCAATTCCTGATGCTAAACCAGTTTTTTCATTAACCTATAATAGTTTTTTTGTTGGAGTTTTTGTTGAAGTAAAAGGAGCCTCTTTTCTTTAAACCCAAATTTTCATGGATTTAAAGACCTTTTTATAGATGTGAAAATGTGAAAGAATAAAATCTTTCTTGACATAATGCAAGTAATATTTTAAACCTCTCCAGGGAATTATATATGTTGAGTTAAATATTTCCATGGAATGTTATTATCATAAAAAAATGAAATAGAAGATAATATTTATGTAAATAGAAATGACTATTTGTATTTGATATTAACAAAAACTGGTTTAGCCTCAATGATTTTTCAGTTAGTACTAACTGATAATTTTTGATACACCTCAAAAATTAAATGAATATTATCGCCTCATTTCTATTATATATATATATATATATCATTGAAAGCTAGCCAACATTTAGACAATCCCAATATCAATAATAGTCAACAATTTTAAACTATTGTCAAGGCAATCTTCTTTTAACTGTTTAGACAACAATTTGAAATTGTTGATTGCTATTGAAATTGGAATTGTCTAAGTGTTGACTGTATTTTAATGATTATTTACAAAGCCATCCTTGAACATTATATATATATGTTGACTGTATTTTTGTTTATCATATATATATAATGTTTGCTGCTTGCCTGTTAATTAAATCATGTTTATATTTGTATATTAGCATAGCTTCCTTTATTTTTCTTTTATTGTTATTTTTTTCAATTTGCAATATTTTTACATAATAATATTGATTCTCCTGTTAATAAAAAAATATGAATATCAATCCCATATATTTCAAATTATCAAATAAAGTTTATAAGGAAAATTTATAAAGATATATGTGACATTGCATTTTACACACCTCCTACATTAAACAAATTAATAAATAACTCCAAAGATAAAACCTCATTTATAAATAAAAATTGTGTCATTTATAAATGGATATGTAGATGTGGCAGTAAATATATAGGTGAATCTAGATATACATTGAAAAAAAGAACTAAAGAACACTTGCTATTATTAAAACGTGTTCAGAAATTGAAACAAAATTGCATAGTAGATAATAATATTTCAGCATCTGTTTTTTACGACCATAATAAATCATGTATTTATGGTTTGACTTCAATTTTAACAGTGTAAAAGTATTGCAAATTGAAAAAAATAACAATAAAAGAAAAATAAAGGAAGTTATGCTAATATACAAATATAAACATGATTTAATTTACAGGCAAGCAGCAAACGTTAAGATCACGGAATTGTAGGAAAGTTAGCATTTCAAAGCTTTAGTTGACACAGATTACTGGGATAATCAAAAGTGCTCCTAAGTGGATAAAATATTTTTTAATTATTTAGTTACTGTATTTACAAATATTGAGTTATATATATATATCCTCAAATACTTAGCAATATTTGCTAATATTTAAGTATTTACAAATATTGAGTTATATATATATATCCTCAAATACTTAGCATGAACTAATAAAAAAAATATCAAGCATTTTTATTCCACTGCAGGATAAAGATCTCTCTGCATTTAATCTAATTTTTCTGAACTGTAATTTTATTTTTCATCATGCATTTCATTTTCAATATGTGTTTATTAATACTAACATGCGTTTCTCCATACATGGTTCAATAGTATGAAATCTTTGTACAGCTCTTTTGTCAAGTGTCCATTCTCAAATCCATAAGCAATAATCAATAAATATATATTTAAAATGTTTATCAAATACATAGGTATCTCTCTTTTTAATATTGTTACTTCTACAAAATATAATTTATCCAAATTTAATTCTATAAATCATTTTATCCATTAGGTTTTTATCTGCATTAATAATCTGATCAAGATATTTGTTGTTATTCTTTTTTTGTAATTCATGGTTATCAATTCTTATTTGTTTGTTTTATTTTTTCTTTTCTTTTGAGAAAATTTATTAAATGTTGGTTTTGTCTTTTTAGTAGTCACCTTTCATCTACATTAATACTTTTATTAGATAACTCTTGCAACATTTCTAAATTGCTATCAAGCATTATTTACAAAAATAACAATACTCTGTAATTTTATTCTCAAAGTTTAAAACTACAAACTGTTGTAAAATGAATATAGAGTTTTGCAAATATGGAATTACTTTATCCTGCATATGTATCTTCTGACTTTCACCATTAAAATATAATCATTGCTGATTTATTATGATTGCCATGGAAATGTGTATAAAATCAAATGCCTGTTCATAATCTAAAAATTCAAAGTATATTGATAACTTTGATTGATTAGTCATTTTTATAATATCTCCCACAATAATTGGATTGATCAGCTATGCTATACCCACTTTTAATTCCATCTTATTTTTTTTATTATTAATTTAACTCCAAAGTTCATTGTAGATAAATTGTAAATGATTTTATAATGAACTGAAAGAATACTTTTAAAAAATCAGATGAAGAAATAAAAAAAAATTGTTGGAAAAATTATATGTCAGATATCTAAAGGACAAATAATAAATATATTCAAGAAAGATGATGAAAAAGATATTAGAAATTAGAGTTATAAGATATCAATAATAATTCATTATTTTTTGGAGTTTTTCCTTTTTTAAATAGATTTAGTTACATATCTCATCTCTTTATTTAAAATGTTTAGCATTTTAAAAGATGTAGTAATTTTAATGTTTATTGCTATCTTTTTTTGTTCTTATACTATATAATCATTTGTAGAATTTTTACATATTTCATGAAGTTATCTTTCTTTTTTAATAATAGTTCCATATTTTCTTCTTTTTGCTGAAATGATTTTTCTTCCATAACAAGATGTTATTTTATATTTTTAAAGTGTTCTGTTTCTTCTTTGTTTTTTTTGTATTTTGTATACTTTTAACTTTTTTCATTTTGCAGAGCTCCAGATATTTGATTTTTTTAAATCCATATTTTCTCTTTATTGTTGAAATAATTTTTCATACAGTACCAAGATGGTATTTTATTCCTCTAAAATGTATTCTCTTCTATAGTTTTCTTTATATTTTTTTATATTTCTAGTACTTCAGATAGTCAAAAAAATTTTAATATATTATTTTTAAAAATGTTCCTATTTCTATTTTTTATCATATATTGTTCCCACTCAGATGAAAATTTACTTATGAATCGATTCTTTTTTATACAGCTGTCTTTTTTTTTTTTGCAAGTTTTAGTATATTATCTTATTAATTTCAGTTAACTTTAAATTGTCTTCAAAATATGTTAATATTATAAATCATTAGCATGTTTTTATTTAAATTCATTAGAGTGTTTCTGAAAGTTTAAAATATCAACTGCCAATACTATCCCTATTATTAATTTTAGCCTTTCTAGTTTTTAATAACATATATTTTGCATCTCATTAATTAAAAATTATTTCCTTTTTTGAATATATAAGGAATATCTTACAAACTGGAAATTTATATTTTTTATTAATTATATATATATATATAATGTAGCATTATATTTTAGTACCAATGTTATCATGGTCTAGAAAGTATAAATTGTTCAAAAACTTTCTTGATTATATATCTCACAACAGATGGGAACATCAAGTGATAGTGTAAAACCAAGTTCAACTGCCATAAGGTTAATGTGCAAGGGGATAATCGTTTTTATTTTTTTTAAATTTCAAATATTAGTTGTTGCACATTTTCAAATATTAAATATTGCATTTTTTTTTAACAATTCAACAAACAATTAGTGGATTGTTTTAGTGATGATGGCTATAAATTCAGTATTTGTGAATAAATAATAAGTAAGGTCATAAGTAGTCAACCTTTGCTAAATTAGAATATTTACAACAAATTCAAAATAAATAGATTGTCGATTAAATCAATAGAAGTGCTAGTATTTAAAAATATATAAAAACTTGTTACATTTACGTATAAATGTACAAGCGCGGGTGTAAATAATATTCACAAAATTAGAAAAATGTGCTAGAAAGATTAACAAAACAATTACTGAAATCATAAATAATTAAATGTTTAGATGTAATAAATATTTCTAAAATAAAAGAATATAAAAGCTAATGAAATTATTGATGGTAAAATATCAATAAAATTTTATTGATCTAATACTGTTTATTGACAGATATTTATTGTTCTAATAAGGTTTGTTAATAACTGGATAAATGCATTTTTATTTATTTCTTTATGATAAATTGATGTTAAACATTTTTATTATTATTTTATTGTTTTATATTAAAAAATGAATACACTTTCCCGCCCACTGAGAGAAAAAATTATAAGATCTCATCTGATTATTTACTGTACTATGGAACGCCCAGGAAATCAACTACAAGGAGAGATGCATTGTGAAAAATTTTGATGCCATAGGGGAAAACCTATAAATACCAGCAAATTAAAATTAAAGGTCAATCTATAAAATTTTCCGTGTAGTGGCAGATCATCATGTTTTTATCCCAAATCGCCATTTTGTATCTATATACCTGAGGATGACTGATAAGAAGAACATTATCTAGGAATATACCTTAGATGGATCAGGTCTACTGCATTCCAATAGCAACAACGGATAGATGATAAACTAAAATATAAAAGAAAAAACAATGCATTTTTTTAAAAAATTTCAATTAAGAAAATTTGAAATTTGCAGTATTGAAATTCTAGTATAGCTGACTAAAATTTTGTTTAAAGGATTTAAATTGAGTTTCTCCAATTTCAAAGGTATATGCTTTTAAAATGTGTTCTAATAAAATTTTGAGTGGTTATCCCAGAATATTATCCAGAAAGAAAGCGTTTGACTAAGGATATTGGAAGTCCCTCATATATAAAGGAATAAATGATATATCTTAGTGAATGAAAACAATTGAAATAAATTTATTTAATTAAAACATCATAAGCATGAAAATGACCAGTATTTGTTTTGACAAAGAGTTACTTAAAGATTTTACATGTTTAAACGAGCAACTATTGAATGAATTAAGGAGATTAAGGGAAATCAAAATATTTATTTGATATTTGAGAAAAATATTTTCCAAAACAGATTAATTTAACTGTGATAATTTTAATTTTCAGTAACCTTGAATAATAGTGCTACAAATCGTTAAATGTGTTGTCATTTCCAAGTCCTATCATCGATATATTTGGGAAGGTTCGATATTGGATTGCCATATAAACTTTATATGAAAGATATATTAGCTAGTTAAGTTTTTATGAATAGTTTAATAAATTATTGGAGTAGTAAATATACCAAATCTAACCATAAATCTCCACTGGAAATCCATGTAGCATATTTTATATTCAATGTTTAAAGGTATAGTGTGATAGATAAGTGAGAATGAATACAGATTAGATTTTTGTTAGTGAAGAGATATTACATTTTTAACAATTATTTTAAATTTGTTCAAAATATAAATAGTAAGTATTATTTCATCGCTTGAGATTTTCCTTTTAAAGTTCCTTTCTCGATCCACGTTTGAATAAGACTATCTAGAAGAAGTAGTACATTTTCAGAACTAAGGTTATTATTTATATTTGGTTCACCAAATACTGTGTGTTAAAATATATGTTATAATTAATATAAAATTAACGAGTTGAAATTTGTTGCTGTGATATAAATTATATGCCAGTTCCACTAGCATAGTGAAGAAGTATTAAAATATTCGCATAAGTATTGTAAAATAAATCTTGTAGTAATAAAATTTGAATTCAAACTCGAGTGGATAAAGAAAGTGGCAAATGTGCAAGTATTAAATGTATAGTTTTAAGATACTTAATTTGATTATTTGTTCAAAGTGAAAGTGTGATGAAATATTTCAATCCATCTCCTATAATATATATATATATATTGTATCGCCACACATACCTTGAGGTTATACATCAAATGCAGATATAATCAATATAACACATACATTTTTTTAAAAGAGTCGTAAACATTTATCTCTAATATTTGTTGTCATACGAAAATAGTTCACATTACAAATATTTATCTTTGATATTTGCTGTCATATAGAGATGATTTGTATTTATTATTATTTTGTTTTATTACTAAGATTTTTTTTCCATATGTTTTGTTTTATTATTTACATGAAATAAACAATTTTGTTATTTTTGTTAAAGTACATAGTATTATTCTTTAATCACCATTTTGATACCGTTTAAGTTCAGGTTAAAACATAACACTGGTGATTCATTTAAGGTTACTGAAATATTTTATTATATTTGCCGTTTGAATCCAATAAGTTAAAAGTGCAATGCGTACATAAAAATCCCTGATACGTATATTCATCTTGATATTAATAAATGTTTATTAGAGAAAAGCCCTGAGATAATTTTTACGATAAGTTTTAATGAATATTTATTAATAGAAACCCGAGAATATATAGTTAATGAATAGATAAAGCAAAATTATATAAGTATGAAATCATTTAGTAATAAACTAATAATTATTGAAAAAATATATATTATATTTTAAAACTTTAGTAGTCAAGATTTAAATCTCTGAGAAATTATATATTTTACCTTGATTATTTATTTTGTTTGGATAATCTGGAGTGAGTGCGTTCGTGCGAGTTGAAGTCTTATAAAGGCTCAACCGTATATGAATGCGTTTTCAGTAGACACAATCGCAACCGGAAGTGCGTTTACAGTTTCTCTTGCTTCGATTTTTATTTTAGAATAGTTAATCGCTTACTTACGGAGTCTTTTCCAAACAAATTTAGATTGAGAGGATACAACATATATATATGAAAATTATAATTATAGTTTGTAATATTATAATTGACTATTTATTAGTCTGAACTCAGATCAGATTATATTTGCCTGTTTAAGGAGATTTAAACTTCTTTGTATAATAACTTCAATCTCTTTGGTTAAGTTGCAATATTTAATGTCTATATAAATATATTGAATCATTAAACAGGTGGGATTCCATTTTTATTGTTAAAAGAAGATTGCTTTGACAACAGTTTGAAATTGTTGATTGTTAGTGACATTGGGATTGTCTAAGTTTGACTGGTTTTAATGAATATATATGTATAGTATACAGTTTTTCTTTTCCTGAAAATTCCACAATTGCGTGTTCTCTCTCATTTCTGTTAGCGTATTCCAATTTATCCACAACATTTTCATTTTTCAATCATTTTTTATTTTTAGCTTTAAAGTTTGCGGTGACAATTTTAAAAGGTTTTTTTTTTTTTTGCTGTGATGAAAAGCATTTTGTAAATCTATATAAAAATTCTCTAGTTTTCATTATAATGTGAATTTATTGGGCATAAACTAAATTATTTTTATTTAAGCATCTTCCATTAACTTGGCTAACTAATTTTACTATTCTGTCTTATATACCATCAATCTCTGTAATATTTCACCCCCACTTTTTTAATAATAAATTCCACTTGTGTTTCCAGTATTTGTAGTCATTTGATTAACCTATTTATTCGGTATAGTGACTGTTTATTATAGGAAATATAGGTATTTGAACTTAGGATTTTCATTCTATAGTCACCTTCCACTTCATCTCAAATAACTGATACACATAACCACCCACAAATGAAATGGGGAAATGATTCCCAATATACATTTGTGCAAAACCAGCACACATCAGTTGGGCCAGATCATAATCTCACACATATATACAATCAGTTCTCAGCTTATATTAAGATAATAATTCCTTATATTTTAGTGGACATGCATCAATCTTCTCACTTTTCCAACAATTCAATCATCCATTTCATTAAAAAAAACTCAAAATTCTTGGTGGATTTGAAATTGTAGTCAAACCCATGTAGACATTAGATCAATCTAATCCCTCATATTATCAGACTATTACTTATCCATTTATATTAATAGGAGAGGGATGGGCTAGACTTATACTATGATATAGCCAATTTTTAAGGCAATATGCAATTAACCTACTCATTCAGTATACTGAATGTTTACTGTGGTTTTTATTATAAAATACATCAAATTTTTCAATTTAATTGTTTTGTCCCTTTTTTTCTAACTTCACAAAAATGTCCAATTTAATATTAGATAGTTCTTCCAATTTATGTAATCTTTACCTTAAGTCTATGTGTCTATTCAATGAACAGTAACCTAGGCTTACATGCATATATTCTTAGCACCTCCTGTCTTTGAATGCAAACAGCTGTACTGGTTGTGACTTAACAACCTTCTAGAAATAAAGACTATATTTACATTTTGCATGTTATGATTAAAAATATAAAAAATGTTTCAATAATCCATAAATCTTTATTCTGTCTTCAAAAAAATCAACTGATGTGTTAGTTAAGAATTAGTAGGTAAGTGAGAAGAAAAACTATGATATGCTTGCACTTAAATTCAAGACAAATACTACTAAATTCACCACATTGTCTGATATATGCTGGTAAATTCCCTATTTACTTTTATTTACAATTTGAATAATCACATAGTTATAACAACTGCAATGGCAAGAGTGCAAGTCATGGATCTTAGTAATTTTCACATAAAAATTTACATCCACATACAAGTGGAATAGGATTTATAATAAATGAAAAGTGGAAGATCAAGATTCTGGAAATTGATTGTTTATCAGACAGAGTTGCAAGATTTGTTATTCAACATTATGGAAGATACAAATGCAAATAATTCAGTTTTATGCACCAAAAAATTGTCATTGTGATGAAAAAGTAAATGATTTTTATATGGATGTACTAAAGGCTTTTGATCAGACCAAACATTTTAAAAGTGACATGGGAGATGTTACTGTTAAAATTGTTAAATCATTGAAAGTTAAAAATGCTCTTGAAAAAAATGATTATGGTGATAGAAATGGGAGAGGACACAGACTTGTGGCGTTCACAAAAAAATAAAAACTATATATCATTTTTTTTTGTCAAAAGTTGCTAAATGAAAATGGATATGGAAACACCCAAATAAAAGTACCACAAGATTGGATTATATTTTAATTAACAGAAAGTATTTATTTCAAGATTATAATGTTCTTAATAAATTCAACATGGGAAATGATCATTAATTAGTGAGATGTAAGATACATGTTAATGCAAAACTAAAGAAATAAAAATTATTTTAAAAAACAGTATTCACAGTTGATATCTAAATTAAAACTAGCAAATCATTTTAAAACATTAATGAATTTGGAAGATAATTTAGATGTGAAATAACTTCAATAGAAGATATCTAATACATGATGAAGAATTGCAACAAATATAGTTGGTACAAAAAAACAATCAACCAACAAACATTCTACTGAGACAAACAATTTATAAAGAAAAGAAAGAATATGAAAATATTTTAAAATAATGCACTAAGAAGGATTGAATATCTTGAATTTTGAAAAATTGTGTGAAAAAGATTTGATAATGATATAAGGAAATATAATTGTGAAAGAGCAAGGACAGTTATAAAAAAAAATAAAAGTAACAAAAGTGTGAAACAACATCTTGGTATTGCTACAAACCATGATTCTATAATAAGCCAAAAAATAGAACTATTACTACACATCATGAAATGTATAGAAGTTCTATAAAGAATTATATAGCAAAAAAACAAGTATTCCTTAGTATTACTACATTTGCCTAGGATTTTAAATGAAGATATGAGATGTGTAGTTAAATCTATAAAGAAGAAAAAACTCCAATTGATGATGGAATTATAATACATATCTTAAAAGAAGTAGGTCAAGATATAGAAAAACTGTCAGAAAAGTTATATACCAAATGTCTAAATAATAAACATAGACTTAGATGATTGCAAGAATGGAGGACTAATATTAATTTTTAAAAAATTGATAAGATACAAATTACACATATATCAGTCTTTTATCAGTTCTATACAAAATTTTCATAAAAATAATTACAACTCATCTACAGCAAACTTTGAACCTTCACCAAACAAAGAAACAATCTGGATTTAAAAGTGGTTTTAGCACAGTGGATCCTATCCAAGTATTCAAATAAACTATAGCAAGAACCAATGAGTATGTGTTGCTGTTACACTTTGGATTTGAAGATTATGAAAAGATGTCTGATTATATAAGCATTTCTTCAGTGATTAAAGCATTGGATAATCAAGATATAGACCTGAATGTTATCATATTCTGAAAAATATTTATTAAAGTGCATTAATAATAATTAGGTTACATAATAATACTAGGAATATTACCATTGAGATGGATAACAAAATAACTCCAAAACATTTATACCAGTTTTGCAAAAAATATTTTATGGATTAAAATGAGAAGCTAAGGAAGTAAACGTAAACTGAGATTATTTAAGTCATATACACTTTGCAGATTATGTATTTGTTTATGCAAATAATTTTCAGAGTTTCAAGAAATATTGCAAAAGTTATAAGATTAAATGAAAAAAGTAGAATTAAAGATAAATGCTAACAAGACTAAGATAATGTTTAATCGATTTTGTCAAAAGAAGAAAATAAAAGTTTGCTAATAATGAAATAGAAGAAGATAACAACTGCAATACTTTAGTTAAATTATTAATACAGATGGAAACATAACTTAATATTAAAAAAAACATGCTTATGTGTTTGAAAAGGAAGGTTTTTAACAAATTTATTTTATCAGTTCTTATTATCAATCATATAGTTGGATATTAAACAGAAGAACAATACAGAGATTTTAGTTTATTCAACAAAGTATAGTAAAATGTATGTTATGAGTAACAAGAAAGAATTGAAAATGAAATGCATGGGTGTAAAACAGATGTGTTATATTACTGAAAATATTAAGACACTGAAGTAAAGCAGCACTGGATATATTGCTAAAAAATGACTAGAAGAACAATTGAAATCTTAAACTGAATTCCAAGTGATTTTAAAAGACTTAGAAAGACATCTGTTACAAATGTATTTTTATATTGGACTATTTTCATCATTTAATATGAGTATTGAATGTCTTTAGAAAAAAATAATGTTATTTAAATATTCCATATACATTCAACTTTTAGTAATAGCACATCAAACAGATTAGTATATGCACAACATTTTGAGAGGTATTATTCTCCTCTTCTGTTCAGATATTGCTGGCCTGACCAGTGACAGTACTAGCATGGGATTCGAACTTAAATCCTTAGATTCTTAAGTTATAAATTTTAAGGTAATGCTCTGACCAAGTGAGCTATCTTGCCAAAGGCTACATTCAAATGTTGATGGCCTAGCCAAGGTTTGCTTCCTGCTCTGCTTTGACATATATAAAACTAAAGAATAAAACAGGAGGGGAAGACGTTTACTGCAATTTCCAAAAATAGAGAAGAAAAAATTTCAATTTATAACTTATATCAATGATAAATGATGGGATATTATCATTATTTGTATTATTATTATTATCTTGTTAGTAGATCATGAAATTTTGAGAGAATTACAAGTAGCCCTTGACCTGAAACCATCTGTCTACTATAGTTTTGATAATTATGCTATTATGTATATATAAATGTATATGTAGCAAATCTATTTATTCTATTCCAATTTTGTTACTTTGTATAAGTTTGAGTAATGTGAAGTCAGAAGCCATGATATTTTGTTGGTGTTGTAATATATATATATATATATATATATATATATATATATATATACAAAATATATGATATATATATATATATAATATCATGATATTTTGTTGGTGTTGTAATATATATATATATATAATTATTTATTTATGGGATAAATTTTTTTTTTTTTTATTTGATATTAGTAAAATCTATTCATTCTTTGTTTTAATCTTCACCATTATTTCTAATAATAATTAATGAAGGTCTTTCCAAATTTAATCCAATGTCTCTAATAGATAATTCTCTTTTCCACATCACAGCAATAGCATTGGTGGCTGAGAGGTCAGCGACAGCTGCTTTATGGGTAGTTGTCCCAGGTTAGCGAGTTCGCTTCCTGGCTGATGCTATGACACGAGGAAAAAAAAACTTCCTTATTTTATCTACTCATACTATATAATGATATTTTTCTATATTTTTTCCCTTCTCTTAGAATCCAGTTTAAAACTTCATCTCTTCATATATAATCATCTCTTTTTTTTCTTCAGAATCATCTCTTCTAGACACTTGTCCAGTTTAGATATATGTCCATCTTTATTCTTTCAATACTATAAATATTTGTTGTTTTTCATACAAGTATTTTACTTTTGATCCTTTCTTGTTATTTTTAATTTATACTTCATTGAATGTTCTAAAGTATTGTTTTTCTGCTAAATGTCCAAATCTTACATTTATATGTAGCACATCTATTAAAACCTTTCTTTTCAAATATATATGCATTATTTGTTGTTATATTAAATTATTTCTATTGAACACACTTCACTCAAATTTAATTCTATAATAAATTTCATTCCTTTTATTTTTTTTTTATATCAATAATTTGACTAAGATATTTGAACTACTTTTTTCTATTTCATAATTATTAACCTTTATTATTTTTTTAGAAACTTTATTGAACATTATTTTAATCTTTTTAGTACGTATCATCTAATAACTTTTACAACATTTTCTGATGTTCTGAAGCATTATTTATAAATTCATCTGAAAAATATAGATGATTTAAATAATCTCTGCTTATTCTCTTAGCTTTCTATTTTAATCCACAAAATACTTATTATAAAGTGATTAATATTTTAATTTGCGAAGCACATATAGTTGAAAATTGAAATAAATTGAGGAACTGCTGAACCTCACTGCACTCATTAAAATACGTATATATATGACAGCCAATCATAATGTCATGATAGCGCATTAAATGACAATCAAACCTAAACACACAACAAAGATTTTACAAGAAAAGGGCAGCCACCCTTATCTCAACTTTTCTTTCTATATATCTAAGCCAGTCGTAAGTATTTAGATTTGAAAGTTTGAAGCTTTAAATATCTTCACAAATAACTCACTGAGTCTAAATCATAAACATACAATGCGAAATCCTATGATTTACTACGTAAGAAACCAAAGGAGGATTTCGTGCTGTATGTTTATGATTTAGACTCAGTGAGTTATTTGTGAAGATATTTAAAGCTTCAAACTTTCAAATCTAAATACTTACTACTGGCTTAGATATATAGAAAAAAAAGTTAAGATAAGGGTAGCTGTCCTATTCTCGTAAAATCTTTGTTGTATGTTTAGGTTTGATTGTCATTTAGATGGCTATCATGACATTCTGATTGGCTGTCGTATACATATTTTAACGAGTGCAGTGAGGTCCAGCAGTTTCTCAATTTATAAAGTGATATGTAAAAACTTTTGGAATTATTAAATTCTCCAGTCATATACGTTATTAATTATCTTCTTAACATTACCAAATAATCTAACCACTGCTGTTGCATTTTGAAAAATATTTTTCAGAATATGACAATATTTTGTTTTATATTTTGATAGTCCAAAATTTTAATCACTGTGGAAATAAAGATAAAATTGTATGA
The DNA here is from genome assembly GCA_028023455.1 of Epiperipatus broadwayi. NCBI lineage: Eukaryota > Metazoa > Onychophora > Udeonychophora > Euonychophora > Peripatidae > Epiperipatus > Epiperipatus broadwayi. Next base: position 12,065,661 of record JAQFVV010012413.1, read on the forward strand.
CCTTCATAATGTACAAATTCAAATAATAATGATAACTCAAATTTATTAATTCTTTCTATAACTTTTCTTCATAATTGGACTGAAACAGAGAAATGCTAGATTTATTTTTTAAATAAATTGTAAAAGTTTTGATTAATATGCCACAGAAGTGTTTTTTAATTAAATCAATTTCAAAAACAATTACGTAGAGATGCATACTTAAAATTTTTATCTCATTGTCATCCAGTTTAGAATTTTTCTGTAACAAATATTCGCTTTACTAAAATAGTTAACTTTGAGATAAATCCTGTCTAAAGGAAAAAAATAACTAGTGTAAGCAATATCTTAAATGGTAATGAATATAATAAAAGAATTATAAATTAAGCCTTAATACAAATCCAAAACAATGCTAACAAAAAAAAAATGTTTAAAAACAAATCATTAAAGTTTGTATATCATATACAGAAGAGACTAAAGACAATATTGGATATATTCTGAATTGCTATGACTTAAAAACAATATATATCACTAATCAAAAAAATAGGAACATTCTGTTTAAACCTAAAGACTTGGTTACTCATGAGAGCAAAAAGTTAATGAATTTTCATGTGGAGTTTATGAAATTTCTTATGTGGATATGAAGAATTATTATATATATGATAAGAAAGATAAACATGCTAATGTAATAAAGCATGACTCATCATCATCATGTCACTTACTCAATATTAGGGATACTTATTACAACAGAGCCTTAAAAACCATTTACCCTATCCAAATGTAATATTCAACACACATACAAAAAAAATTCAGAGGAGTCATCAAAATTCTGTAAAAGAAGATTGCCCAGCAAATATGCTCATACACATAAATAACCTCTTGTTTGGATAGATTTTTTTTGAAAGCCATAATGTAACATTTTATTTTATTTGCTAGCACAGAGATATTACGTAATTAAAACAGTTATAATATTTCAACGATGTCCAGGTTAAGTATTGAGAAAACTCTCGAACTAAGACCCAAGATAGAGACTTATCCTAATAAATACGCTGTACTATTTTTTAAATAATATTTCAACAATAGCTTGTAGAGTATTGAGGAAAGCCTCAGATTAAAACACAAGACAGAGACTTTTGAAAAGATAAGACGCCGCTCTTATCTTTTCGAAAGTCAGTTCGAAAGTTTCCTCACTACTCAACAAGACATCGTTGAGATATTATTAAAAAAAAAAAAACAGTATAGCGCTTGTGTTAGGATGAAAAATATTTGTGGTTTAAATATTTAATTATTTATTTATTGTTATCTTTAACTTCCACATTTTTAAAAAAAAATGTCTATTTTTTTAAATTGGATTAAGCATTTAATTTTTGTTCCAGGTGTTCTTGTTTATTATAGCTCTAAAACACTTTCTTTTAAATAACATTCCTTACTTATACAGATAAAATTTAGTCAAAATATTGATGCAATACTAATAATACTTATTCATAGATAACATTTTTTATGCCTATTACTTATAAAATCTTCGTTTTAATATATACACTATTAGCACTGTTTTTCACTCAGTTCAAGTCTGATTTAATCTAGAATCAGGCTTTATTAATTCCTTTTTGATCACGTTTATATTTTATTTTATTTCTTATATTTCGTATGTACGTATGATCACATTTATATTTTATTTTATTTCTTATATTTCGTACGTACGTATGTCCACGATAGATGAATAATGCATATATATTAGAAATTTAAATAAAAATGATGAAACTAATATAATCTTTCTAAATGAGACGGATAATATCGAATGCAATTTATTTTAATTTTTGGATCGATTATGATATTTAGAAAATGTAAACATAGTTTAAGGTGGTAAATAATATGAAAGGGAAAAATACTTTACAAATAATTTTAAAACAAGAAAATGTTCTTTTTTATATTGCTAAAGTGAGTTTTTGACCTCTTCTATTGATTTTGCCACTAAACATTTTGTAAAACACATTTCTGCCACCTCTTTGCCCCCAACAAAACAATTTCCTATTTCAGATCGTGGAATATAGCAATCTTTTAGTGGAGACAAACTTGATATTTAAAAAGAACTTACAAAATGAAAAATATAATAATGGAAAAATCGAATTGATTTTAGAAAAAGAATTAAAAAGATAATATGCAAGAGAACAAACAATAGAAGCTTAAAATATGATAAATATTTAAGAAAGAGTAATTGTCTTATTTTTTTAAAACAAAGTGTAAACGATTAGTATAACCTGTTAAAAAGTCAAGCGTTGTTAGCCGGGAGGTCATCACAGCTTCCTTACAAGCAAGTAGTTGGTTGCAGACGGTTGTGGGTTCGCGTGCCGGCCGATGCTGTGACATATATATAAAAAAAAGGGCAACATTTAAAAATTTTTAATTAAAATATATTTAAAATATAAAATAATTCAATTGCAAAACATTAAAGTATTGAGAAGAGGATAAAATCGTAATGAAAATAATTGCTATATTTGAGCTCCGGAGCAGAATGAAGATATTTCTCCTATGTTGGTCTAATAAAAATATATATTCTATAAATTATGACATTTATTTTGAATTCCTCTTAGAAATGAAGAGAATATCAATATTTCTCATATTAGTTTAGATTAAATTATAATGTTAAAAAAAATGAGAGACTTTTTGATGTTCTGAAGCCAAACCCACTTGCGAATCTACATGAATTAATGAGAAAATTGTATGGCGAACCGTTATTTGTTCTTAGTCATATGAAGTTATGAACTTTTGTTTGGAAACATTTAAGTAATTATTGAAATATTAAATAGATTTTCAATAAATCTGTCAAAATTTTCGACCTAAACTTTCCAACTTAATTAAAATAAAAAATTCAATTCAAAATAAACTTGATGAAAACATGAATGTTCTATAAAGTTTTTCACAATGATAAAGTAATATTTTCAAAAATAAAAGGTTTCTGTATTAAAGGTTAAACTGTCACTTCTCATGCTTGAATGTTACATCACATACTATTGTCTTATATATATATATATATATATTATAACTTTTGGGGCTGTACCATGTATTACTTTTTAAACACCGATATTTCAACAAATTAGCATCAGCCATTATCAAGCTTAACTTTGGAAAGAAAAACCGTTAGATCTTAAATAATAACGTGACTGTGCGAGTTGAGAAATGAGATTCTACTTGAAGTAGTTCAGCATTCACAATATGAGGCTTATCAAAATGTTTATTTCCCTCAGTATTTTCACCTATTAATTTAAAGTTAATGTTAGATAAAATGAGAGGTTCCACATAGTTGGAATACATTGTGCTTCATTAGCCCTATTTAAACCAGTAGGTCTCTTTAATATTTCAATTGACTCTCTCAAGGTACTTAAATCATATCTTTCCAAATTAGCAAGTATTTTTGTATTGTCAAAATCAGGTTTGTGACCAGTTTCTAAATAATGGGAAGTAAAAAACTGATGTGCTAATTTTTTGATTAAAAGCATTTCTATGTTCCTTAATTCTGACATTTATTCATCTATTAGACCGACTCACATAGCCTCTTGAGCAATGAAAACATGAAATTTCATAAACTTCTTCGGATCCCCAAAATATTCTGTCTTTAGGTTTATACAAAAAATCACCAATTTTTTTGCCAATAGAAAAAGTAGTCTTTATATTAAAACAAGATAGTCTTCTACTGATTTTATCAAAATCACCAATTTTTTTTTCCAGTAGAAAAAGTAGTCTTTATATTAAAACAAGATAACCAGTTACTGATAAAATCAATAGAAGACTATCTTGTTTTAATATAAAGACTACTTTTTCTACTGGAAAAAAAATTGGTGATTTTGATAAAATCAGTAGAAGACTATCTTGTTTTAATATAAAGACTACTTTTTCTACTGGCAAAAAAATTGGTGATTTTTTTATATAAACCTAAAGACAGAATATTTTTGGAATACCAAGGAGTTCATGAAATTTCATGTTTTCAGTGCTCAAGAGGCTATGTGGGTCAGTCTAATAGATGAATAAATGTCAGAATTAAGGAACATAGAAATGCTTTTAATCAAAAAATTAGCACATCAGTTTTTACTTCCCATTATTTAGAAACTGGTCACAAACCTGATTTTGACAATACAAAAATACTTGCTAATTTGGAAAGATATGATTTAAGTACCTTGAGAGAGTCAATTGAAATATTAAAGAGACCTACTGGTTTAAATAGGGCTGATGAAGCACAATGTATTCCAGCTATGTGGAACCTCTCATTTTATCTAATATTAACTTTAAATTAGTAGGTGAAAATACTGAGGGAAATAAACATTATGATAAGTCTCATATTGTGAATGCTGAACTACTTCAAGTTGAATCTCATTCCTCATCTCGCACACACTCATGTTATTATTTAAGGTCTAATGGTTTTTCTTTCAAAAGTTAACCTTGATAATGGCAGATGCTAGTCCATCAAAATATCGGTGTTTAATGGAAAATAATACATGACAGACCAAAAAGTTATAATTTATCTACATCATACAACCATGAAAACATTAAATATAATATATATATATTGGATGGATATTTGATATCTCTAAAATACAATAATACAGATAACTTCAAAATTAAATTGTCTTATTATAAAGATAATATTATTTATGTTTTGTACTTTGTAAAGCAGAATTTTACAATTCCAAGATGCCATCTTGTATATTTGTAGTTTCTTTTAGGACTTTGCATTAATTTTAAAAATTACCCTTTCCTATTTAATTTTAAAAGTAAGCAAGCAAACAAAATTAATTTTTAAAAGGGACAGTACACTGATAAAATATATAATATTGTAAACATATGAATAAGTTAGTTACATTAATTTTAATACAGTAAAAAATTATATTAGTTTATACATAATGTTAAAATAATGTGCAGTAGTGACATAAACTTTTAATATATTTGAATGTGTATGTGACTGCATGAATGTTTATTTTAGGTCTCTTTGATCTATTTTAAATTTAAAGATGTACTATTTTAAAAGTTTTTAGTAAAGTTATTATTTTAATAAAATGCAATTTCAATGACAACAATAATAAATGAACAAAATTAAAATGATTTATTTTAAGATCTGTAATAAATATTTATTCTACATAATTTGCATATTTAATTTTATCAAAATGCATATTTTATTTAAATATAATTTTAACATGCTTTGTAATTTCAAAATAATTTTACTATGATAGGATTTTATCATTGGCCAATATATTCATGTCTATGGAAATTAAATTTTTTTTATTAAAAATATAAGTGTTAAGAAATTTGAATGAAGACGATGATAAAATTAGTTACATGATAAAAAAATCTATAAATATCAGTGTATGAGAGGAATTTTTCTTTTTCATTGCTAGTCATTTGCTGAGGAAAGTGTACTGGACCAATATTTAAACTTAACCATCTTGGTAGTTGTTGTTTGTGAAGATGAAGAAGTAGATTTTTAAAGAAAATCATTTCCCTTTGGGAAAATGCTTCTCACAATTGTCCAAAATGAATAACAAAACATGTTATACTACAATAAGTTGCAAATGCATGGGTAAATGGAATTAAAATATTTTTCTTGAAATTGAAATCTGCTAAACTACTAGAGGTTGTGTAGAACATTAATATTATAATTGCTCATAAAAGCAAGTATTTAGGAAATAATTGTTGTATATATACCTATATATTAGATACTTTGTTTTGACAAAGTTTTTTTAAAATAATGGATCTTTTTTAAAAATATTTTCTTAAAGAAAAATGTCAGTAGTTGTTTTAAAAATCTCTCGAATAAAAATATTTTAAGAATTTATTCTTGAAACTTAAAGATTATGAAAGAATTTTGGGTAATAGAATATACTTTTTATGTATTATTATCCATCTATTTTTCTTATATTCAATAAAAATAAAAGTATTCATAATAGGAAAAAAAGATCAAACAGGGATGTACAGATAGTATTATTTAAATTATATATTTATATTTTAAGATTGATGCCATATATATGTGTTGAAACTTATTATGATTAATAGTTAAAGAAATAATTGTTATATATATATATGTTTTTTATGTTTTATTAATATTAAAATTTCAGAGTCTTTGTTATATTTAACTAGTATAAGATATCTTGGTACAATGTAAAAGGCTATACTTATCACTACTTCTTGGTGTTATTTAAAAATATTTTTAAGTGCAAGATACCCTTAAGTTTTATAACTATAGATATATTAGAAGTTTTTTTAAGAAGAATATTTTGTAGACTTACATTATTTCTATGACAAGGAGTTTTACATGTAGTATGATATTGTTATTTAGTAGAGAGAATCTCCTATCAATTTGTCTTATAATTTTACTCATAATTTTAGCCTGGGTCTGAAAAATTCACGCTTGCAATCTGATAGAAACGTTTTGCATAAACACTTGAGAGTCAGTGTTTAGATCTAGTTTCTATACTCTATCCCTCACTGAGGAGAGCAAACCAGCTTGAAATCAGCTGATCTGGGGGTGAGCAAATGAAAGAGATAGTTAATTCTGACTCTTTTTTCATTTATGTAAACAAATTTTACACTTGTTCAGTGGTTTTGGTAAAGCGCCATCTTTTGAGCATAAATAACAAGTGATAGCAGGTTACGTGAGTAACTTGTTTTTGTTTTTCATAAATGTACCTTTAAAGTTTTCTTGCAATGATATATATTGCAGAGACTTTGATTATATGGTGATACTGAACTGAGATCAGACCCATATAAATATCTGGCTTGCTAGGCTGAGTTTGAAGACTTTACCGGTCTGAAAAATTCACGCTTGCAATCTGATAGAAACGTTTTGCATAAACACTTGAGAGTCAGTGTTTAGATCTAGTTTCTATACTCTATTCCTCACTGAGGAGAGCAAACCAGCTTGAAATCAGCTGATCTGGGGGTGAGCAAATGAAAGAGGTAGTTAATTCTGACTCTTTTTTCGTTTATGTAAACAAATTTTACACTTGTTCGGTGGTTTTGGTAAAGCGCCATCTTTTGAACATATATATATCAAAACTACCCCAAATCTAAAATTAAACCAGACCAGCATAAAAATAATATTAAAACACAACCTAAGGTTTCACTGCTACAAGCAGACTTCTCAAGTGTAAAGAACTACAAAAAAAAACCCCACATTATATATACTATTAAAAACTACCCACAAATCCATTCACTTCCCATCCACCCTTAATATTAAAAGAACTCTTAAATAAGTTAATTGCTTCAGAATAATAAATTTTCAATAATAAAGACTCTTTAATTCTTCTTTTGATTTCATTTCTCTCAAAGAAGACAACCTTAGCTTCATCAAAATCAATAGTGTGGCCTGTATCTTTTTCATGGACATACAAAGCAGAACTAAGATATCTATTTTTAACTCTACTTTTATGAACCTTTATTATTTCCATCAAAATCAATAGTGCGGCCTGTATCTTTTTCATGGACATACAAAGTAGAGTTAAAAATAGATATCTTAGTTCTGCTTTGTATGTCCATGAAAAAGATACAGGCCACACTATTGATTTTGATGAAGCTAAGGTTGTCTTCTTTGAGAGAAATGAAATCAAAAGAAGAATTAAAGAGTCTTTATTATTGAAAATTTTATTATTCTGAAGCAATTAACTTATTTAAGAGTTCTTTTAATATTAAGGGTGGATGGGAAGTGAATGGATTTGTGGGTAGTTTTTAATAGTATATATAATGTGTGGTTTTTTTTGTAGTTCTTTACACTTGAGAAGTCTGCTTGTAGCAGTGAAACCTTAGGTTGTGTTTTAATATTATTTTTATGCTGGTCTGGTTTAATTTTAGATTTGGGGTAGTTTTGATTTTATATTGACTAGTTTAGCTTTATGCTTGTAATGTTTATATATATATATATATATTATAATAGTAACTTACAATTATTATTATTGGTCTAACATGTTTTATCTCTTAGGAAATTATTTATAAATATAATTTTTTATTTTGACTATTTTATTATGTATACATATATATATATATATTATTTATATATACATTTGAGTTTTAAATAATACATACCTTAAGCTTTTGAGTAAAATGCCAGATTTGAAGTTAAGAATAAATACTTATATATTTTTTATTTTATTATTAAATCTTAATGTCAATGGAACAATTGATAGTTGAGTTAAGCATGAACTTGTAATAACACACGAGCAGGATGATTCGTTCTTTTGTTATTAAGGAGAAGAAAAAAAAATCATTTCTCTTTAAATAAATTTTTCTTTTATCAATACTACTGTTCAACGATTGGAATTTAAATATTAACTTTTCCAAATTAAAATAATCTGTGGATTAAAAGTCTGCAAGGAAAATATTTTAATTTTCTATTAAGTCTTAAAGGAATAGCAATATAAAAGAAAAGAACGTCTGTTTAAGTTATTTGGAAACTACGTTGTTTTAACACTTCTATTATTCTTCGGATATATATAAATTTAAGATAATTATATATATATATGATAAAACAATGTGTTTTGAGTAAAACAGCTTTGTATCATAAAGGTTTCGAAACCAACCTTGCATGCTATTTTAAAATATTTTGAAATATTGGATATATAGAACGTCTAATGATAATAAAAAAATGAAGATTAAGAACATCTACATTCGAAGAATATTTATTTTATTTCACATTAATCAAATCATTGGATATTATTAACAGTTTATCGTTTAAGGATAAATAAAATCATTATACCAATGGATTAATAATATACTTCGTAAAAGATCTTCATTAGGATGATGAACTATAGACTTCAATATCTACTCTCAACTCTATTATAAATAAGTTTTCTTTATTATTTATTTATATATATTATAATAACGCTTACATTATTTTAATATGTTTATTATTATTATTATCTTTATTTCAAATTTGGCATCGCATCATTATATCTTAATAGGAAAATTATATTTATTATTAAATATAATTAATTGAAAGCTTGACATAATTCATCAAATTAGATGAGGGATATAAAGAATAGTTATTATTTGACAGATATCTTAAACAGGATTATATTGTATTTACTATGTAATATTGTAAAAGTTTAATGTACTTTATTTATCAAAAATACATATAATATATGTTATACAATTGCAAATAGTACTTATATATTGGTAATTATGAAACATATAAATAATAACGGTAAATAAATTAATAAGTTACATAAATTATTAATTTTTGAACCCAGATATTGTTTTTATATATCTGTTAATTTAAACTATTTTCTTTAATTTTTGAAAATTTATTATAGTATTGAGTTTTATCATAGGGTATTAAATAAAAATATTATTTATTAATATTTTTAAAATGATAAAATTCATCCGTATGTGTTTATTAATATTTTATTATCTATTATATTATATTTTTTATTATTTATTAAATATTGATTTATTAACTTGATCTCTTTGTCTAATCATTATTGAATTATATTATATATATGCTAGTATTATAAATATCATATGAATATCAATTGTAATTAATGCTTATATAAAGGCATATAAATAATAACTTGTTTTGGATTTCCCCTGAAGAGAGCTAATTGCAAATTCTCCATGAGTTTGAATATCGTGGCATAATGGTGACTGAAAGAGGGATGAAAGATGGATGAACTAGTCTAAATTATATTAAAACTTATTTAAAGATTATTGAGCTAGCATAAAAAAGATAGATATAATCATGGACTTAGTATTTCATTGATTCATTTCTAGCATTCTACCTGAAGACCCAAAGTCTGATTGTAGTGAAATGCATATCCTCTTTCTAGGGAATTTAATCATCCCCATATATACAACTTAGATTTTAAATATAATCCATTTTGTTATATTTGGCGAACCTAACTATGAAGCATTAAGTTAATGATTTCCAAGCATTAAATATAATCGATCCTATTATATTTGATATTTCAACTGGGATGATTAAAGGCCATTCCGTTATATTTGGTGCCCAACATGGGGCTTCGATTAATTAAATCTCATACCCTGTAGACTGCCCATTATATTTGGCTTCGATTAATTAAATCTTATACCTTGTAGACTGCCCATTATATTTGGCACACAATGTTTTAGGCATTGAACATTTAAGTTCATCACAGGTATAAATTATATACTATTACATATTTAGTATATTAACTGGGGCTTTGAATCAATGATTCTATATTATTACATATAGTGAAAAAGTCATGGATAGTTTAATTGATTATTCTTAGTAACAAGTATGTTGGTATGAAGATTCATATGGTGTTTATAATTACAAGATTAATATAAATAAAAAATGATAATATATATATAGTATGATTTAGAGAGATCAATATTTAAATAACTAATTATTAAATTATGTTTTAAAGAAGAGTTGAGTGGGATAAAGTTTTTCTATAGACATAGATGTTTAAAAATACACACATAGATCATTAGAACATCATAAGTATATATAAATAGCATGGGGTGGTAAAGAACTTTACGATATAATATTTTGAATATAAACATATATAAACTTGTGTAATATTTGAATTAAGTTAAAATTTGTTATGCTTCGAAGTGGGAAAATGTTTTCAAACAAAGATATTGAATGCTGTAGTCAAATGCAAGATGATTTGCAAAGTGAACAAAGTGATGATAGTAATATTATAGAACAATCATCATTAGTTCAAGCACCTGGGGGTTCTACAACCATAGTTGAATACCCTCAACAAACACAGAGTTTAGATCAAGTGTTATTTCAAACACCAAATATAGTTGATGAAGATTTAAATCAATCATCTACAATTGGAATTAGTCAATCATTTAATGTTGATACAATTTAGCAAATGTTACAAATGTTTATGACTAAAATAGACAGTAATAATCAAAAATTACTTGATAATATAAATAAAAAATTGGATTATAATAATAATAGTTTAAAAAGTGATTTGAATGTTGAAATAACAGGAATTGAAAATAAACTATCTACAAAAATTCAACAATTGAATTTAAATGTGGATAATGTTAAAAAAGATAACATAGAAATTAAACAAGCATTAAATGATCTAAAGAATGAAATTGATGAAAATAATTCAAAATGTCAACAGTGGTTTAGTGAGTTCCAAAGTGACATCATAGATAGATTAAATGTTAAATGTGATGAAATGTATAAAAATCAAGGAATTTTTAGGGAAGAAGTAAAGGAAGAACAAAATAAAATACGGAATGAAATCCAAGAGATAGACAACAAATGCACGCAAGAATAGATCAATTATCTATTAAACATAATAATGAGGTAGAATCCCAGAATAATGTATTAGAGACTATTGATCACCAACTTAAAACTTTGGAAAATAAAATGAATTCAATAGAAATTAATACAAATATAGATAAAAATGTATTGGAAAAATTAAGGGAAGATACTACTGAAACTTGGAATAGAGTAAATAAAATAAAAGAATCAACTGATAGTAGATTTTTAGTTATTGAAACACAAATATGTAAAAGAACACCAACTATAGAAATGCATCAGGTTGAAAATAATGTAAATACTTATAGTTGTAATCAAGAACAAAATCATGGTGAAAAACATTTGGAGGTCATACAAAAAGATCCACAACAAGTAATTGACTCTGGTGATAGATCAAATTTTCAGTATCATATAATGCCTGAAGTTGAAAATTATCCTAGTAATTTTGAATTAAAAGGGTTAAACTTAAATACTTGTAGGATTAATCATGAAAATCAAACATCAACTTTTCCGTTGAGTGTTTTAGAAAAACAAAAGGTATACAACCATTCAATACCAAGTAGTACAATTAACCAATTTGTTAGGTTAAAAATATTCAAGGGATCTCATAATGAATCTCCTATAGAACATATTAAAAGCCTTAATCTTTATTTTTCCACTAACCGTAATTTATCAGAAGGAGAAAAAGTGATCATTGCATATAGTCACTTACAAGGAGATGCATTAATGTGGTGGGAGTCTTTATTACAAACTCCATCTACTTATATGGAATACCAAGAGTTATTAATTAAAAAATTTTGGAATAGAGATAGACAAGAGGCTTTATTGTACCAAATATTCCAAGATAAGTATAAGCAGACACCTGGAGAAACCTTGACCAAATTCTTTCACTGTCAAATAACAAAATTAAGAACACTTAATACTTATCATTTAAGTGAAGGTGAAATGATTAGAATAATAAAAAGAAATTTACCATTTAAAATAGAACAATCATTATTGTGTACCAATAGAACAAAAATAGAACAAATAGTAGAACTTTTAAATAGTATTGATATGAATCAAACTAATTTATCAATTAGATTACCTGATTAAAAAAAAAGAGGAAGCTTCAATCAATACGATATTTTATAATAGAAGGAAAAATAATAGAGATACCAGTTATTGGAAGGGAAAAACATCTCAAAGGAATATACCTTATGACCCCTCTCCCAAAATAAATCGTGATAATTTAAATAAAGTAAAAATAACTTCTAATAATCCAAGAAATTCCCCAAGACCGGGATGTAGTAAAGATATATCTATAGTTTCACATAAAACAAACTAAAAGGGTACTTGAGGAAATGTTCCTCACCTCAAGAAACCAAATACCCAATGAGGAACTTCAATCAATCTTTTACATGAGAAATCACTAACATGATGTGTTCATGGGAAGATAAAACACCAAATTTTGTTTTACAAAGTTGCCCTATGATAGAAGTTTTGTTTGAGAGCTTGCTGGTTAAAGCATTATTAGATTCTGGTAGCCAAATTTCAGTGATATCAGAGAAATTTTATCAAGAGATTTTAGTAATAAATCCTAACATCAAAATATTACCACTAAAATTTATGCAGGTTACCATGGCTAACAGCAGAAAAGCTAAATTAATCCAAAAACAAATTTGGATTGAGATTAAAATTGGCCAAACAACTCTCTATCATGTATTTTTAATTTTGAATGGTTTGATTCACAATGTTATTTTAGGGGCAGACTTCCTACATTTGAACACTTGTATAATTGATTTCTGTAATAAAACAGTTAAAATTAGTGATGAAGTCTTGGAGATGACATTGCTTCCAATATATGATCAAATTGAAGTTGACTGTATAACATCTAGCATTCCAGAAACACTTTTAGAGAGTAAACTCGCAGAATCCAACTTGCTTGGAAGTGATGATATATTAAAATTACGATTTGTTATAAGAGAATTTAATTCTATTTTCTCAGACATACCAGGTGTGATAAAGGGATTCCAACAGAGAATTAGATTAATTCATGATCAACCATTTAAATCTAAATCGTATCCTATTCCATACCAATATCGGGAAGATATATCTAAGCAAATTAATAAAATGCTGGATTGGGAAATCATTTCCAAATGCTCTTCACCTTACTGTAATCCAGTAGTAACTGTGAAGAAGAAAGATGGATCAATGAGATTTTGTTTAGATGCTAGACAACTAAATAAAATTACTGTCCCAGACAGAAATATACCACCACCCATACATGAATTATTCATGAAATTTGGAAACAAGGTATTTTCCACTTTCGATTTAACCTCCAGCTATTGGCAGATTGAACTTCATCCAGAAGATTGCCAATATACTGCTTTTCATTATGAGGGTTTTACATACCAATTTAATAGGATGCCATTTGGATTGATAAATAGTGGTGCAGGTCTAATCAGGTGTTGGATAAGACATTATCTCCTGAGGTAAAACAAATCATAATTATTTATGTGGATGATGTAATTATTGCATCCACCACAGTTGAAGAACACCTTCAACATTTATCTATATTTTTTAAAGGGTGTTTTCTGAAAGGTATAAAAATTAACTTCAAGAAGAGTACTTTAGTTTCCAACCAAGTTGTCTTCTTAGGTCATATTGTTGGTTGCAATGGGATAAGACCTCATCCAGAGAAGATCTCTGCCATTCAAAACTTTCCTAAACCATCTACTCGAAAACAAATTAGATCATTTTTAGGCCTATGTAATTTTTACAACCATTTCTATCAGAAGTTCTCAGACCACATGGAACCGTTACTAAAATTGATTAGAAAAGATGAACATTGGAAATGGACTGAAGAACAAGAACGTGCATTTGAGAATATTAAAACAGGGTTTTTAAAGTTAACTATGTTAGCTTTCCCTGATTTTAATAAACCATTCATTATTCAAACAGATAGTAGTGGTTTTGAATTAGGGGTAACACTATCCCAAATCCAAGAGGATGGCCAACCAGGTGTCCTCTACTTTATTAGCCGGCTCTTGAAAGGTCCAGAAATAAATTACATGGTTACAGAGAAGGAAGCACTAGCAATAGTCTGGGCTTTCCAAAAATTTCGACAAATGCTACTCGGATCAGAGGTGATAGTGATCACGGATCACAAAAGCCTTGAATTCCTGAATCACAGTTATCTGACTAATAGTCGTCTAGTTAGATGGAGTTTACTACTACAGGAATTTAATTACACTGTGCATTATTGCAAAGGATCTGAGAATATCGTTGCTGATGTGCTTAGTCGAAATCCATGTAGGTCAGAACAAAATCATTTGATGGTAGACAATGCCTACATTACAAATGTCAATGTGATGGCTGATAGTAATGTAGAGAATGAGTTGGAAAACTTACCAGAGATACAATTTAATGACCCAGAATTAAACCCAATTATAAAAGTTTTATTAGGGGAGGAAGTTTTGGATGCACCTAAAGATCTTAACCATTTTAAATTAGAACAACAGGTCTTACTATATAAAGTGAATGATAACGTTGATGAGTGGAGGACAATAATACCAAAGTCTTTATGTGACCCACTCATAAAATACGTACACTGTCTATATGGGCATTATGGTGCTCATAAGACAGAACATACCCTTAAGAATTGGTTTTACTGGCCAAAAATGTATAAAGACATCTTGAAATCACTCCAGGATTGTCTAATTTGCTTAAGAGCTAAGTCAGTAAACCAAAATTATATTAATTCAATTAATTCTATCATTCCAGAAAGACCAAACGAGATCTTAGCAATTGACTATTATGGGCCTTTGCCTCCATTCAACAAACAAAAATATTTATTAGTCACTTATGATCTCTTTTCCAAATATGTTGCTGCTTACCCGATACCCCAAGCCAATGCTAAACATACAATCAAAGTATTGAGTACTCACCAATTTCCAATGATAGGAAAGCCGAAAACCATACTAACTGATCATGGTACACCTTTTCTATCTAAGGAATGGAAGAAATGGGTAGATATATCAAAAATAAAACGTGCTAATCTCTATTAGGAACCCACAATCAAATCCATGTGAACGTATTATGTGGGAGCTTGGACGTTTGTTTAGGACCTATTTAAAAGAGGAGCACAAGGGTTGGGTAAAGCAGACAAAATGTGTAGTAGACTATATCAATTGGAGTTTAAATGAATCTACTGGATTCTCACCCATCCAACTACACTTTCATCAAATTATACCTATATTATTTAGAAAATATAAACCTGTTATTAATTAACCCAAAATAAATGGAGAAAATGATATTTTACAAGCTCATAAACAACTTGTTAAAATGGCAAATAATAGAAGTCAGAATAAAAAAAAATGTATTTATGAATTTAAAGTTGGAGATAAAGTTTTGATAAAGACTTTCCATCCCAGTAAACCATTGGAGAATAAATACCATAAATTCTATAATACATATGAAGGACCTTGTACTATCGTTAAAAAGGCAGGTCCAAATGCATTTTGGATTAACCAAGAAGGAGAGATTCGTGGTACATACAATTCACGAATTTTAAAACCTTATTTTGGCTGCTTATAATGTTTTATAAAGAAAGAAGGTGAAGATCAAGATAAGAATTGGGCAGTGTAAACCATACGGTTGTATAAAAAATAATAATAATATAGTTAAAAACATTAGATTTGGTGAGGGTATTCTTTAATGCCTTAAAATAAGTAAAAACAATAGAGTCAATTCATATTAATAAATGGATACTCTAGTATTTATTTAGTCCTTTTCAAATCCATAAGTCTTAAAGAAGCAGGAATAAGGCTAGTAAATATATTTGTGTTGTCCAAGAAGGAAACACTTTTTTTTTTTTTTTTATATATATATATATAAATATTAACCATCAAAGTCCTTAATTTTATTTTTGATCATTATCAAAAGAATAGGATAGCCCAAGTATTAGGAAGATATAACAGTAAAAAAAAAAATTCAACCCTTCATAAAATCCAACTATAAATGCAATTAAACTATAAGAATATACTAAAATAGATGTAAGTGTTTAAAATTTTAACTTAAACTAAAATTTTAAATTTCCCAAGGGGAAATATAATAGTAACTTACAGTTATTATTACTGGTCTAACATGTTTTATCTCTTAGGAAATTATTTATAAATATAATTTTTTATTTTGACTATTTTATTATGTATATATATATATACATTTGAGTTTTAAATAATACATACCTTAAGCTTTTAAGTAAAATGCCAGATTTGAAGTTAAGAATAAATACTTATATATTTTTTTTTTATTAAATCTTAATGTCAACAGAACAATTGATAGTTGAGTTAAGCATGAACTTGTAATAACACATGAGCAGGATGATTCGTTCTTTTGTTATTAAAGAGAAGAAAAGAAAATCATTTCTCTTTAAATAACTTTTTCTTTTATCAATGCTACTGTTCAAAAATTAAAATTTAAATATTAACTTTTCCAAATTAAAATAATCTGTGGATTAAAAGTCTGCAAGGAAAATATTTTAATTTTCTATTAAGTCTTAAAGGAATAGCAATATAAAAGAAAAGAACGTCTGTTTAAGTTTTTTTGGAAACTACGTTGTTTTAACACTTCCGTTATTCTTCGGATATATATAAATTTAAGATAATTATATATATATATATAAGATAAAACAATGTGTTTTGAGTAAAACAGCTTTGTATCATAAAGGTTTCAAAACCAACCTTGCATGCTATTTTAAAATATTTTGAAATATTGGATATATAGAACGTCTAATGATAATAGAAAAATGAAGATTAAGAACATCTACATTCAAAGAATATTTATTTTATTTCACATTAATCAAATCATTGGATATTATTAACAGTTTATCGTTTAAGGATAAATAAAATCATCATTATACCAATGGATTAATAATATACTTCGTAAATGATCTTCATTAGGATGATGAACTATAGACTTCAATATCTACTCTCAACTCTATTATAAATAAGTTTTCTTTATTATTTATTTATATATATTATAATAATGCTTATATTATTTTAATATGTTTATTATTATTATTATCTTTATTTCAAATTTGGCATCGCATCATTATATCTTAATAGGAAAATTATATTTATTATTAAATATAATTAATTGAAAGCTTGACATAATTCATCAAATTAGATGAGGGATATAAAGAATAGTTATTATTTGACAGATATCTTAAACAGGATTATATTGTATTTACTACGTAATATTGTAAAAGTTTAATGTACTTTATTTATCAAAAATATATATGTAATATATAAGTTATACAATTGCAAATAGTACCTATATATTGGTAATTATGAAACATATAAATAAGAACGGTAAATAAATTAATAAGTTACATAAATTATTAATTTTTGAACTCAGATATTGTTTTTATATATCTGTTAATTTAAACTATTTTCTTTAATTTTTGAAAATTTATTATAGTATTGAGTTTTATCATAGGGTATTAAATAAAAATATTATTTATTAATATTTTTAAAATGATAAAATTCATCCGTATGTGTTTATTAATATTTTATTATCTATTATATTATATTTTTTATTATTTATTAAATATTGATTTATTAACTTGATCTCTTTGTCTAATCATTATTGAATTATATTATATATATGCTAGTATTATAAATATCATATGAATATCAATTGTAATTAATGCTTATATAAAGGCATATAAATAATAACTTGTTTTGGATTTCCCCTGAAGAGAGCTAATTGCAAATTCTCCATGAGTTTGAATATCGTGGCATAATGGTGACTGAAAGAGGGATGAAAGATGGATGAACTAGTCTAAATTATATTAAAACTTATTTAAAGATTATTGAGCTAGCATAAAAAAGATAGATATAATCATGGACTTAGTATTTCATTGATTCATTTCTAGCATTCTACCTGAAGACCCAAAGTCCGATTGTAGTGAAATGCATATCCTCTTTCTAGGGAATTTAATCATCCCCATATATACAACTTAGATTTTAAATATAATCCATTTTGTTATATTTGGCGAACCTAACTATGAAGCATTAAGTTAATGATTTCCAAGCATTAACCCTTTTAATGATTATTATGTTAAAAATCAAAACTTGTAATTGGCCAACTCACAACTTTAACAAAATCTATTGTTAAAATAGATCACTTTTAATAACATAAATACGTTAGTTTCGTTTGTAAAAAGTTTATTACTGAATTGTCAGATTACGAAAGCAAACGAAAGTCTTTTCAAAAATAAAATTTGATTTATAATTTAAAAAATATTCAATTGTGGTGAAATAAAAGTAACCGCTATTCAACCAACCAAAAAAGATTGCTGACGCAATCTTTTTTTTTTCACTTTAACGTTACGATCAATATGTAGCAATAAATAAATAATTCTTGGTAATATCTTAACTATTTTTCTAAAATAATTTGATTTTTAGTATTATTTTATCAATAATAATTTGTAATTCAATTCAAATATTGTTTAAAATGTTGTAAACATTCGTTTATCATTTTCGTAATAAAAATCAAAATGAACGTAACTTTTTACTTTTTGGCAGCCATTTTTCTTTCTGACAGAAGTGGGACAGCCAATAAGATTCAAGAAAAGTTGGTGAGGAGGCGGTGCTTTGGTTTTGTTTGACATATATGGTCATTTTTATTGATTTTTTACTTGTAAAATAACTCTGAAGAGGGCACCATCTTACAGAACTTTTGATTTTCTTTCGAATGACATATAATATGTATACGTGCGATAAAAAGTAGCCGATTTAGAGTGACGTCAAATCTTCTCGTTTTTAGATGAGTCATGCATTTTAAGCGTTAAATATAATCGATTCTATTATATTTGGTATATCAACTGGGATGATTAAATGCCATTCCGTTATAATATATATATATATATATTCATCACTCTGAGATAATATTTATTAATACACACTCACCTTATATCCAGGTATTTAAAATATAGATAATCTATTTTGTTTACAATAATAGAGTGATTAGCCTATTATTGATTAAGCTAAGAGTTTGTTAGTTATAATGTTGAATAGGTAACATTCAGTTGATTATTTTCATCACACACAATCACATCTCTATTTATGGTCCAATATATGTATATAGACACAAATAAATATAACCTGTTCTGAATGCCCACTAATAAATAGTCACTTATAACCTTACAAACTGCAATTATAATTTTCAAATTGCACCCAAGTTATTACTTAAATAATAAGTGTAACTGGTTATCATAAATAAATTACATCAGCTCTACCCTCAGTGTTTAAACAAACCAATAAAATATAACAATTTGTTGTCAAACAAAACTATAATTTATGAAATTATTTTATTGTCTCAATGTAACATAGAATTGTTGATATTTTATTGGTTTGTTTAAGCCTATGTTACTGAACTTATGTAATTCATATAGTAGTAGACACAATAATTTAGCTCACATGAAAATCATCCAGGGGTAATTTGCATGGGAACTCCATCTTTCAATATCATATGAACAATTTATTTTCCTTTTATAGCCTGCTAAAATCAGCAAGAGATTCTATAATATTTTAATTAACCTTATTGATTGCAAATAATGAAAAATGCTAATGTATATACATTATTACAACATGAACAATAACATAACTGATAGCCTTCTATAGGAAACATTAATTTACTAGTTTTATTTACCCTGGATTAAGTTTAGAATAATGACATATTATTTTTTAGTAATATTATTTAGTTTCAATACAAATTAATATGGTTAGTTGTATTTTTATATTGGACTATTTCCATCATCTAATAGGTGTGTTGAATGTCTTTAGAAAAATTCAATTTTATTTAAATATTCCAAATATATTCAACTGTTAGTAATATCACAACAAAAAGGTTAGTATATGCACTAACTGTTAGTAATATAAACATGTTAGTATATGCACAATGTTTTGAGAGGTATTATTCTCTCCTCTTCTTCAGGTGTTGCTGGCCTGAACAGTGATAGTACTAGCATGGGATTCGAACCTGGGTCCTTAGATTCTTGATTATTGAATTTTAAGGTAAGGCTCTAACCAACTGAGCCATCCTGCCAAAGGATCAGTTGCTTAGCTTGAGATATTGGAAGATGCAATCAGTGTCACACACAAAAATATATATAAATGAAGCATATGATACACAGTAGGAATGTGCATCTACCCCATACTATTGCTCAATGAAAGTTGCTAAATGTGAGTAATCAGCAGAAGCATACAGTATTACACAAAGATTATATATATATATATATATATATATTGTACCGGGTTTGATCCGATGAGGAAATGAACTTTATATTACACGACAACTGGTTTATCTGAACTCAATTGTTAAACCTAATTTATAATCTTATTTAATTATAAATATTACGTGATCGAACCAGCACATTCGAGCGAAATGGAAAATATTATTAATAGCTTTAACTATCAACAAAACCCACAATCAGATCGAGCTATGCAATGCATCACATGATCACATTTCCAGATCGTGGCCCACCTTGACTGCTAGATTCAAACCCCTACTATCCAAACACGTTATTTGTTTTGGAGTAAACCCCGGGCACCAGCTAGTCTAAGACTAACATGTTTGGACAGTAGGCCCATAATCCAGTGCTTGAAAATCCCTTAACTAGCTCAGTCTACTAGTAATCAATAACATAATATAGTTTAACTTAAATAGTGGCAAAAGAATTGATAAAAGATTAGTAAAAAGAATTGATAAAAGAATTGACCGACAAATAAAGTTTAAGTTTAAAGACAATTTATTTAATGAACACTAATTATACTGAATTTAAATACTTTTATAATATTTTAACTAACATAATATTGGTCTTTTTTTTATCACACACATACTTAATTCACACACTGACATATATAATAAAGCATTAAATAGTATTTGACATTTAGAACACACAAATTAATAGTTCATTTTTTATGTGCTATAGAGTTCATATTCTTGACTCTTGGGGGATTCACATGAATTTTTATGAATGCGATGGCTACTTTAGAATGAATATAAGAAAAATGTTTCACCTAGGATTTTGAATGTGCATGCATCTTTTTTTTTGCTGCTTGTAATGAGATATCTTTAATCAGTTAGATTTGAAGTTTCTTGAGGAGGTTTCATTCTTATTCATTGGGATTATTCCTGGAGACAGGTAGATATTGACGGAGATTTTTCAAGCTGTTATGCGGACATTATTTTCATGGGCAGGTCTTGCTGTTTTACTGGACTCCAGGATCGAGGTAGCTGCATGTTCACCATGGTTTTAACACTGCATTCTTGATTGATTCACAATAAACTGAACTGTTATTATTGATGCAACTCTGATGCAATTAACTCAACTGACTTGATTGAACTGTCCGATAAAAAATGTCTATTTATACGTAAGGCATGTTTTTGTTTTCATTTCTGCTGGCAATATCTGTTGTTGAAATTCCTTTCTTAATCCTTTAACAACATGTTTTGGAAGATCGTTTAATTAGTAGCCATGCAAATGTGTTGTTTTTATACTTTTAATTAATAGCCCATCACTGAATTTTTTAATGATAATCTTCTGTATTCATTTATTTCATCTAAATATTTATTACACATACATTTATTCTATTCACAAATGCACATATATATTTTATTCTAAAATTGACACTAGTTTTAAGATGACTTTTTTTTCTCTAATTTAAATAAAAGAGATTTATGTTCTTTAAACTTGAAAATCAACTTTCAACCAATAATAATAAACTCTTTACATCTTTTTATAAAACTTTTAGTTTAACTTTTCTAACCAAAACCCCCCTCCCCTCTTTTAATTAATTAATTGTAACTTTTATTTCAAAACTAATACTAGAAAACTATTTGACTTTTAATCCTACATTTTGACAGCAAACTGCATTTTGTTTAATAAAGAAACTCCTTAGATTTTCATAACTTATTTATTTATTTATTGATTTATTATTTTAATAAGTTTTGATAAAATTATTATGTACCAACTATGATCTTGGTACAATATATGTATATTAAGCATATAATATACAATAGCAGCATACTAATACTTAAAATAAGGGTGCTAAATGTGAGTAGTCAGCAGAGAAAAGTGATATTATACTCATTTATAAGTAAACACACACAATATATATATATATATATATAAACAAACATTAAACGTAGTCAAAACAACCAGAAATAAAGTATATCAGCTTTATTAACTTTTAAACACTCAATTATCCTGTCCCTGTTTATTTATTTCTAAATCTGGAAGCCTAAAACTGAATTATTAAAAAGATAATCATACTTGATTTGATCTATCTGCAGGATGTTTTATACTGTCCAAAGATCATTAATCTGAACTATTCATGTTAATGATTAAACAATTATTTTTACAATTTAAAGCTAGTGGAAATGACACCCATTATTAGTTCTGATTTTAACATACTAAGTTTTAATAGCATGGCAAGGGTTTGCAATAATAAGCTAATTATTGCACTATAAATTCATCAATACTCCTAAAAATATTTTTCTTTTTAGATTTATGTGCTAACTGAACTACAACCCTCTGCCATACTAATTTATAACCAGATCTACTCTTATAAAATTAATTATAATAATTTATGAAATATTTTCAATATAAATTAAATGTAGAAGATAAAATACCCAATATTAATAATAGACAGTAATAATAATATATTTAAAGTTCATACACATTGCTCTTTTCCTCACTAAGAGTTCAAGTTCTGAATTCAAGTATTGGTAGAATTTTAGCAGACTCAGTCTGTACAAACATAGCTACATCTGGAAAAGCTTCTATTGTGTTTGTCTTGATTGCAGTGGTCTTCACTAACATTTTACTTTCCTTGTTCAATGGGCAGTATTTGAGAGTGTTTTTCTTGTTGACTAACAGCTGTTTTCTTCCTACATCAAAAGACAGTAAGTTTAGATGACATACACTTCCACATATAAACTGAACACAATGCTCCTTAAATGTTTCTACATCATTTGATGATTTCTTCTTAGCAGCTATCAATGGATTTATGGTTTGCATTCCACTGGCTTGACCAGAGTGGATGAGATGACAGCTTCTCTATTCTATGATATTTTAATACAACTAATAAATCAAAGCAGAATCAACATAAAAACATAAAATCAGCATAAAACAAAGCAGAATAAACAATCAGATAATCCTGATTTGTTCAGCATAAAACAAAGCAGAATAAACAATCAGATAATCCTGATTTGAAGTTTAATGGGTTATCATCAAAATCAGTTTCCATTGCTGGTTGTTTGCATCATTTATCTATTGGTGGTAGATAAGTCCTAAACTTTATTACAGTCTACAGCTTATTAGTCCAATACATCATTTATACAATTTTAGCTTTGAAAGGAATTGTACTAAAATAACAAACAATGTTTTGACTAAATTACATCAGATATTTATCTCCTTAATTAGCCAATCTACTTATCTTGAATTTAATTAAAATTTTATACAATAATGTTATTTCCACCCATTTAATTATAAAATAGCTTTACAAATGTTAGTAAAAGAACTAATTTGCTTTAAATTACTTTTAAATTAAACTTAAAATTAACAATGCCATATACATTTATCTGTGCATATACTTTATGCATAATTTCTATTTATTAAAAATTGTTGAGAACTTTTAATTTAAAAATTCCTTCAGATTTTTCAACCTATATACATGAAACATATATAAATATTGCTTCAATATATATATATATATATTAAAGTAGTCATTTATATACATGCATATATATATATGTCTGTGTATGTGCAAAAAATTTACAAGATAAAATATTGAGTTTGATAATGAAATTTAATTTATTATGAATAGGTATGTGTGAGTAAAGAGGAAGGGGATTCAAGTCAGCAAAGAAAGAAAGTATAACTTTTGAATTAATTAAAATCTACTGATGTTTAAAAAATGTATGAATTAAATTCTAATTTTAGAATTATTTTACTGTTGTCATTGCCATGGGGAGATTAGATAAAATCAAAGGTATTCAGAATTTTTAAAAAATGTAATTGGTAAGGTTTTAAAATTTAGAGTGGTTTGAGATTATAATCAGTGGTTTTTTTTGGTTTCCCTCTTTTCTTCCATAATGTAAGCTTGTGGTTAAACACCTGTAGAGGTCCCTACTATCGCATTTTACACATATATTCTCAAGGTTATAGCCTCAGTAAATTTTACTTACATAATCAATGTGCATTTAATAAATTTATAATTACAACTTTAAATTACTGTAATAGATTTCTAACTATAAAATCTTTCCATTGACTTATTGTAAATCAAAAGATTTTGTGAGTATTAATGTGTAATAAGAAATGTGGACTTAATCAGTGAAGTATTGAATAGCTTCACGCTCGCAGATTTAACCACTTCAGCTTCACCTATATAAATAGAAAGTAGGTTGAAGTAAAGAAGGGTTCCCCTCTTTTTCCCCATAATATAAGCTTGTAGTTAAACACCTGTAGAGGTCCCTACTATCACATTTTACACACATATTCTCGAGGTTATAGCCTCAGTAAATATTATTTATCTAATAAAGAAAATATTTTTTTAAGTTTTAAAATTAATTAATCAATTTGAAGAACATCAGATGTCTTTGTTTTGAAAGAATATATATATATCAAATCAAAACTACCCCATATATATATATGTCTTTCAAAACAAAGAATATATATATATCAAATCAAAACTACCCCAAATCTAAAATTAAACCAGATCAGCATAAAAATAATATTAAAACACAACCTAAGGTCTGCTTGTAGCAGTGAAACCTTAGGTTGTGTTTTAATATTATTTTTATGCTGGTCTGGTTTAATTTTAGATTTGGGGTAGTTTTGATTTTATATTGACTAGTTTAGCTTTATGCTTGTAATGTTTATATATATATATATATATATATATATATATATATATATATATATATATATATCCTATATATATATATATATATATAGGAGCAGGATGAAATGAGTTCTAGTTTTTTATAGTTTTTTGTAGCTGTTATAAGTTAAGTCACACCAATCAGTGAATAGAGTATCATGTGGCTTAGAATGAGTTGTGGTGGTGTAAATTATTCTAATGATGATTTGCTGTTATCTGCTCATTTCAACTATTACAATATATTGAAACGGAATCTGAGATTCAGATTATATTTCACAGTCCTATCCGATCCCTCACCACCAAACTGGATTCAAATCCCAGTTCTACGTATTTATACACACCTATTTGGTTCAATTTTTTTAAATTTTCTATTCAAAATAAACATTAACAAGAGATTTAATAATTTTGAATTAAATAAATCAATAAATAATATTTCATATAATTTTATAGGTCATATATGTGCATAAATCACATGTATATATTAAAAGTGATAGGGGATTATATATAAATTAATATTTACATTTGTATATGTTACATGAAATTGTATATTTAAAATTTTATATACTAAAAATACATATGTATGTAATGGCGGATGGGATAATGTAATCGGCTTGGTAGCTTGTAAAAGTATTCTAAAACAAAATCAATTAGCGTGATTAAATTATTATCTATATTAGAAAATTAAATAAATTTAATTAACAAAATTATCTTATGATAAAATCTATTTCTGAGCCAGAAATAGCTTTAGAACAATTGTTTCAAAAAAACTAATCCATTTACATTGTTTTACACTACCTGATTAACAAAGGAGAAATTCCTTTCTAAAAAACTGTTCTGCAGTATTATTTTATAGCTGCAGGCATTACAACTGAATAGCATTCCTTAGATAAACTGGAGTCATATAAATAGGGTCCAAATTCAGATCAGGGAGCGTATGTAGATTCGTAAGGCATCTGCCGAATGAATCTATGTCACTCAAATTTTTCAAGAAATATCTTCTCTCCAAGACCAGGCCAACTCAACTCCAGCTAGCCCACTACTACTGATGAACATCTGCGAAGCTGCTGATATACTGTGAAAACCAACCCGGGCGATCTGCTACCTGCTTTCCAAAGGTAACACTGTAAAGTGCCATCTTTATGAACTCAGAACTTTCTCCTGATTAACTTTTAAAATATGAAACAATTTAATATTAATAATTTGTAACTTTGTTATAGTCTATTTTATTCTATAACCCTTTCGATTAGCCTCGTAATTTTTTTATTATTTTTAATTTAATGCGGCAATTATTTTATTAATATTTTGTCCAATATATATATATATATTTTAAATGCTAAATGACATTTCAATGAACTCCCACCCTCACCAGTATAGTTATTTTTACCTTGGCTCCTCACATAAGATAGGAGTAACACTTCATTTTTAATTAGTTTGTTTTTACTTTTAAAACTATAATGCTTGCTAGATTGGGAGAAGATTTTAAAAAAAAATGTTTTACTAATTAGTATACTTTTTGTGTAAACAACAGAGGGAGAAATAAAGTTTCACCTTTGATTAGTTTGCGATTTATACAATGTTAATAATTTCCATAAGAGCGCAATATTAATGCAAACAAATATGTTAAATGTATATATTACTTTTTATGTCTTTATTCTCATCCATTTAAACATATATATGAATATTTTTCTTAAAGCACACCTTAGAATTAATTGTATATTATATTATACATATGTGCAATTGTATACTATATTATACATATGTGGAATTTTATTAGATAAGTGTAATGAAAGGGGTAGGAAAATTTAAAACTTTCATTGGTATTAAAATACTTTTCTAATAATATCTTTAAACTATGTTTAATAAATATGATCATACCATTATCTTTGATGTTGTTATTATAGGTTGTAAGCTTAATTATAGATATTTGACTAGTTATTTGTCCATCCCAAAGTGTTGTTAGCATATGCCACTCTTCATGTTTTAAGCTTTATCTAGAGATGCGCGTCAGAATGCCTGAGCTGTCTCATCTTCGTTTCAGGTCGTAAATAAGGTGATGAGTGTCCCTGGACCATATATATACTTGCACAATGAGAGCAATGCATAGGATAATTCCAGCAAAGTTCGACCCACTTGCAACTCCATCTGAGACTCTTTGTCAGCCGATTCCACAAAATGTGGGGTGGCTGGCTAGACTGTTTTCTTCGGTTAATCTGATAAAGCATCTCAAAATATTGGATCCACAGATATTCAGCCATTATGCTAAACCCGTTACACTTTATATTAGATCCCTCTTTTTAAAAAGCTCAAGCCTATAAATATTTGTATCTAATGTTATGGTCTAATTAAACATGTCTCATAAATTAAATAACTTTTGATGTGCCTATATATAATACTTTGAAGTAATTCCACATACGTTCATCATGCAAATAAAGTAAATAAATCATTATTAAAAATTATATTTTCTTATATATAAACTTATGAAAGCTTGGTCAGTTAGTTAACCGACAATTATGTAACCCATCCTGGGATCAGTCAAGGTTGTGTTTTTGTTTATAATTTGGGCGAATCATTATAATTGTACACTTTATAAATGTGCTAGATTAATTGAAATGTCATTAGGCTGCATCAAAATTCTTCATAATTTATTTGTAAACACTTAATATAATGCTCAAGTGCGAGTAAGCACAATGTAACTTATTTGTAATATGAGGCTAATCACCATTTAATATAATTCAAATGTATATATTTTTTTGATTTCTATTTGTTCGTTATTAAATATAAATTTAAAACTAAACATCTGATCATTGCTCATTCTTTAGTTAATCAATTTAGTTAAATTTTAAATGTCATGAATTTTGGAATGATGTAAGATCCCACTAAAGTTAAGCATAAGTGCTTGTCTGTTTTAAAATTTATATACACATTTGCCATGATTTTCCCCTGAGTCTCTTTGTTTCTCCGATGTGCAATGTCGGCTGGTGGTGAATTAAATACTCTAGTATCATCGGATTTGCTGCTCATAAGTAATTGAACCTGGAATCTGGGCATATAGGGCAGAGTTCATGATTGTTTCTGACATATGTATCTCACACATGATTTGACTGGAGGTACTTTTGCCTAGATCTTGTTATGTGGACAGACAATTTTGACAGGTACAATATATATATATGTATATATATATTGAAACAAGCATGCTTGTTTCATATGGATACATATTTTTTAAAAAAACTATTTTTCCCTCACATCTTTAAAAATAGCGAACGTATGAAAAAGTCTATCTGATATTTTTTTTTTTTTAGAAAAATTTGAAAAAAGTTTGATCTATAGCTTCTAACACTGAAATGATGTGTATATTTTCAAATGATCCTTCCTCCCCCATTTAGAAAATGAGTCAGTATGCAAATTAGGCACGTCGTCGGAAGAAAAGAACTTTTTTTTTCTCTTGTCTTACACAGAGAGGCAGAACATATTAAATGTTTTTTAAAAAAAGTGTATTACTTAATTCTTTTGACACATTAAAATATAGCTTTAACAAAACGTGAAAATGGAAAAAGAGAGCTTTGCTAGAGGAATTATAATGATAATGGGGTAAATTAGCGGCTTCACTCTCTCCATGCTGTGACATGATTTTCCCAAGATAATGCTAAATAGATGAAATGGCCCGCCCTCTTTTTGAGTAAACTAGACTGCAAAACTGGAAGGTAATTATATTATAAAATATTTAAACATCTTTATCATATGTTATAAAGTGAAGTTATGAAACGGTTGCATAAATTTTGTTTTGTAAAATATTAAGACATCTTTATCATACGTTATAAAGTGAAGTTATGAAATAATTACATAGAATTTGTTTTACAAAATATTAGAACATCTTTATCATACGTTATAAAGTGAAGTTATGAAATAATTACATAGAATTTGTTTTATAAAATATTAGAACATGTTTATCATACGTTATAAAGTGAAGTTATGAAATAGCTATACGCAAATTTATTTATAAAAATATTTGAACGTATTTACTATATGGATTAGAAATGCTTCAATTGCATATTACTTCTATCTGGGTAATGTAACAGAGTTTATGTGTATGAATATACCTTTATATTTGACTAAATTATAAATGCTTCAATTACCAAATGATAAATGCTCCACAAACCAAGAATTGCTGAGTTTAAATGTCTACCAGTCAGTAATAATTCATAAAATAATGAAATGCTGTATAAATCATAAATGCTTGACTGCTTCTAAGCTTCTTATCATAAATGAATTCAAAATGAACTATTGTTGAATTAGAATATTTCTAAGCTTCTTCTCATAAATGAATTCAAAATGAACTATTGTTGAATTAGAATGCTTCCAAGCTTCTTCTCATAAATGAATTCAAAATGAACTATTGTTGAATTAGAATATTTCCAACTTCCTTTCATAAATGAATTCAAAATGAACTATTGTTGAATTAGAATATTTCCAAGCTTCTTCTCATAAATGAATTCAAAATGAACTATTGTTGAATTAGAACATTTCCAAGCTTCTTCTCATAAATGAATTCAAAATGAACTATTGTTGAATTAGAATATTTCCAAGCTTCTTCTCATAAATGAATTCAAAATGAACTATTGTTGAATTAGAATGTTTCCAAGCTTCTCATAAATGAATTCAAAATGAACTATTGTTGAATTAGAATGTTTCCAAGCTTCTTCTCATAAATGAATTCAAAATGAACTATTGTTGAATTAGAATATTTCCAAGCTTCTTCTCATAAAGGAATTCAAAAATGAACTATTGTTGAATTAGACTGTTTCCAAACTTCTTCTCATAAATGAATTTGTAAATGAACTATTGATAAAAAAAAGAACTGCTTCTAACTCTTTCATAAGTAAAATGAAAATGAGTTATCATGTGGATAGAAATGAACTTCGTTAGAAATTGCAAATTAATTGTTATTTAATAAAAAATTTTGTTACTAAAAATTAAATTGGTTATCCAGTTGTCCAATTCTGTTTTGTTTTATTGCATCACTCATCAGTTATAGCACTTGTTCATGAGAATCTCATGCCTTCTGAGCTACGTCTGGCATAACTAGACCTAGGCAAGTCAGGTTGTAGTGAGACGGAACTCTAATGGCGCTGTTTGGAAAACCAAACATAGAAATGTTTAGATGCTTCCAGTCTCTATGGTACTACATCCTCTGATGAGCAGGAAATATTGTTGTAGGGGGCGTTAACATTTGCATTGGGAATGCCAATTGATAGTTCCTTCCTGCAGCATGCTCATCAGAAAATTGTTACAACTTATGTAATAAAAGGGTTGTATGGGGGTCCGGTTACAATATATATATATATATAAAGCTCAATTTTGATGTAGATCTTGAGTTACATAAAGTAAAATAAAATTATTTTAAATTATTTCTCTACAATTTGAGGAATTATCTTGGGTCAAATACATTTGCTGTCTTTTTGTTTATTTATGAGATTAGCATTGATTTTATTTCTGGATATAAAACAAATTTTATTTACATGTTTATAGATAATCAGTGATAATTAATTTTGCTAAATTGTAAGTTTATCTAATGAAAGAATTATTTTAGATTGATCTGAATTATTTCTACTAGTATTATTGACTTGAATATCAGATATTTATCAGTTGAAAGTTACAAAAAATATGTGGTGTTTATTTAATTTCTAATTAATCACTGCTAAAAAAATTATTTAAGTCTGTACAGCCATATGGATTTGAATGGAAAAATTGCCATCAGCCATGTTCACCTTCTCATAGATCATGTTCACAGTAGAAGAATGTTGTGACCAATTGCAGTTCAACTTGACTTTGCTGGGGCCTTTGATTGCATCAGGATCAAAGTATTACTTAGTGTGCTGGAGGAACTCCAAGTGACTTCAGCATACCTCCAGATGATTGAGAACCTACTTCACAATCAGGAGGTATTTCTCTTTCTCAATGGTAGAGTGGTTCCAGGATTTTCAGCCCAGTATTTCCATTACTCAGGGTTCACCACTAAGTACTCTCCTCTTCACAGCCTATGTAAACCCATTACTTCTAAGCATTTAGGCTGTCTTTCCTGGGATAGCCATTCTTATGCTGAGGAAGAACATTCACCATATTTCCTATATGGATGATGTGGTGGTGTTCCTCTCATTTCAGGAAGAGTTCCCTAGGCTTGAGAAATGCCTGAACCAATTTTCTCACAAATTTGGTCTCAAAGTAAACAAAGGAAAATTGGCCATATGGTCAATTCTATCAGGCAAACAAATACCACATGGGCTTAAAGCCCCCCCCCTCAGAAATTTCTTGGCTTCCCTCTAGACTTCTTCCCATTTATTATGAGAAGGGAACTCAAAACTTCCTTATTATCTAAAGTCAATTCTACAGTAACATCATTATTTAAGGTCTACCTGTCCTTGTTGGGGAAGGTAGCACTACTGAATGCTATAGAATTGCCCAAAATAACATTATCTAGAAGGATTTTCCCCCATGGGCAAGTTTATCCAAAAAAATGAAACCTTATGCAGAAAACTTTTCTGGGAAGGCAAGACCCCCCTTATCAGCCTCAACCTATTACAAAAACCCAAGCTTCTTAATGGCCTTAGCCTTCACTCACTGAAGATTTTTTACCTCCAGGGAACTCATAATATACTATTCAAAATTTTTAAGGATAATCCTAATATGGGGTGGCCCTTCCTTATGGAAAAGGTAGAGCCTACTGATCAATCTCTGCCTAGATGGAGAAGCATTTGGTTACCAAAGCAAGTTACGGTGATTCAAAACTTCCAGTCATCCGGTTCCCTTTTTCAGGGGAAATTATCATTTTGAGAAGTTTATCAATTAATGTTTCCTGAAAAAACTAAATCTGTTAATATACTCCCAATAGGAATCTCTCAATTTTTCATAGTAACAAACTTCATCAAACTGAGTCCAAAATTTGTCAATTTTTTAATAAAAATTATCCTTGGAGCACTCCCCCCCGGGGCCTTTCTCCACTACCAAGGGGGTTAAAATATAACCCCTTTGTCCCCTATGTAACAAACAAGAAGAGTCCATTGACCACAATCTGGATCAATGTGATTCATGGACTTACCTAGACCAGATAAATGGCAATGATCTAGCTAACATTTCTCTTAAGGCTGCAATTAAAAAGGGTCAATTTGGAACAATAAGACTGGACACTTTCATTAACTTTTCAATTTGGACCACTAGATGTAGTGTGATATTTGATCATGGCTGTGATGACTCAATGGTTAATCAGTTTTTCAAGTCCCTCTGCAAGATAAAAGAGAATTAAAAAAGGTCAATTCAGAACAATAAGACTGGCCACTTTCATTAACTTTTCAATTTGGGCCACCAGATGTAGCATGATATTTGATCATGGCTGTGATGACTCAGTAGTTAATCGATTTTTCAAGTCCCTCTACAAGATAAAAGATGAGGATAAATGAACTTGTCAGCCTTGACTAGCTGACCAAGCCTGGAACCAGATGAGGCTAGAGACTTAATTCATGTATTTCCTGGGCTTAAAACTTGAACTTTCTCCCATCCATGGAATGAATAATATATCCCATTTTTCACTTAATAATAATTTAAACTTTAACTACATCCTATATATTTAATACATAAACTTTGCATTAGTTCCATACTGTGTAATTAATTTACCTATATTAACTTGTATATGTTGTTATAGTCCTCCTTGACCTTTGGGCCAAGATAGTCATAAATCAAATGGAATTTCTAAACCTTATATATAGGTTTGACTTACTTTATATTCCTAGCAAATTTTACATATGACACACTGCCTTAAGGGATTAGTGTAATCTTTGATTTTATTTTTATTTATTTTTGTTTCTTTCATACTTGCATTAATTGCCTATCATATTTTTTTTATGCAGCTCTTGAGACTATGTTATTGATCTAATACAACTTTTGATTTTTCTATACAAATGGTTTGCATACCATATTTATATGTATGCATTGAAATTTTTTTATTCACATAATTTTATGCTATCATTGATTTCTCTTGTATCTACTCTAAGGTGCAAATAAAATTTTAATTTTAAAAGTAAAATTTACTACTATTAATCAGATTGTATATTTTGGCATAGATAAGCTGTTTTAAGATAATTTAGAAGTTTACATATTTAAAGCTAATTTTTTTGGCAATAAAAAAACTAAATACATTGAATACTAATTTCTAGGGAATGAAAGACTCTTTACAACTTTTAGGTATTATACCACAATGAGAATATTTTACAGCCTTAGTTTTGAAATCTATAAAAGCTGGAGTAATTTTATATACAATTTGTTCAAGCTATCGTGTGATGCCAGGTTTTTTATAGCTTTATTCCACAATGTTGCGATAGTTTTGGGCAATTTTCCTTATCAAATACATTGTTTCTTTGTACCATATTATTTATAGTCTATAGAGCATTGTCTTTTGGCTGGAAAAAGTATTTATAACAGTATTAATACTGGTAAAACTAAATAAGTTGTTTGAATGAAAAATTCTAAACCTCATTTTGCTTTTAAAATAATCAGAATATTCATTGTTGTATATGTTGTCTTATTGCCCATATGTAAATTTTTGAAACATCTGTTTCAAGTGACAGTGTCATCAATTAAAATTATTATGGCATCAAAGAATAAAATTCTATTTATTATAAAAGATAAAAACTTGGTAAATGAAGGCAATTTGTATCCACATGGTTAACATATCTTCTCTATACCATAGCCTAGGGTTCAGTCTAGACAGATGAGTCATAAATTTTATTTCAGATTACAAGCAAGCATAAATATTTTTGTGGACTATTGTCTAGTCAAGTTAAATAGAAATTACAAATGGCAATAAATGTTTATCAAGCTATGATTATTCAGATGGTGACAATAGTGTGAACCGCTCTTGATTACTGGTGGTGGGAAGAGATTGTACACTTTTATTAGTGTTAAAACCATTTATTTTTAACTTTTGTGATTCTATGTTTTATTGTAATCTTGGTAGAAATGCTATATGTCATGTAATGCACGTGTTGCACAATAATATGTTTCTTATATGATGCTAAACATATTGTATACTGTGTAATAAAGATTAAATTTGACTTAAATTGACATAATGAGAAAGTAAACATCGTACATAAAATTTAATGTGCAATAATTTATAAATCAAAATTAAATAGAGTATATTAACTAAGTATAAACAATAGATTAAAATAAAACATTTAATGACTAGAATCTCTTATAAAGAAATGGTTTTAGTAAACAGAAATTATTTTAGAAAATTATTTAAAATTG
Organism: Epiperipatus broadwayi; assembly: GCA_028023455.1. Classification (NCBI taxonomy): domain Eukaryota; kingdom Metazoa; phylum Onychophora; class Udeonychophora; order Euonychophora; family Peripatidae; genus Epiperipatus; species Epiperipatus broadwayi. The sequence continues at coordinate 12,100,110 of JAQFVV010012413.1, forward strand.
TGTCTTAGTAAAGAAAAAATGTCAATTATAATAATTTTCTCAATTGAAAGTAAGATAAACAAAAAAATAATATGTCTTAAAAATATTATTGAATTTATTTCTATCTTTTAATAGAAGAGTCTGGTCAAACAACACTCTCTTAAAAAAAAAAAAGTATTTTTGGTACAGTTAAAAATAGATATGCAATCTTAATTTTTTATTGTATTTATTTCAAAAATATATACTTGTTTAATATTTTTATAATCATATATTTCAAAATAAAAAAGAAAATAAATGAAAAGTATTGTCTTAAAACATCTCATAAAAAATAAAAGTATGTGGATAATTTTTATTTTTATTAGTTAAGTAATGAATAAATTAAAATGTTTGACTGAAATTTATATTAAAACCTGTTTAAAAATTATAATAACTGTTAATACAAGCTTATCATATATCTGTATCTATATATGTAATATTTAGGGTATATGAGCACAGACTTTCACATGACCCACCACTCTCCACTCCATCTCATAAACCTGATACACTTGAACACACATATGTTGAAAAGATAAATAATCACCAAGATAGTGGAGAGTAGTGGGTCATGTGAAAGTCTGTGCTCTTATACCCCATATATTAAATATAATGACACAGGTATATAGTAACCTGTATTTTAGTTATTACATCGTAGAGATGTCTGCCCATCCCTTATATATATATAGATTAAATGGATTATGTCCTGTACATGAAAGGTCAGATTGACTTTCAGTTAGCATGAGGGTGATGAGAATCTCAGCCTCAGGGTGGCCTTTGAGCATTACATCATCAGATTTTCAATTGGATGGACGGTTTAAGAGTTGGAGTGTGGAGTGGATTGAAGCCTGTCAATTAAAGTAAGATTGGCTATCTTAATATATATCTGAGCATTTATTGCATATATGTTAGAGGTCATAATCTGGTCCAATTGATGATTGCTGGTTTAGCGTGAATGTATATTGGTTATTATTTATCTCTTCGACATATATGTGTTCAAATGCATCAGTTTTATAATATAGAGTGGAAAGTGGTGGGTAATGTGAAAGTTTGTGCTTATACACCCTATATATTAAAAATTATAATAAAGTAATTATTACTTTTATTAATAAACACTTAATAGATTATGTATCAATAATAATTATAATTAAATCAAAAATAAGCTTTCATGTGTATATCTTATTAAATTACATTACTAACAAAAAAATAATATAGACTAATATGTTTGAAAAAATATATAATTCCTATTAAAAATAAAATAACAACATGATTTTTATCCCTATCTTGATAAAAAAAAAAGTTTATTAAGACTGTTAAGCGTGATAAAACCTATTAGAGCAGCACTTCCAATATAAAAAATAAAATTTTTAATAATTACTTGTTTTCAGTCAGTTACATGCAGTAGAAAATAGAATCAGAAAAATTAAGGTAAAATGAATTATGATATTTGTATAAATAAAATATTTATAGTTAAAATAATGTAGGATTTAATATAATTATTTTATGTTTATCTAATATTTTTTCAATTATTTTAATGTTTTGAAGTAAATTAACTATTAAAAAAGTATATAAACTGTTTTTATAAATGCACATACTTTTTCTGATTCAGATATATAAATAAATTTGTGTATATCTCAAAACCATAAACACTGCAAGATCTCTACTAAGAAATATGTATACCCTCATAACAGTTCAAAATAAATATGGATTAATTGCAAATAAGGAAAGATTGAGTTTCCATTGATGAATAAAACTTCTGCACAAACAATGTAGTCCAGTCAAGCATTGGTGGCCGAGTGGTCAGCACAACTTCCTTACAAGCAGTTGTCCCGGGTTTGTTTCCGGGCTGATGCTTTGACATATGAGGAAAAAAAAACAATGTAGTCCATCTTATACCACAATCATACTTTTTATTTTATAGGCATGTACTAAATATTATCTAACAAAACTCAATTAATATGATATCTTTATTCTGTACTATGAGATATTTTGGTAAATTGGTTATGTATTAGCTTTCTACAGAAATAATAAAAAAATTATTTATCAATAAAAAAATGTCAAATTTTACTCAATGTGAGCTTAGACTGTAGCTCATCATGATAAGTACATGTATTTAGTCATTGGTTTGACGAGCTTTGTAAATTTTACTCAAATTAAAATTTTAAGTAAAAAAAATTATATTTTTAATTATATTTGAGCATACAGGATCAAATTATAACTGTGATATGTTTTACATAATATCCAACTTAGAGATTTTTTTAAAGAAATTGAATGATTCTAATATTATATAACTTACGAAATTTTATACTTCTATATAAATAACATAAAACTGTAGAATAATTATTGTAACAAAAATAATAAAGTATAATGGTAATAATCTATTTTGTAAATAATTGTAATAAATGACGAATATTACAATTATTAAATCTTGGGATATATCATGATGATGGTTACCTCTGCTAAATTTCAATTATTTTCACTTGAAGAAGATCAAGAAAATAATTGAAAGTATATCTGCAATTTATTAGTTATTTATAAAATATATTATCATCGTTATACTTTTTTTTTATAATTTTATATATGTAGTCAATTAGTAAATTTCAAGATACTGCATACTCAATTAAAATTTCTATATTCCAAAGTCTATCCAATCTTCAATAAAGGTTAATAAATAAAATACATATATGAAAGTTAATAAAACAACTGAATAGTAAATTTTGGCAACTCAAAATTTTATAGAAATAACAAAGGGGAACTACTCAAGAAAAAGCTATTTATATGTTTCTTCAGAGGGAATGTTGAAAAATGAACAAATATGAAGATGTTTTTTGATATCAAAAATGTGCTATAAATGTTAAGATTTTGTATAATAAGAGTTAAAATATTATATAGAATTCATTTTTGTTATTTATTTGTAAATTATAAATGTGAATATGATAAGCATATTGTAGATTTAAAATATAATCCATTATTGATTAAAATTATTTTTTTAATCAGCGGAAATGTATATGTAAAAATAATTTGGAAAAATACAATTTTCTAATGTTTAAAAATAATTGATTTTAATGTAAAAACTTAAATTATTATTATTATTTTAACTGGTTTAGAAATTTGGATAATTTGATAAACAGTTTAGAAACAAATTTGATATAGACATTTTTTTTACTAATTAAACAAAAATGGGCCCTTAGTTAATTATTATATTTATAAGTCAATATACAATGCGGGATAGTGAAACAACAGTTGTTATATTCAATCTGAGATGTATCGTAAGTTGAAAAAGTATTTAAAGGAGGTGTTTCAAATATTGAGAAGAATTATATAAGCAGTTTCCACTAATAAGCTTAACAGTAAAAAAAAAAAGTCTAAACAGTTTAGTAGATCAGTTTAGTATATAATTGCTCTGAGATAAGAAGCATATTTTGGTAATACACACAGAAGCCAAAATTGAATTGCATGTTAACAGTACTGTAAAAGTGTTGTCTCCAGTTTTTGAATTTGTGTACCTCTCTTATGATACTGATAGAATACCTTTTAAATCTCCATGTGAAATAGTGACAATGTAATAAACTTTTAACTGTTACTCTTCAAAAAAAGTATAAAACATTTGCAATTTAAAAGCATCTCATTAAAAAATAAGCTAGCACACAAAGAATTTTTAAAAATCTTCAAAATTAAAAGTTATATGCAAATACCTGAACTTGAACTAGAATTCAAATTCCAAAGACTAACAAAATTATAACATTTATATTTATTAATCTAATTAAGTTCATAATATTTAATTATTTATTATAATTATATTTGAAATTTATTATTATCATCATCATCATCATTATCATCATTACCACTTTAAATCTAGACTTCAGAAACTTCCTTTTCCAAAGCTCTCTTCTTTCTACTTTGGTATTACCACAGAAGAACATAATATTACAAATTGTGAGATTGCTCTAAAGTTGAACACTATTCCAAGTAAAATACATCCAGGAAAACATGCTACTCCTAAATTTTTATTAACTAATCTTAGTCATTTTACTGTCCCAATAGCCCATAATATGATAAATTATCTCTCAAAACAGATACATAACATTGACCAATTTTACCCAATATTACTTGTTTTCTTTTTAAAAAAAAAATACACTTCCTTCTCCTCTAGATAATCTATGACCTATTTTGAAGTCTCCTTTTATCATCAAACTAATAGAATCTCCCTTAAAAGACAAAATTCAACCTCTTATTTTTCCTGTAATGTCTAAATTTTAATCTGCTAAGAAGGGGTGTTCTACTTCCAAAGCACTTATGTTATTTAAAATGTTGATTGATGATGTAAGACAGGATAGAATCTGCACCTATTGTAGTATAACTAAATGTAGAGGCTTCATTTGATTTAGTACCTATGGAGAAGCTACTAGAGGCCTCACTCATCATCATATCCCAATATCAACAATATATATACTAGACAACCTACTCATTAATAGAAAGATTCATATTACACTTAACAGCAAAATGTCTCCTGACCTCTCCACACAACTCAATTCCTCATTCTCCCCTTAGCTCACTATTCTTCATTGCATATAATAACACTCTGTACTTGAAATAGAATCTAAACTACCAGGAATATATGTACCCTTATAAAACAATCAATCAATCATATTTCATACATGGATGCTACTAGTAGTACTACTCCTAGTATCACCCCTACCACCACTACCATCACTACTACCACTACCATGACCACCACCTCTACCACCACCATTACCACCAACACTAACAACCACTAACACAACCACTAACACCACCATTACCACTTCTACTACTATCATTACTACAACCACCCTGTGACTACTACTATTATCACTACTCCTACCACTACTACTATCACTACTACTACCACTATCACTACTACTACCACTACTAGTACCATTATTATTATTATTATTATTATTATTATTATTATTATTAAGATGATGATGATGATGATGTTTCACTGATAAGCTTTATTTGTCTTAAATGGTTACAAGAGTTTGCATAGCTTGGATTTCTGTGTCTACATGGGCAATCTGTAGTTGTAGTTTTACATACATATGTAAAAGTTGATTTATTGTTTTACAACAGATTACATGATTTTTACATGCTTTGGATTGGTTTTACATATCTTGGATTGCTGTAGTTACATGGGGAATCCATAGATATAGGTTTACATATATAAAAGTTGATTTATTGATTTACATGAGATTACAAAATATTTTTTATGCCGTGGATTGGTTACAAGAGTTTTACCTGATTTGGGTTGCTGTGGTTTTATAGGCAATCCATAGATGTAGGTTTATGTATGTAAAAGTTGATTTATTTATTTATGCTGTGGATTTGTTACAAGGGTTTTACATAGCTTAGATTGCTGTAGGTTACATGGGTAATCTGTAGTTGTAGTTTTACATATGTAAAAGTTGTTTTATTGGTTTACACAAGATTACATAAATTTTACATAGTCTGGATTGCAGTATCCACAGATGCAATTCATATTTAGTTCTATATGTGATGGAATTGCCTTAGTAACATAGGTGAGGACTAGAAATTTTTATGGTGATGTGGCAATTATCTGTGAAGTCTGGCCTAATGTGAGATTAATGTAAGCATTTTTATATTTAGGGTATCTTCTTTGGGTGACCAGACTTTCTATTGGTTTTAATGCCAATGTGGGTTGGGGAGGATGTTGGTGTGGGTGGAATGCACATTAGGCTAGCAAAAAAAGAACTACATATACGTTTTTCAATTTGCAATCAGTTGATAACTGATTTTCAAATTTGTGTTAAATTTTTTATTCAAATCTTCAACTATCATCAAATTACTAGATAATTTTAAAAACCATAAGTCACTTCTAATAGCAATTTTGAGCCTAACTACCTGCTTAGATATTGTCTGGACACTAGCCATAAATCTCGCACTTAAATCATATAAAAAGCCTCATTTGGACACCACAATCTAACACAATTGGATTCAGAGTCTGACCAACTGACTGCAAACTCCAATTCAACAAATGCAACCAATTCAAACATAGCTGTACCACTAGCCCCTTCTGGATATCAGAACACTCTGTGCATGGATCTCATTCTTAAATTTTATCAAAAGCCATACTCAGCTCCCATCTCTATCATACAGTTAGATCCAGAATCTGATCAGCTTACCACAAAATCCAACTTAACAATTGCAACTAATTCTGACATAGCTGTACCACCACCCCTCAGTGATACTCATCTATTCAAATGCACCAGAAAATATATTATTATTATTATTATTATTATTATTATTATTATTATTATTATTATTATTATTATTATTATTATTATTATTATCATCATCATCATCATCATCATCATCATCATCAATATTATTATTATTATTATTATTATTATTGTTGTTGTTGTTGTTGTTGTTATATTATTATTATTATTATTATTATTATTACTATTGTAGTAGTTGCTATTATTATTTATTTTATAATGTAACTGTGTTTTATTGTTTAATACTTAGTATTTTATTAATATTTGAAATGTAAATTTTCTTTTTCTTAACCTTGTAATATGTGTTTCTATTTAGTAAAATTCTAAGTTTGCATTTCATTTTTAAAATAATAGAAAATTTGTTTTGAAATTACACATAATTTACTTCATTAGTTAAATAAGTACACAAAAAAAATACTTTTCTTTTTCCAGAATGTAAAAGTTTCACATATGATATGCTATAACAGAAATATGAGGCACAATGAATATATGTTAGTTTTAGAATTATTATTTTAAATAGATATATTGGCAAAGTGCTAATGAATTTGTGAATTATTTGATTTATGAATTGCTCACTTTGTATCATGTTCAAAATTTGTTTCATTAAATTATTCATTTTGTTCATGTTTAGAGCTTTTGTAATTGTTTATTCTCAATTCTATACACCAAGTTGGCTTATGGTAATTACTTGTCATCAAACTTAAAGTTAGTATTATAGGTGCTAACATTTTGAATAAGATTGATAGCTTTTGAAATGTCATAATACTGCTATCTAAAGTAAAGGTCATTCCCACATGATATTATAAATAATTAATGCAAGCCAACATCATCTTAATACCCAAAGGTTGATCAGTATAGAAATGTTTTAATGATTTAGTTTTTTCAAAATGCATCATTGAATGGTAACATATTTATAATTCAGGCATATGAAAGTATATCATGTAAAGAGTATAGTGATCATTATTATCATTTATCAAGCTCATGCTTCAGCATGAAGGATTATTATATTTCTTGTAATAAAATTGATAACTTACATCTTACATTTAAGAATAATATTCTGTTGGTTACATTAGAATTATCTATTTATTTATTTTATTTCTCAAGGTATGCCTTCTGTAGATACTATTACATTTAATGCATCAATGTGTAGTCATATGTTATGGATATAGTTATTATTACTTATTTTTTATATTATTTTCAGGAGGTTCCATATAGTAAAAATATAACTAAACAGCTAGTGTTTTAGTGCAATAACAAATACATTCCTCAGAGCTTCTTCATTCCTCAAATCATATGAATATAGGTAGTGCAATTTAAAATCATTGTTTTTTTTTCTTTTGTTACTTCCTTCTCATACTCAAATTCTATTGGTTGAGAAGTTTTAAAAAATATTTTACCATGACATCAATTTTAATAAAGCACACATTATGGCAAAATAAGCAATATGACTATAAACTGCAAAGGGAAGCTATAAAGATTTTTAAAAGGCCGAAGAGCATAAATGAGAAATGTGAATAGAAAAAAATAACAATATTTGGAAAAAACTATTAGAGGATAAAATATTTTTAAAACTTCTCAAACAATAGAATTTGAGTATGAGGAGAAAATAACTAAAGAAAGAAATAATGATTTTAAATCTTACCACACACATTCTTATAATTTGAAAAAGAAGAAGCTCTGAGGAAAGTAATTGTTATTGTACTGAAATATCAGCTATTTAGCCATTATATTTTTATTACACCAAAGCTCCTAGAAATAATACTATGAATTCATGTATATATATTACATGAAATATCATGTTTCTACTGATATAAATTTAAAAAATATTCCAACAAAAAAAATTGTGTCTTTTTCTATTTATATTTAACACATACTCTTTAAGAGTGGTTTTTTCATTTTATTTTAGAACTATTAATTGCACGCTTGAGTAATCAAAAAATGCTGGATATCAAACTACACATTCTAATTGACAAAAATTGTAAACTCCAAGACAGTCTAATAATAGTAATATAAATAACACTACAATAAAAAGATTTTAATAACTCATGCTTATAATAGATGACTATGTGGCAGTAGAGAATTACTTTTAAAAATTCGGTTATGAACGTTGATTCTTGATGTCTTACTAATTGCAGTGTCTCACCAACTGGGAATTTCTAGTGCATAGTTCATTTATTCACTAATGTTCCAAATTGAAAAACTTTTTTTTTTACTTTATGTATTTATAATTTAAATAATTAATGGCATATTTACTAAGGCTGTAAACCTTAAGAATATGCGTGTGAAAATTGCATTTTCACACGCATATTCTTAAGATTTACAGCCTTAGTAAATATTACTTACGTAATCAATGAGCGTTTAAATAAATTTATAATTAATGGAAATAAATGAAGATAATATAAAGACATCTTACTAAAATGAATCATACACTTTAATCTTAATCTTCATATATTAATGAACTCACAATAAGTTGTTTCTCTACTAATCGTTTGAAAAACTATTAAATAAAAAAAATTAGTCATTCATACATTTTATATACGCACCCACTTATATAAATAATATTATCACTAATTATCTTTTTGTCATGCGATTCTCGTTTTCTTCTAAATCTATATTTATTACTTTGTTGTTTTTTTACAACTGCATTATTCTATCTTTTTGAATTGTTGATACTTAAATGCGTGCATTTTCAAAAAATAAATTGTATACGTTTTGCTATTACCACTGTTTTAATGTTTGCAATGGCTTTTAATTTAATTGGCAGTGGATATTGGGTTGAGGACTATATTTAATTGGATTTAAAAATCTGGAACATTACAATTCCAAATTTTTAACTACTTGTTATTCCTAAGAATATACATATAGATTTTAAATACACCATAATCATCTGTTCAATTCACAAAACTTGAGAAGTTTTTACTTTTAAATAATACAGCCATAAGTCTCAAATAAACTTATCTAAATCTAAGAAAAGCATTTGACCTTTTATATTAAATTGGTTTTTGCAATAAACCAATTTAATAAAAATTAGAATCGGATAAATAACTTTCAGCTTCAAGATTAATATGTTCACTTATTACATTTTATCTTTGGCAGGTGTAAAAGACAGGAAATGAAACTGTTGATATTATGATAAAATCAATGCACATAAATCTTTCATTTTAAACCATTTCTAACGTCCTATAATAAGAAACGATCATTTTAGTCCGCATGAATTCACACAGACTAAGATTGAAATTAGTTTAAAATGAGATTAGATAGTTAAGAGTTCAAGTAACAGAAAAATAAAGTTTAATAACAATAATTTACACTCTTTAATCCTGTTAAAAAGTTGATTAGATGTTATTTTTGTTATTGCACGTAATATATATATATATATGTAAAAAGTTGCCCTGCAAGTTTAGGTAGCATTTTATAACTGACAAGAAAAAAAATGATCATGATGAAATAATCCTTATTGTTGACTTGAATGTTAGATCACTATTTATATTAGGATAAAGTTGATTGGTATAATCTTCCTTTAATGCACCACGGATTTGGGAGTCATTTGTCATAAATCAAATATGATTAAACCATATTAGATTGATACTGTTTAATTATGCTCTGCTAATTACGGCATCATTTATAACAGAATAAATATGTTGTATGCTAACCTCTGTTACAGCCCCAATCATTTAGGCAGCATTTGTAATAGATTGTAAATGTGCAATGAAATAGTAACTTTAATATATCATGAATAAAATATAGCTCAGTAGCAGGTTGCCCTATGCAATAGAATGAAAATTATCTCTGAAATTGGACATCATTTATAACTGAATAAAATGTAAATTAAATAAAAATAACTGGTTTTATAATACCCTGTGAATTATAACATCATTCATAATAGAATGGATATAATAAATTAAGCTAAATGAATATCAATCAATAAATAATTATTCAGAACTTAAAATAATCCTTTATTTAATCACATATCTGAGAGTCAGCTACACTAAAACAAAACATTGATAATAATTTTATTATAGCAACATGAGTTCAAATAGCATTTAGAATAAATAGAAAATAAATAAAATAATCATTTCAGATACAGTAAATATAAACTGTACCTAAAATAGATTAAAATAATACAACTAAATGAAATATCATTGTCCCAAAACTATGATATATGCTTAAGAAACATTTAACTTATTATCAAGTGAAATCAATAATAAGTCATTAAATAATTAAATTCTAATATACCCAACTAATCATATAAAAATATAAACTTATACTAGAATTTAAAGATATTCATATCTAAATAGAATAATTCATCAATGATTAAGATAACAGCTATAGAATGTCTTATAAATTTATAATGTTCATCATATCTAAATAGATATATGACCCAATAATTAATTTTAAATCAGGGTTTAATAAAATAATAAATAATATTAACATACCCATGCTATATTATTATATTAATATACTATTACTCATTATACTACTTATAACAAGATAAAAGACAATAAAATGATAAATAATAAATTATACTAACTCAGTCATGCTATAGTCTTATATTGATTTTACCCTTGCCAATTAAACTAATTGTAATAAAATGAACTGCTCAATAAGGGTGTAGTATTAATGAACCTATTAGATAATCTTGAATCTATAATATCCAATCATACCAGTATATAAAAGAAACAGTAATTTCTATTGGATATTTACTTAGGTACAGTTAACTAATTGTATCAATTTATTTTAAATATGCTGTAATTAAATTATTAAAACAGTATATTATAACAATCAAAACTTATAAAAAATTATTAGCATTTATTATAATCAAGTATAGTCTAAAAACGATTTACTCGCTGACGAAGAAGCTTCCAAATAAACAAAACAAATTTCACTTAAAACTATTAACTGGGCCAAGCGCTTTCGAGGTTTGCCCTCATATTCATGGCCGACGAAGGTAATAAATCTTTATGTAGTGTTATTAAATAACAAATATGCAAATATAAATGCAAATCAGTTTGACCATTTTTTTGAAATGGAAAAACACGTGTCACGTCTATTGATAGAATTGTTGTCGCAAACAATAAAGTACGCCTCTTTGATCTTTCTTTTACAGTCGTTGGTTTCGGGGCATACAATCCTGGGGCTGCCTGGTTCGAACACATGGCCAGTCTGCTTTTCATGTTCCAGAAATATTGAAAAGTTATCGCTGTTCTTTTTTGCTCTTCTATAGGTATACAAGTGTTGAGCAGCTCTGTTGTGAACAGTGGCCTTAGTTTCCCCATAGTATATGGCTTTGCATCCGGCCTGTGGACATGACATGCTGTAAATCACCTGGGGTGATTGAGATGGGTCTATTCTATCCTTTGAATTATTAATGAGTCTGTTAGAATTAGGGGGAGTACGAAAACCAACCTTAAATTCCCCAGTTAAAGTCTTTATTATCTGTTGTGATACTTTGGGAATATAAGGGAGGGTAATTTGAGGCTTATTCTTATTTTTAAAATTGAATATTTAAATTGGATTTACAATCTACATTGTCTAAATTTAAACATAATTAAACCAAATCATTATGACTTATAACAGCTCTATAATTAAATAAGATTAAGATCTTAATGAGCTCAATACCATAATTATCTAAACAGTAATAATTTAGTAAATGAGGCATTTATTTATATAGTGCTATGTTTATAAATTGTAGTAAACTAAAGATCAGCCTTTCAAGCTAACATCCATGTGCTTTTTATGAATGTTAATACTAATAAATGAATACTTTCATTTCCAACACAAGATAAAGTCTTTGCGAACGAATAAATGAATCGACTTATTCATTTAACCCAAATGCTTATACATGTGAAAATCTTAAGTACTGGATATGAAAGTGTAAGGATAAATCAATCACTTTAAATTACTGTTTACTATGTCTGAATGACGTCAACAAAATTATCTAGAATTTACTAAATGTCACTCTTAAATGAAGCTAAACATATGTAAATGAGGCATTTATTTATATAGCTCTATGTTTATAAATTGTAATAAACTAAAGATCAGCCTTTCAAGCTAACATCCATGCGCTTTTTATGAATGTTAATACTAATAAATGAATACTTTCATTTCCAACACAAGATAAAGTCTTTGCGAACGAATAAATGAATCCACTTATTCATTTAACCCAAATGCTTATACATGTGAAAATCTTAAGTACTGGATATGAAAGTGTAAGGATAAATCAATCACTTTAAATTACTGTTTACTATGTCTGTGTGAATGCCTCATTTACATATGTTTAGTTTTATTCAAGAGTGACGTTTCATAAATTCTAGATAATTTCATTGATGTCATTCATTCAGACATAGTAAACAGTAATTTAAAGTGATTGATTTATCCTCATGCTTTCATATCAGTACTTAAGATTTGCCCATATATAAGCATTTGGGTTGAATAAATAAGCGGATTCATTTATTCATTTGCAAAGACTTTATCTTGTGTTGGAAATGAAAGTATTCATTTATTAGTATTAACATTCATAAAAAGTGCATGTACATTAGCTTGAAAGGCTGATCTTTAGTTTATTAGTAATAATTTAGATAAAATGGATAAATATTTAATTGTGATTATCATATGAAGTTTATATCTAACCAGATAATAACTATAGAATTCAATACAAAAAGTAATAATAATATAATCATATCTACTAATACTTAAATTTTATTTCTGGATTATGAGAAATACTTATTTTAAATAAATTTTATGATATAGACAGTTTATCTGTTCTCACTCAAATGTTATTGAGCAATAAATTTGTTTGCATATCCAGACAATAATCCAATATGTTTATTTTGTTTAAATTAAATTTTTAAAAAATATATTAATAAATAAGTATCAATTATATATATATATGTCCACAGATGGCGTTCTACCAAAAACACCGATCAAGCGTATGTTTTGTTTACATAAACGTCAGAGTAGCATTCATTATCTCTAACTATAATTCCACTTTCAGATCATGATTTCAAGCTATTTGCTTATTTAAGAAAATCAGAAGTGGTCAATTAATGAAATAGCAATATATAAACTGAGATCTTGAAGTGTAGATTAAAAGTATATATTACTTTTCCCTTTTGTTTGTAATTTATTTGGCAAAACATTTTTAATGTCCGCGACCGAAAAGATTTTATTATTTTTTTCTTAGGACTATTTTCTTCGTATGAAAGTTACTTCATAGATATATCTAAGAACAAGTAATTATTTCTTATGAAAAAAATAGTATAACCATCTCAATCTCGAACATTAAAAACGTTTTGCTAAATGAAATTATATATATATAATGTTAGAATTAGAAATAAAATGTATATTTAAATATATAGGCTGATTTAAGTTTGCCCTATGCCTGTTATTGTTCTGGGTAAATCTAATTAAAGAGATCTAAAATATGGTAAGAAGTGAAGCATTTTCTTACTTTAAAAGTTATTGAACATGAACGCTAAAGGATCATTCATTTATTATTTAAAACAGATTTGGTAAATTTCACATGACATTATATTTATTAAAATAATTATCGTTACATATATATAAATATATGAGTTAACAAAAAGAGATTAAAAATAAAATGTATTAGTGAAAAATCAAATAGTATCACCAATATAATTGGAATGTTTCTAAAATAGATGTTAATAAGTTTATGACTAAGGTTTTCAAACTAGATTCTGAATGATTTTAAAAGACATAAAAGGAAATCACATATGAGATTGAAAAAAAAAAAACTAAATTGCTGACTGTTAGTAAAAAAAAAAAATTGAGATTACAGGTATTAAAATGACATTGGAGAATAATAATAAAAAATAATGATGGTTAATTTGTATGAAAGAATTCTAGTTTTATAACGATGCTGATTTTATGTATGCACTAATTATTAACAGAATAATTATCCACATAATGAATATTGGAAAATACATGTTAATCTATCATTTGCATTTTTTATAGTGAAAATAATATCACTTATTTAAAAATAATATAGATCAAATATCATAAAAATAATTATTTAGAAAACTGTAATGTAATTATAAAATTAAGCAACGTTTTTTAGATGAATATAAATTAAAGTTATATGCACTGACACACATTCATAAGAAAAGCTATAAATTGAATGAAAATTAATATAAATATAAAATGGAAGCTAAGCACTCTCAAGGGCATTAAATATCCTCATAGTCATAATGCAATTACAATTTATTAGTAACTTCATGTTTGGTTTCAGAAATTATTGCAATTGGTTTTACAGGTACAAATTTTTGCACCTAAAACTCTGACAACAATCATTTCATCTAGATATAGTAATGATTATTATTAATTATTTATTAAACTAGAGAAAACCTTTAATTCATATATATATAGTGAACGAATGATGAAGATATAATAAGAAATAAACGCTGGACAAACTGATGAATGCGGTTTCATCATGAAATGTGCATCTTGGCAAGGTCATTTATTTTTTTAATTTTTAGTAATTATATAAAAATACTTGTATATTTTATTGTTTTAAACTTCAGTTTTTACGAAGCTAAAAACATTTTTTCAAAAATAAAAACAAAATATAATTTCAATTAAGTTATTTTCTTTTCTAATCTACTTGGTACTATCTTTTATGTTAGAGAAATAAAATGTTGGTTGCAAGCATTTTTAGCATTGATTGTTTAGAGTAGGTGTTAGTTATCCATTATATAATAATTGCCTAACATGTCATATGAACATTGGATGATCAATTTCATCATTAACGTTCTTCTGCTTTGTCCCATTGTTGACTCATCTGGTACATAACATATAATTTACATAATATATACATACAGTATATATATTGTAGTCTTTGGTTTTGACCAAAGCTTCATTAAATTTTAAGCTAAGTTATTATAACAGTGTTTATTAAAAAATTTCCTCATAGAATATATTTTATGATAATATATAAGCTTTTTATACGGTGCTACATCAAATCAACATAAAAATTCAAATAGATTTAAATTAATAATCACATGATGGAGAGTTTTGCTCTGTTTATCAACAATTAATGTGCTAGTATAGGAAATGTGATCATGTGATGCTTAATGGTTTAACACCAGTCCTGCCTAATAGGATAGTGGTGGCTATGGTTGCAAAAGAGCCAAAGACACCAAAATGTATGGGTGCTGAACTGAGTTCAGACCCATATGACTATATAAGCTATTGAGCTTAGATTGAAAATATTTTTTGTTTTCCAATTTCATTCTCATAGTTTTGTAGTTAAGTAGAGATAAAAGGTGGTTGCTAGAGGGTTGCATTAGATCCTAAGATCTAGATGCAGTGCTCTCAGATCCAAAGCTCCTCACTGACGAAGGCCACAAGCCAGAAACTAGTCTGGTGATATTGGATGAGTAGGCATTAGATAGGGATTTTATGCACAAGCCTTCTGGCATCCATTGATTACTCTGTTTAGCACAGTTGTCAATACTGTATGGAGAGTTTTGCTCTGTTTAGATTTAAATTACTTAGCACACAAGCAAAATTCATTCATAAAGTTTTATAAACGGAGATTATTTTATTTAGTGTCAATTAGTAAAGTTTTATTAAATTAGAAACAATCATAGTTGAGAAATTTATTTGTTAAAAATATTTTACTGATTATTATTATTAATAGTTTGGAGATGAAAAGGAAAGAGGGAGGGGGTATAATTTATATAGTTAACTTTGTGAGAGTGACAAGTAAACAATTATATTTTTATAACAGTGAATTATAACGCTACAATTTAAATTTAAGTAAATTATCTAAGAAAAGGGATCAAAAATTAATCACAATATTACATGTATATATAAGTGCGTGTGTGTAAAATTTATTAGAAATTTTAATTATAGAATTAATTAGTAATCAATAAAAATAATGTGGAACATTGGTGGAAAACTCTTTTAAAGAATTATTGTATCGTTTCAATCTCTCATTCACAGCAGCCAATTCTCATTCAAAATTCTTGATTTGAAGTTAAGTTGCTATGTTTTTTTTTTCCTTTCAGAGGGATTTCCACGAGTGTGATTTTTTTTTTAATAAAACCACGTGATATTTATAAAAAGTGTAAATAAATAATTGTAAAACAATAGTAATCAACCAGTTAAAATTAAGATATAATTAGTTTGGCAAGTCAATCATTCAGAAATTGGAGGGTGGGGGGATCCAGACAGCATAAAAGGCAAATCCCTTTAGGTGGGGCTCTCTTCATTATTAAGCTATCTAGAGGAATCTCGTCAGGTTAAATTATCAATTTTTAATACTAAAATTTTAAGTCATATTAATTTTTCTGATTTTGTTTTCTGAATGAAAAACTTCGTCAAAAATTTAGTAATATTGTAAGAAATGATCACTGAGTAAAGTTTTATATTGGGCGTGCACTTGTTTCTCTTTAAGTTGATCAATTTCATGATTTCTTTCCAAACAATAAATAATTTTAGCAATCAGCAAACAATGAAGCTTAAACCCAGAGAAAACTTTGCTGGAGGAAAATAGAGGAAAGACTGTATTTTATGAATCTGGATTTCAAACTTGTATTTATTAAAATGAATGGATCTAATTATTTGTATTATCAAAAATTCCGAAAGAAGATAATTTTCATTTTTTTCAAAATAAGTGAGGAAATGAATGTTAAATCCCAATTGAAATACTTACGATATCGCTGTGAATTAAAGTAACCATTCATCAATGAAAATAAATGACTAATAAAGGAAAAGAAATATAATAAGATGTGGTATACCTAAGATGTTATCAACCTATAATAAAATTAAATGAATCTTTTCAGAATTTATGAAGAAATATGTGGATAAATAAACTTCTTTCAGTGAAGCTACATTAGACTAATATATACGTCTGAACAGAAAGCTGGTTATCTTCCACTATGAAATATAAGCTAATGCAAGGAATTCAAAATGAATAAAGAATTTAAGATGAAATGAAAAATTATTGCATTCAATCATAAGGATTACCAATATTTAAAGTGATTTTTATAAAGACAAGACCCTTGGATTAATATTTTAGCATTTCAAAAAAAAAAAAAAAATTCTTTGCTAAAACTTCAAACATAAATAACAAACCTCGAGGATTAATTCACTAAAATTTATTACAGTTTTCCAAATGAATTATG
The DNA here is from genome assembly GCA_028023455.1 of Epiperipatus broadwayi. Classification (NCBI taxonomy): domain Eukaryota; kingdom Metazoa; phylum Onychophora; class Udeonychophora; order Euonychophora; family Peripatidae; genus Epiperipatus; species Epiperipatus broadwayi. Next base: position 12,117,547 of record JAQFVV010012413.1, read on the forward strand.
CAATCCCATATGTGTGCACACAGAACAAAACAAAATAAAACAAAACTAAATGAAATTTGCAGCTATAGCAACATAAGAAAGATCCTGAGAACGATATACAAGGACTGCTTAAGTATAATTTTATAATTTGATGTTATTATTATTCTAATATTAAATTTAGGTAGATTGGCAAAAGAGTAATTGTATGCCTAAGTTTGAATTTAACTTATATTAAAGTTCTATTAGTTGAGTTAATCTAAAATTTTAAAATATGCCTTATTCAAATCCTAAATTGATGCTTTACCCTTAATTAAAAGAGTGAGAGATATAAAACAGAATGTTTATTATAGAAAGTGTTTTTAAAAGATCAGGTATTAGTATTAAATAGTTATGCTTATAGATATTATGTTTTAAGATAGAATGCATGTTTTAATAAAATGCAATAACTATGTTTCAAAAGTGAAGAAAGGTTATTTTGCAACTGATGCGCATTTTTTATTTATTATTATTGTAAAAGTTAAATTAAGTTAGAGGTAAACTGATTGATGCTTAGAAAATTGTTGGCTCCTGTGTCAGTGCAATATTTCATGGAAGTAGTTTAAGTGAAAAATTTTATATGTGTACAAATTAGTGTGAGACCCGTGTATACATGGTTGATTAAAGAAATCCACCTAGCTAGTGAAGTCGTAGCTTAGCTCACTCACTAAGATATTTAATAAATTTTTATGAAGTATTTAGATGTAATGTATGAGTTTCCCACTTTATTATTTTTACACCATAAAATGATTTCTTTATTGATAGCCAGTATGTGTTAGGCATACCCATGTATCTCTGTATGACTAGCAATGAATCCTAGCATACCTTAGCCTTAATGAAAAGGTATTTTCTCTTATTTGGGTCTTTGCCAACCCTCATGTTAAGGCTGACTTCGTTTCCTTACTAGTGTACATTATTTAAAGACATAAAGGCATAAGTTATAAATGATGGTTACAGGGTGTAAAACTAATTTGATGTTTCTTAATGCATGTGTGTTAAATATGTCATTTATTGTGCTGAGACATTGTGTTATATAGATGCTTTATTTTACTAAGAAGAGCCAAGAATAATGATAAAGTTAAATATAGAATTTAAGAATTAAAACATGGAAAATAACTATGGTAAGCAAAATATATCCAAAGTGCTATGTACAACCAGCTGAGAACTTCGCTAGAATGGTAAGCCAACTGAAATATTAATATTGTAGTGACATTCGTATATTATTATATGCATGTAAAAGAATGATCGATCTGAGTACCAATTCTTAAGCACTTGAATAGTAGTTTAATTAATAAGAGGGTAAGCAATGCATGAAATATCCTATTTAAAGCATATAATCGAGGCATATAAGTTAAACTAATCAGTGTAAATTATTACCTTCTTATCATATGAAGAGTTGTCTTCATAAACCATATGCTGAATCATAAAATAAATCAAATATAGAGATAAATTTAATATTAATTATATCTCAATATTAAGAATTGTTAAAGTAAATAGTACAATCATTTTTTTTATCCCACGGCAATTGTAAACCCCAGTTCAGTAAGAATTAATAATATTTATTATTTTAGAATGTAGCAAGATCAGTTATTTATTTATATAATTTTATATACGGTTGAAGGACAGGGAAAAGCCATGTAGAACCTTGTAAATAATGTCGATTTTTTTTATCTTTGTTAATAAAATTGTTGTTTTAAAATAAACTTTTGTCTACATCTCACTGTTTTGTGGTCTAAGAAATTCTAGAAATCCTAATCATGTACCGATACACTATAGTTTAAATTTGAAATGATTTACTTATTAAATCCTACCAGGTAAAATTTATTTAAAAGATTATTTTATAAAATTATTTAACACTGCAGAATTCAATTCACAATTAAAGAATGTTAATAGAATAATTCAGCTCATTTGGATTAAAGATTTATAATATGCGGTAGGATTATTGTGTGATATAGAGTGCAGTGGGTGGACATAAAATCCTTTATCCATCCACTGTATTGTTAATATTTTTTCTTAATTATCATAGTGTTTATAATTTGTAATTTCCAAAATTTATAGTTAGAAACTTAATTTTAATATTTCGAAATTTAGAGTAAGGGGACATTGGCTATGTTAGATTCAGCCAAGGTCAACTATGGATGTAATCATTGGGATAGTATTTTTTATCACCAATAATTCATAACTGGTTATATGGTTCTTCATGCCTTACTATTATCAGAGGGGAAAGAGAGATAGCAAGATGGAAAATTTTAGAATGAGTGAAATAGTAGTACAGATGACCTGTGAATGTGAGTGTGATGGAGAAACGGATTGGGAAGATGATGGGCATAACAATATTTTAAATTCTTTAAAATTTTAATTATGACTTTGATGGTAAATGGATTTTAGTGTTCTGAGAGATGTAAATTACTATGGGGAGTTGAGCTTAAATTTTTTTCCTCTCCAATAAATATAGAAATTTATGAGATTCTTAATAGTTGTAATAATGCTCTCAGTGTTTTTATTCATTCAATAATTATTTATTAACCCATTCATTAGATATTATTTTAATTATGAAATAGATTATTAATAAATAATGATTGGCATAAGTAAGTTTTATTAAGGTTGCAATTTGGTGCCCTGGCAATTATTGTTATTATATGCCATGTCCCATCGTCATCGATCCTGAAGCTGGCCACGCCAGAGATGCGTGGGTGCATTCTGTTCTTGAATAGTTGGTCAGCCCTATGAGGTTATAATATATATGTGTGTGTAGTATCTTCAAATAATATAAATAAATAGTAAAAAATATAATATCACACAAATTTTAATGGCAAACATCAAATAAACATTTGATAATCTCATGAAATGTTTTTAATTTCAAAGTAAACTAAATTATTTCTAAATAAACAAACTAATTATTAATAGAATTGTATGTATTTACTCAAAAACATCATTTTTAACCACTATCAATCTATTCCAGGCTTAATATCTTTAAAAAATTAATTAAATTTCTTTAAATCATAGCCTCTCTTCATTAATATCAACAAATGTCATAATTTCAGCCATTCATCTTAAATATGATCCTTTTAAATACCTTTTACACTCTCTTGAGATGTAGTTTAAGCTTTATTAAACTATCTAGTGTCAAAATGACATCCATAGATCATGTTTTAATTTTGTCAATTCTAATTCTCAGGTTCAGAACTCAAATCTATATGTAAAAACTGATCAAATATAGCTATTAAAAACATTTGTTTTCAAAAGTATAACCATATTTTTCTTTAATGTTAATGAAAGCATTTTATCTATATTTAATTCTATTATTGCTGAAAAACCTGACAAAAGTATTTGCAGTTGTTAATTTCTTCTAATTCGTAATTATATTTTTAATTTCTTCTTTGATTTTTTTTAATACTTATCTTTAGTTCTACTTTCTTATTTTCACCAGATAATTCTTGCAACATTTGCAAATGCAACCATGTCATCTGCAAAACTACAGATCTTAAAAAATCCATGTACTTTTATTTTTTCAGTTTCCAATTTTGAACCACAAAATGAAATTCTTAAAAAGTTATGGAAATATGAAATCACTTTGTCACTCTCATCAATATTAATCTTCTTATTGTCACCAGTGAAATATGCAAAATATTCCATCCAGCAGTCATCAATTGAAAAAAAGGCCTCCATAAAGTTTTATTTTCATATGTGTACATTCAATTTCAAAGAAAATCTTAGGAGACTCTATATTCAAGCATTTGGAAGTGTTTTATTTATTATTCACTGATACTAACTCAATTTATTATAAGAATGAAATGTAATGTACATATAAATAATTTAAAAAATCATGTATATCAATAGTAGTGTTTTACTTGTAAATAAAAGTATTATATTTGATATATAGAAGCTCAATGTATTTATTTATAATTAGATGGGTAAAAGGAAAATGAACAAATAAATTATTGGTTTTAATATATTCAATATTTTAGAACTAAATAAAAATAAATTGTAAGATCTGCTATGTAATAGTCATGTGATGTTTTAGCATCAAAATATTTGGTTGAGATTTTCTTTATTTTCCTTGATTGAAAATCAGTTTAACTTGGATCCATATTTTTTAAAATCTAATCTGAATTCACTACTTTGCATTAAACCAAACAAGAATTTCAGGACTGAAATATAAAAACATCCTGATTTGGTAATAATCAAAATTTACATTTTAGATGATAGAAATGCAGCAATGTTTTATATAAAATGTATTTTCTTTTATAACAAGTTGTTTATTAATTATCTAAATCATTTATTTACTAATAATTTAATCTATTATTCTATTTTAGATAGCAGATTTGGACACCTTGAAAAGTTTTACTATTATCTGCATTCTTGATCATTGTAAAGTTGTAATTTTATCTTAAATGTTAACTTAGTTTTATTCCAATGAAGATTTTGTCCAGAAATCTTTGATGAAAGACTTCTTCATATATACTTTTTTTTATATCTGTTTATTTATTTATCCATTTTTTTCACTTTTATTTTTCATCAAAAATGGAGTTCTTACATATTTGTTAGCTTTACCATTAGCCATTGCGATCAAGCACTTTAAACACAATTTTAATAATTGAAATCTTAACATTTTTTAATTTTTTTATGTTACTGAATTATTTCAAGTATTTTTCATCAGTAGATAGTTATGATTGTTTTATTTTCAATAATATATAAACATTATTCATCCAATGCAATACTAACAATCATTCTTATTTAATTTATCTATCTTAGTATATAGTTTCTTTCTAGATTTTTATAATGTTTGAATCTATGCTAACTTAAACTATAATAGTTATTTCTCATTATAAATATCTATTTTATTATAGTTAGTCTAAATATTGTTAGACAAAACAAAAACTAAAAATTACATATATTATTTTCACGTTTTAGTTTGATATTTAATAAAGAAATCCTTTTTCTTCTAAATCTTTTCATTTTAAAATTGATTGTACTAATACAAATAGAAAAACCCGTATCATAATTTTGCCTAAATATTTCAAACAATTTTTACAGATAGACGATTACATATTCTAGAGTTATATGTATACTGTGATATAAAATACTATTTAAGGAATAAAGATTAAAATATTACTTTCTTATAAAGTAAAAGTTTGAAAGTAAGATTTATTTGCCATCAGGACATCTCTAATAATGGATCTGACAATAAAAGGCATTTCTTTGCATTTACTTTTTACACAAATTTTATCTGAACATAAGATAGGCTAGATTTTTTACGATGCAATAGCTTTTGTATTAAAGATTTTTTCAAAATATCTCACGTGATAAAAAATGTCAGTTTATCTAACATAAATATTTGTGGATTTATTAAAAGTCTTTGATTTAAAAAATGTATATAATTGAATTAAAATATTGAGAAAAAAACTATTTTATAAATTTAAAAATTAAATTTTTAATTGAGTTTTAGAAAAATTAATAAGTTACAAAATATAATTAATTTAAGCAGGAAAAAAAATACGAGGTTTATATTCCTTTAATTTAAAAGGAAAGAAAATCTGATGAAATTTAGAATAATTAATGATATTAGATTGCTTCATAATGAACTTCGATTTTAAAAAAAAACTGACTTTACAAAGTAATGTAATTAGCATTAATAAATAATTTGACAAATAAAAAATTACCTGAAGAGTGAAGTTAATATACCTAATATTAACGTGAATGAATAGGATGCAGGCAATAACAAAATAAGATCAAATAACCTGCTGCTTTTTAAAAAAATGTTTTAATACAACATTATTTGATTATATAACAGCGTTTTCTAACAGTATTAATATTAATAGTATAGAATTAATAATTAATAAATGTTTTAAATAGAAATAGATACTGGAGAAAATATCTCAGCTCAAGCATTGACACTAAATGATTTTAACCATAGTGCATAAAGACATCATTTTCAAGTATATTTTAAAAAACATCAATAATAAATTGGGAACATTTTCAAGAAGTTCAATCCAGGGCTGTTGCATTATCTTATGATAGCCATACAGAAAGCATTCATCCACTGCTATTTTAGCTAACCATATTTTCACTATGAATTATAGTAGAGATGCAAAACATAAGCTAATTTGTTACAGTAATTGTCTGAGAATATTATTTTCAATACAGGAGTCTGCAGATAATTTGAGATCCATAGTGTGTTATCAGATGAACCAATTTTTAATTTGTTATTCATATGATTTGATTTTATTCTGATAGTTTTTAGTAAAGTCATTTTATTTTTTGCTTCCATATTGTTTACTTCATTTTATCCCAACAATACAGACATGTTACATTCCAATCAATTATTCATCTTATTTGTAGATGGAAATGAATTTTTTTGTGCATATAAAAACATTAATATTTATGAATCAGAAAGTCTACATTAAAATTCATCTTTCTCAAATAGACAAGTTTTGTTTTCAATTAGATTTAATATTTCAACCTTATTATTATCAGACAACTACCTTTAGTTACTATGCTAATTATTCACTTTTCTGAAGTTAATGTTAAATGTGTTAATATCTTCTGGAATAGTTTGCCATGTAAATAATGTTTAAGTATGTATGTTGATTATCAACCAAGATGCATTTGAATTTATCATCTCACTATTTCATCTATAGATAGGGGCTCTAAAAATATTCTGACAATAATTAAATCATGATGCAAACAATAGACTGAAGTCATATAATTTCATTTTCAGATTAAATAATAATGACAGATATATTTGATTTTTATAGATGTTATTGAAATTTTATCAATAGGTTCCATTTTAAAATAGATAGTCATATTTTTATGTATAGTTCATACTTATGTATATATAGTTAATAATAGGTCATTTATTTTATAGTTAATAATTATCACATTAATACAAGCAATAAAAAATTGAATGTTGTTGCACATCCAACTATTTTCCTGATATAGAGTCTTTATAAAAATTACCAAAAGTAATGCATGACATTAATAATTTTATACTTAATTTGTAATTAAGAACAGCAATTTACATTTCTCTACAACAAAGCTATATATACATATATTACAGGCATTATAACAATAAATAATTTTAGCAATGTTACCTGTGAAAAAACACAAAATCTGAATAAAGCAGCATAGGGGGAAAGTAACCTTTTATATACTCACTGTAAAGATGTTAAGTATATTGAAATCCAGACTAGTGTAAACAGAATGTGGAAAAACTAAATTAGTTCAAATCTTAATAGCTAATAAAAAACATATTTCTTCTTTGTATATAAAGCAACATTAATTAGTAATTAGTTTACGTCTTTAAAAAGCCTCAAGCACAACTATATAAGAAATAAATCAATTGCATAACACTATCTGAATTATAATTATCAACAATTATCAGTCCACTGCAGGATGAATGTCTTTCCAAGTTCAAGTCATCTCTAATCTCTAGCCTCTCTTCTCCACATCACCCCTGCACAATTTCTTATATCCATCTCACATGTGGTCTCTTTCTGGGTTTTTTGCAATCTTTTGGAACCCAGTTTAAAATTTCAATTGTTCATTGATTATCATCTCTTTTAGAAATATCACAATATCATAATGATAAATAAATTAAGGAATGTTGCTGGTAAAACAAAGTGAATAAAGCAGCATAGGTAAAAAGTAACCTCTTACCTATTTACTGTAAAGATATTAACTTTATAAAATCTAGACCATATATATATATATATATATATATATATATATATATATATATATATATACACATAACATAAGTAATGAACTGTACATTAGATAATTATGACATACAATTCTCAGACTAATGTCAAGCTATTTTCCTTCATCAGTGGAAAATATTTTCTTGCATATCCTGATGTGATATGTGGTAATAATTTATTACTATCAAGTTAAGATTTTGATTTTAAGAAATTTTTTGTATTACTATATGGATAAATATTGGAAAGGTAAGTATAAACTTTATTGATCTAATTATCTGAAGGTATTTTTGGACTTTTTGAAAAATAAAGTTATATTTAAATTTAATCTAGCATATCTTTATATATTACTTTTAGTATAGATTATTTTTGCCAAAAAAAATCAACATGATCTTATAATTCAGAGCACTTAAATATATAATATTTATATAGTATCAGATTTATACGTGCTTAGATTCCACACATTAAAATGTTTGAACTAGCTTAATAAAAAAACAAACAAAACTTTACACAAATTTTATCATATTACATTCAACATGTACTTAGAAGCAATAATTTTCTCTATTTATTCTATTCCAATGTCATCTGTTGTAATCTTGAGTTATTAATTTTGGCTCTAATTTGATAGCATATCTAAAATTCTAGACCAGATTGTAATTATTAGCCTTTATTATTAAAAATCATTTGAATCATTACCAAGTGTAAAAACACTTCTTCCAAGTAAATTGACTAACATTAAAAAAGAGATCAAACCCACACTCAATCACATATTTTTATAGCTACCTGGAGTTTAGTTTCATTCACAATGCCACAGTGACTTGGGTATTCTTTTATTTTCATTCAATAAAATAATATTTTAAAAATTGATTATCCATACAATTGTAACTATTATTTAAAAAACTATGAAGCTACATCCTTTACATTACACCTTTTCTTCACCAATTTTTGCTCAATTTTTCAAATACATATAAATAAAGTTTTGCATTAAATTTTGTTAGCATTGTGTAATATAACTTATTGAAGACCTCTTAATATGTAAAATATACCTTGTAAATTATTTGTTCAAGGTTATCTCAGTGACCATATTTCATATTTTTAATAACATTATTTAATCTTATATATATCTATAAGTAATCCTTCATAGTTTTGAGTGATCTGAGGCAGTGTACCTGTTAGTAGAGAGAGAAACAGATTAGTGAAAGACATTAAAAATGCAAAAGTAATAATTTAATTATTCAATGATGAATTCAAAGTCAGACACACCCAATACATTACATTATTTTAAATAATATATGCTTGAATGTGATAAACATTTAAGATATATATATATATTAAATATTTTTTCTGGCTTAAATAAATCTTTTGTATAGAGAGAATCTAATTAAGTAGTTTATAAATATTTTAGGTGGATTAAAACAATTTACATTTATTTTTTATTTTAATATAACTTTTATTTATATAAGAAAATAGGAAATATTTATGAATTATTAATAGGAAAATTGAACGAAAGAAATTTAATCTCTTACTGATAGTACTCTAAAAAGAATATGTTTATGAAAACCAAAATGAAAGGGCAGATTTTTTTTTCATGTTCAAAACATTAGCCGCAACCAGCGATAACTGCTTGTAAGGTAGCTGTGCTGACCACTCGACCACCAATGCTTGTGTTATTAAAAATGATTAAAACTTCATTAATTTTTTGTTTACTTCTTTTAATTATTTCTCAAAGATTAAAACTTGTATGTTTTGTAATAAAATTTTATTTGGATTAGATGCTGAAAAGTATATAAAAAAAATACACATTATAAAAGCAAAATGTGCAGACTGCAGAGTGTATTTTAGAAATTGCATCTGTGCACTGTTTGGAGGTTCCATAAAAAAGCAGAAAGTAATGGGCATCATGTATAGTGTTTCTATTCCACATTCAATAAGTTTATCCCAGAAAATTGATTTGCCTATTCATAGCACTACTGAATAAATAACCTAGAATCTCTTCTACATGGCTGTGATATAGTCGATGTTTTCACAGTGATGTTATTTTATATAAGTCATTTGCAGAACTTCAGAAATTTATTGATATTACATACTGGTTTTCAGCCCAAGTTCATCAAATTATCAGATTAATGTCTTTCAGATAAAACTCTTCAAATTACTTTGTCTGAAAATATAAAAAATTATCCTACTTAGACTTTATTTGCATCAAATGGTAATAAAGACTCTAATCTCCTGGGTAATATTATGATGCAAATATTTCAGTTGCATGAAGGTTAAGGAGCTTTAGCAATGAATAAAATTTATTCAACAAAATGTCATCCTCTCAAAAAGCAGAGAAACCATTATAAGTATACTTTTAATTATATTTGTGCTCATTTTTTTTTTTAAATTTTAAAACAATATTACATCTAACTAGAAGCAATTACTAGTTGGGTGGAGGAGGAAATAAATATTTTATGTATTTAATGCCAGTTTTTACTATGTGTTTTAAATATACTATTAACTTTTTTGTTAGGAAACAAAAAGTCCATACTAATTAAATAGAAAAGTGAATAGATCGGTTTTAAAGTCAAATTCATTTTAAAGCTTTTTCTAAATTACATAAATTTATAATAAGATAAATAAATAAGTTATTCTAAATTTACCCTGTTAAAAATATAAATGCCCTAACCTCTTTAAAAACTAACTGGTAAGAAAAAATGTGCTGAATAATATTATACTTATAAGTTGGCTTCTTCGCTGGTATAATTTATTTAAAATAAAGAAAACTTTGTGTCCTAATGAAGTAGAAATCAAACCAAAATTAACATGGCACTTATTTTCAAACCAATTAAAACTTTTCTTAAGGTTTAAAAATAAATCAAGATTTTTCATTCTGGAAAATGTGTAATATAAGTGAGATCAAAAAGAATTATTAATATGAACTTTAGGATTTTAAAGAAAAATAATAAAAAAAGAAATATATATTAAAGAGAAATATTTATTAGTTAATAATTTTAAATTTTAAGAGTAAATTACATTTATTATATAATTGTCTGCATATATATATATATATATGTGTGTGTGTGTGTGTGTGTGTGTGTATGTGGACATTTCTATATACAGGATATTAATGCTGCTTACTGAATATTTACTTTTCGATTTTATATACAGATTTGGTTTTATAATTTTATAAAGCTATTCAAAGGATTTAAAAATATTTATGTTTAAAAAACCATTCTAATTTAAAAAGTAAAATATTTATTTATGAAGTTAAGCCCAAGCTTTAATTGCCCTTAGTGGAAAGTTGCCATCATACTGTGGATAGTTAAATTAATTAGGCAAAAATGTCACTATATGTAACATTTCATGACAAAATATTTCTTATGTTTCTATCTTTTTATGTTTAAAGTTTTATAACTATATATTTTCAAAAAGCTCGCCCACAATCAGGATAGAATTATTTAAGAACTTAATAATATTAATTTATTCAAGTTTTATAATTTTTACATGAAGCAAATAACAGAACCTTCTCTGTGTGACAATGCTTTTTATGAAGTTATTATATATTTTAAATAGTCTATTTCAGAGAATATAATGTAAAGATTATCATTTACATATAATAAAATACATATTTCCGGATATAAAATGTACACACTCACATCACACCTCCACTCCAACTATAGATTCAGGCATAAAATAGATTTTCTAACCAGATCATCCAGATGTGATAATTCTACCAATGCAAAATCAGAGAAGCCATTGAGCGCAGATTGTATCAAACAGATGACACGCAAACTTCCTCCTATTTGAAGATTTCTTTAAAAACATTCTTAAATTTAACATTTTTGCTATTGGTGGGATTTTTATGTTTTATTCAAACCAGTGTTTGCGCTTTCACACCTTACTTTTTTATTTGTGGACCAAGTCAAACGCAGTATATTGATATTAAAGTTTTAACACGATGAACTTAAAATATGTATTTTATATATTTAACCCGTGCAAATCTTCGTTTTAACACACACACACATATATATATATATATATAAACAAAAAATATTAATACAATGGTAATTAACTATTGTATACAGTCTTTCAATCCACAGAAGTACTTTTCAACAGTTCCTTAACTCTCCTCTTCTGCTGGTAAATTAAAAAAAAAAAACAATGAAAGCAACCATCATGTTTTTTTTAATTTAATGGCAGTTGAGGAGAGTTAAGGAATTAATCAAAAGTACTTCTGCAGATTGAAATACTGTATATAATAGTTAATTACCATTATATTTATTATTATTATTTTTTTAAATGTCAAATATGTTGACTGGGAAGTGAACCTGGGCCAGCTAAGCTAACCACTAGGCCACCAATGCTTGACTTATTTTTATTGTTATTATAATAATTAATTAATGGGTATTTTATATACATTGTAATGGCAAATATTCATTGTAAATGGCTTTCAACCAAGACATTCAAAAATATACAACAAATATTAAATATGTATTGTAAATCTAAATTCAAATAAATATTTTTAAAATGTTTAAAGTTGAATGGTTAATAAACTTTGCATAAAATGATTTAATTCAAATATATAATAATATTAACTAATGTTATGCTGATGATGATATATAAATACAAGTCTTCTCAAAAGTATTATATTTGCTTTTAGTTTCAATAAAATAAAATGAAAAATTGAAACTCTCAAATGCCAACCTTTTAATTAGAAAGTTTTCTTTTGGAGACTTATTAATGCCCAATCAACATCATTTACAAAGCATCACACCATTCCTGCCTGCTCTCCTAGTAGATTGCATGATTTCTCAGGGTTTCTGATATTATTAGCATATTGTATATTAAAACAATAATGTTTGGATTGAGTTAGAGAAGCACTCACAAACTAAATGAATTAATAAAATAACAATTCATTAAAAATAAATATATGAAACTGTTGCTTATATACTTGCAACTATCAATATGTATACTAAATATTAAATATATTAATAAAAGATATTTTGAATTTATGCTTAAGTTTAAGGCCTTATAATATCTATAATGATAAGACCTTACCACATGTAATTTTTAAACAGCTCCAAATTTTGGTTTTCTTCAGATATTATTCTTTTAATATATTTCTGGATGCTTCATTAGTGACTCCCAAGATAATAGCTCTTCCATTTGGGGACTGGTGATGTTAAAGAGGAAAGGCAGCATAAGGTGTAGCATTAGGAGATCTTGGTTAGTCATTGTGGCACTGTTAATTTCTTCCTTCACAGTATTATCAAGGCAGCACTGGCTGGTTTTGCTAAACTTCAGAATTTGTTTCTGGATATGATTGCATTTTCCATGTGTTTTGTCTGGTGTGGTTTTTCTGTTGCCTAACCACACATTGTAGATAATCTTTTATTAAATAAAGTCACCATATTTGCTGTTACAAATAAAATATTGAAAATTACAGTAAAACAGCAAAATATGGCTATTCATGGTATGGTGGAAAACAATTTTTTTCAGCCATTTCTCTCTTCAGAATTTGATCACTTCAGGACTGCTTCTTAAATTGAGTTTTTAAATAAACTAAAGGAGATTGGACTTCCTGCACTTGACTGAAATTCACTCTTTATATCCTACTGAATGTTGTTCAACAACATGTTTTTTGATCAAGGATTCATCAACAACTGATTAATATTAAATCTCTTTTTCTTACATCTCCATGTTTTTTGGAAAATATTTGTTTAATTTTCTTCTCAACAAGAAGAAAAAATTGTTCCCAACATTTCAATTTTAAATAACTTTTAAAAATATTATAAACTCCAAAATTTTAATATCATATTTAGTTTTATCATAAAATTTATTGTAAAATGTATAAAATTTTATTTAAAACTCAATTCAAAAAGAATTTAAAATGTTTTAGATTTTTAGAAGCCACACAATTCAAAAAGGCTTGTACATACCAAAACTACTTTTCTTTCTTCATTCACATTACCATTTATTATTTTATTGTTACTCACTCATTACAAAGTAATTTTTAAAATATTTAATAACACAATTAAATGCACAAATTATCTTTTAATTTTTTAGGCAGTTTATATATTTATTACTCAATTGTGATGATGAGTTCTTATTAAAAATTTTTTTCATGAAGCTTTGAAATATAACAAATTCAAACTGCTATCAGATTTGTTTCACTTACAAATCCTCTCCTTATATATAAAATGTGCTAACACGCACAAGCACACAAAGCTAAAAACAAATAAAGCAAATATATATTATTTTAATATCTATTCATTAAATGGCTGAGCTAAATTGTGGTTTATAAGCTCTTCTCTTACAATCTGAATAGATTTAGCCCTACAAATGGAGCCGTATAATTCCGAAACATCAATAGTTTAGTTTTGAACCCAGACACTACATTAGCTATTATTAATGTTTCGGAATTATACGGCTCCATTTGTAGGGCTAAATCTATTCAGATTGTAAGAGAAGAGCTTATAAACCACAATTTAGCTCAGCCATTTAATGAATAGATATTAAAATAATATATATTTGCTTTATTTGTTTTTAGCTTTGTGTGCTTGTGCGTGTTAGCACATTTTATATATTTTGATTCATAATTAGCCACAAAGTATAAACTATTTGCTTATTTCAAATCCTCTTCTTTTAAAATAAGACAATAGGCAGTAAATCTTTTCATATCTCATTTGTATGATTATTACAAAAAATTTAACTTTTATTTATTTCTGCAATTATTTTTGTATTTCATTTTTATGAATAGTGTTTTACAGAATATATATGATGAGGGACCCAATAATAACCAGAATTTTATAATAAAAATTGTTTATTTATCTTTAAGTGTTATAAATTTAACTTCCTTCAAAGTACTATACATTTCATACAATGCACAAATCTAAACATATTTTTGCTTTTTGAAATAGTCTGGAAGCACTTACAAGATGAAGCCTTTTTATTCTTTTGACATTTTCCCCACAACTTCTGAGTCATCAAAACATTTGATATATTTTTTTCATTTAAGAGAATAAAAAGAAGTCATACAGTAAGAGATTGACTAAATATGACTGATATATAAGCTGTATCATGTTGAATTTAATTAAGAATTGTTTCACTCATGTTGTTATAGAGCTTACACTCCTCACTTTGCCACAAAATAAGGAATTTACATTTTACTGCATCACACAAACATTTTGGAACTTAGAGATAAAATGTCTGTCAGTTAAAAACAAATTTTGGGAGAAAAATACCACTCGTATCAATAAAAAATATCTTTTGTTATCTTGACAGTGGACTTTACTCACCACACTTTATTTGTACATGAGAATTTAACAATTTTGTTAAATCATTTATAAATTTGTGTTTTCCCTGAAATAGCTTTTTTGTAATTTGTTTCAAGCATTATAATGTTTTTTTCTGCTGTTTTTCCTAAAAGAAAACAGATTTTCACATTATTCTAACTTTCTAGTTACTTTAAAAAATCACCAAATATATGAAATGCTCTTTACAAAAAAAAGTCTTAGATAATGATATGATTCCACATAGTAGCATAATTTTGCAGAATGCTGCAAAAAGATCTCCAAAAGGGTTATGTAACAGCAGAAATGTATAATAACAGGTGCCCTTATCAGAGAACAATTCTGGTTATTTTTGGATCTCCTCCCCCTTTTAGGTCAATAATTTTACTATTCAAATATTTGATTGATGTTAAACTGTATAAAGAGTGAATAGAATTCCAATTCTAGAATCTATCAAAACTTATACCTAAGACATTAAGATGTACAATGAAGCATAAGCACAAGAAAAATTATCTCAATTTGACTTATGTTAAGCTATCCACAACACATCAAAAATCGAATGTAAGCCCTGCTTTCTTTTGAATTTTAAAAACTGATGCACATAACATTTGAAAATAAAACATTCTCCCTTTTAAGTCTTAGAGGGTGATAAATTCAACAACTCTAACTGGATCTTGCTTTATCTGAGCATTATAGGTGGGTGAATAAACCACTTGAAAAATATGTTGACAGCATCTGAGACAATATAAATTTCAAAATGTCACATGATAACATAATGTCTCATTTAAATAATAAATCCCCATACATCACTAGAAGTAAAATATATCTAAACAAACTTTAACAAACAGTTATTTTTTTATCCTCTGCAAACATCAATATCAATCCTAGTACTGATACTTAAGTTATTAATTAACTGATTATTATTTTTTATATTATCAGTAAAAGTTATTCTTGATTTTTAATAAGCTGGTAATTTCTCTTCATATAATTTTAATTATCATTTTTGATATGTCATATAATTTATCCTTTAGCACATCATATAATTTAATTTCTCTTTAAAACATTTTTTCCTTTTAAAAGATCCAAGCTTGAAAGAGAATAAGACAGTCTTTATTTTTTTAAAATTAAGTTCTATCTCTACAGGTATTTTTTTAGTGGTAGATATATCATTTGGGATGACTTAAAAAACTAATATTTTCTTTATTCCAGAGTGAATTTTTTATTTTCTCTTTGGTCTTTTTACCATTGTTTTATTATCCACATTAGCAATGGAATTTGGCAATCTATAAAAAGTAATCCATTGATTCAAACTCAGGATGTTACTAGTACACATTACACTTTTGATATTATATTATTTAGTCTTTTTCTTTTGTAGGCTTTTAATTTAAAGTATAATTTTTCTCTTTTCTTGAGCTTATTGTAGATGTTACAATGTTGATCACTTCTATTTTTAACTTTCTTCACATGTTCTTATTCATCATCCTTCTTTTTAATATTTAGAAAATAGAATTCATTTTGAAAAATGTCTTCCACATCAGTAATTATTTTTATGGATGCCTAAATTTGTACTTTCTCTTCAATAGCATCCTTATCTAAGTTTCTTCTTTTAAAAATTCAATTTTAGATTATTTAATTAAATCCAATCCCTTATTTCATTTTTTCTTTCAACGTTTACTATACTTTACACATCTTTGTGCAATTATTTTCATTAAATTCATTAGATTTTTGAATCATTTCCTCCAAATCACTATGTAATTTTTGTTCTATACATTCATTTTCTGCAGCTTCAGAGTGCTTATAGTCTCTTCTATCATTTCAAACTTTTTTTTATTTAGTGGCACATTTCTTTAAATGCATTATCTCTCTTTTGTTGTTTTTCTTTAAGTTTTACATATATTTCTTTAAATTCGATATCTCTTTTTTATTGTTGTTGTTTTTTTTTTTCAAATTTTTGTTGTAGACATTTTTAATCTTTTTTTTTTTTTTGTTGCTTTTCTTCAAATTCAAAAAAAGATATAAATTACCTGATTCAGTACCATTCAAATATCAAAATAAAATATTTGTATAATAATAATAAAATGTATTAAATTCTTTATTAGTATTGACTAAAGTTCAAAATGTTCTTTTAAAGCTCATGTGAAAAGTTTTTGTCTTAAGATCTCTCGGAGTAGTAACGCCTAACATTAAAAGCAATCAAGTTTTTTAGGGCTGTGATTTGATTTTCATGGGATTTTATTGACCTCATGCTTTTAAAAGGAATATGCAATAATTTTAAGAAATTTAATCTTGACTAATCTGCAGAGAAGTAAACAGTTGTTTCCTGGTGGTTTCCCTTCAGTATCAGTAGAGTTGTTCTTAATTTTAAATCGAACAACTTTCCTTCATTTTAATTCCACAAAAAAAATTTTATTTACAGGATTGTTGGTAAAATGACATTTAATTAGCTGAGTGATGATGTAATCTCACCATATACATAGCTTCAGAAAGGGTCAGGCAATCAGACTCATTTTTACCTTTCAGTCAATTCAGCCTAAAGTTCAACTGTTTAGAAACTTTATGAAAGAAAACATTTGAAAGTTACAGCATCTGATTCAAGCAGTAAGTAAAATTTTTTATTCAATTTTTATCATATGTTATCACATCTTTCTATTATGTTTTCATATAGGCATTATTGTAACAATTCCAATGCAGTCCTTGATTACATTTATATAAATTTTGTGGATAAATACACACACATCCAAAATTAATATTTACAACTCTGAGGATTAAGTAAAAAATATTTTTTAGATAATTTAAGTCATTTCATACAAAATTAAATAAATATTTAACATAAACTCTTAAAGATGTGAAAGTTTATTTCTTATTTTATTCTGATTAAATTTACACATAATGGAAATAATGTAACTTAGTTAATATTAATTAAAATTTGGATTATGATTGAGTTTTCTTTTGTCATTTTTTTTAAATTTATAATATTTTTAAATTTATAATTTTTTAAAATAAACATTTCAAAATAATTTGGGGATAGTTCATTAATAAACATCAAAAAATAAACAAATAAATAAACTTGCATGATAAAATGAGATAACAATTTTTTTTATATCCATAAGTAAATCTAAGGTAAAGTTGTTATAAGGTACATATTTCCATTTATTAAATATTACTCCACTTACTCTTTCCAAACATTTTTACATGTTACTTATTATATATATACCACAATATGCTAAATTTATTCATTATTTCTAATATTCAGTACATTATGGGACTATACATTAGTAAAATTGAGCAGAGTAAGGGATGTTCATGTTGATTGTGCCAAATATATATCTGTACAGAATGAAAGTGAGCAGAAGAAAAGAGTTGTTTAAATCCCCAATGGTAGTTGCATCATTGAGCATAAAAAAGATGTTCAAGCCCATATCATTGGTTGTGACCAACATGTAATGGTAAATATTTACAATGGGATAACTAAATATATATTATAAATCTTGATTCAAATGAATATTTATATGTTTCAAATTGAATGGTTAATATGATTCACAAAAAATAATCTAATTCAAATATAGTAATAATATTAACCAACATGATGATGATGATGATTTACAAGTACAAGTTCTTCCAAAAGAATGTTATTTATTTTTTTTAGTTTCAATAAAATAAAATAAATAAAACTCTCCAGTGCTAAGCCTTCTAACTAGAAAATTTACTTTTGCAAAATTTATTAATGCCTGATTATCAACATTCACAAATTATTACCTCTTTTCTGCAAGCCCCCCAGTGGATTTCTTGATTTTTTTAGGTTTGTGTATCTACAGGTATATTGGATGTTAAAAGTATTATGTTTGGAATAAATTTGATAAGGAAACATAAACTAAATGGATTAATAAAAAAATAACAATTTATTAACAATGTATGTTGCATTCATACAATCAACTATTAAAACAGATACAAAATATAAAGTATAATGGTAGTAAAAATATTTTTAATTGAAACTTAAGTTTAAGGCCTTATAATATCTATAATTATAAGATCTTATCATGTGAAATATTTAAACAGTATCAAATTATGGTTTGCTGCAGATATCATTCTTTTAATATATTTCCAGATGTCTTAAATAGTTCTTCCAAATATAATAGTTTGTCTTCTTGCATATTGGTGATATTAAAAAGAAAATACATCAGCATTGGTGTTGTTATATAAGGTATAGTATTAGTAAGTCTTGAGTAGTCTTTGCAGCACTGTTCATTTCTTCTCAATATTATTAAGGCAGGCACTGGGTGATTTGGGCAAACTTCAGCATTTCTTTCTGTATCTGATTGCATTTTCCTGGTTTTTCTGTTGTCTAGTCACACATTGTAGATAGTCTTTCAAATAAAATTATGATACTGGTTTTTACAAATGAAGTATTGAAGATTACTGTGAAACAATCGGCAAGATATGAGGAAGCAGGTTAAGGTGGAAAACAATTTTACTCAGTGGTTTCTCCCCTTGGCATTGGATCACTGCAACATGGCTTCATAACTTGGATCTTCAATTAAAATAAAATAGACTGAATTGATTTGACTGAACATGAATGCCTAAACTGAACTGCAATGCACTATTTATACCTTATTTAATGTTGTTCAACATGTTTTTAAAACAATGATTCATAACTATCTCATTATTAAGATCTTGTATCTCTTTCTGGCTAACAACATATTTTTTGGAAAACATTTTCTTTATTCCCTTCTCAACATGTGGAAGAAACAAATTTGTGCATATTATATTATGGTTTGATATATAAATAAATGAGTGAAAAAAAATAGTTTTTTTCTCTCTTTTTCTTTATTTATATTAGTTAGCAAAGAAAGAATAAAAAAATTCTGGCCAACATTTAAATTTTAAATAACTTTTAAAATTTTATCAACTCCAAAATTTTTATATCATATTTAGTTTTGTCATAAAATTTACTACAAAAATGTAGAAATTTTTATTTAATACTCAATTCAAAAAGGCAAACCAAAAAAGCTTCAAAATGTTTTAGAATTTTAGAAACCACATAATTCAAAATGCTTGCACACACAAAACTATTTTTATTTTTTCTTTACATTGCAATTTATCATTTTATTGTTACTCACTCATTACAATGTAATTTTATAACATATTTAATAACATGATTAAATGCTTAAACTAATTTTTTTTAAATTTTTTTAGACAGTTTATATATTTATTATTCAATTATTGTGACAAGTTTTTTATTAAACAATTTTTTTTATGCAGCTTTATAATGTAAATCATTCAAACAGCTATCAGATTTGTTTTAGTTACTATATATATCTATATATAATGCAGATATTATGTAAGTTGGTCATAGTTTTAATACTTTTCTTTGATAGAACAATATTTATTTTAATGTGATTTGCAAAGATAACTTTTCAGCAGCCATAGTGATATCTCAGATAATGTGTAATATTGATATAACATTTAAGCCCAACTCAATGCGCTCATTTTGGAAGACATTTTATTATAATCTTGATGAAAAAATTATATTATTATTTTAACACAATCTATTACCATTTCAGAGCTAGTTCTATATCTATTTATATGCTTACTTACTCTATAGTTGTGTATGCATCAACCAACAATTGTATCTGTTGTGTAATGTGTGCATACATATATTCTTATTTACTAGATATAATACTCTCTCTCTCTCTCTCTCTATATATATATATATATATATATATATATATATATATATCTCTCTCTATATATATATATATATATATATATATATATATAATGCAAAAACATATTTAAATCAAAATAGTACAGGCTTATAGAAAATAAAACTAATTATAATATAGCTTAAAGTTTAAAACTAACACAATCTAACATGACCACCATAATTATGATAATGACTACTAGTTAGTTGAAAGCATGCACAGTATACTATGTTTATGTATTTCACATTTTTATTTTAAATTATTAGATAAGCTTTTCTTAGTATACATGTTGCATGTATTATTTTTAATAAATTTCTTTTTAGAAATAGAAAATACTAGAAAAAGTATTTTGACCGGATCAGAATATAATTGGATAATCAAAAATATAGCTGACTCATATATGATGAAGAAATTGTCTAGAAAAGAGGATAAGAAGATTTTGAATGTTATTATAGTTAACAAAACAACACATTAATTTATTCATGTTATTATGTAGCTAATTATTCTGCACAAATTCTGTTTGGCCAAGTGAGTTAAAACTCTAAACCTTTGATTGGTCAATTACAGAATCAGCAGTAAAAGTATATTCATCTTTTAATATTATATTCATTTTAATTTCATTTGTAAAAAGTATATTAATAATTTGTCAGATGTTGAAAGTGAATGAAAGTTTTTTCAAAATTAAATTTCTATTTATAATTATAAAAATATTCAATAGCGGAAAATGTAAAAAGAAGTTCGTAATGAATTACAAAGTGTTTAGGCTTCATTGATTTCTTTCTCAATTTACATTAGTGTCTAAGTAAAGAATTTTTTACTAAAATCTTACTATTTCTTACTAAAATCTTACTATTTTTGTACAAATAATTATATTTTAGCATATTTTATACAAATATGTTATAATATGTAAAAAAAAAATACTTAAAAAATGCTCTAAGACCTTTTATTTCATTTTCAAAATCAAAACAAAGAAGTTGGAGCAGTGAAAGTTATTGACAGATGCTTATCCATTATTAGTGATGAGAACCAACCAATCAGCATCAAGGAAGGTTTGCCTTCTCTCTTTGTTATAATTTTGAATGCCTGTATTATTGATTTTTTATTTGTAAAATAATTTAAGAGAGGGAGTAGCTTACGGTACTTTTTAAGCTTTAAAATGAGCCTAAATATGTTACGATAACATAAAAACTGCCCAAATTAGAGTGAGTTAAAGCCATGTACAAGTTAACTTGAGACAGTCAAGTTAAGAGTTAATTCCAGTTTATTGATTAAATCAAACAATAAAATATTAGCACTCATAATATACTTATTTTAAAAATATAAACAAATTAGTCTTTATTGATTAATTTGAAAAATAATAATATTAAACCACTAAGCATCACATAATCACAATTCTTTATGCTTACACAAACTTTATAGTTGACTAATTAGATCCTAAGATCTAGGTGCAGTGTTCTCAGATCCAAAGCTCCTCAATGATGAAAGCCACAAGTTAGAAACTTGTCTTGGGATATTGGATGAGTAGAATATTGGAAGATGGAGATTTTATGCACAAACCTTCTTGCATCCATTGATTACTCTTGTTTGCCCTGAGTCATGTCACTGTATGGAAAGTTTTGCCTCTGTTTAAAAATTATAATATTTTGCAGAATATTTTTAACATATATAGTTTATTACTATATAATAATTTTCTATATTGTCTATAAAATATGTATACATGTTTTTGTTTTTGCCATTGTTTTTTCAAAGCAGATTTTTTACTGCTATCAGAATTCCAAAATGCACATTCGTTTTAGTATATTTAATATTACTACATCTGTTTGTCTTTTCTGACTTTTAAAAAAATTTTAAATACAATTTAAAATAATTCCACAAAAAATTAAAGAAAAGTTTGTAGAAGCATATAATAGAAAATTTCAATATTAATATCAAAGTTAATGATTCAAATAATGTTTGTTTCAAAGTTTTTGATAATGGCATTTTATTTGTAATTATATGAATGTATTTAAAAATTTTAAATAAAGTTTGAATTTTTCAGAAAATATTTAAAATTAATTCCAGATGATGAAATTAATCCAAAATATAATTGCAAGTGATTCATACATTTAGACAAAACTTATAAAAGTATGTTTATTTAACAATTTATTAAATGTATTTATTTCGTGGTTTAGTAATATAAAAGTAACATCATATTTAACAAAAAAAAGGTGGAATGACATTGATAATACAAGAGCAGCTCTCTACTTTAACGCCATCTAGAATAAAAATGAATAATCATTGATTAACAAATACATATAAAATCCTATTCATGGTATTTAAATACTCATCAACAGATTAGTTTGTACATTTTTTTCTTTATCAATAAGATTTGAGATTCAAAGATGAGGGGAAATGCTGATATGCATCCAGCACTCAATTTCAACTCCGTTTTATCTAAAAAGTTAAAATTTGAAATTCAAATCAGCTTAAAGTTTTCAACTTAAGTCATATTACCATATAATTTAAGCTATTCATTTGATGATTTATTGAAATGTCACTATTAAAAAATTTTGAAACTGAAATTAATTAATTTTTTTTTTACTTTTTTCTGTAATAAGGGGAAAATGTTTTATTTGAGTTAAAATTTACAAAAGTGGCACTCAAGTATATGATGTACACATTGTGGCATGAGAAGTAGCATAGTGTCTGGGATATGGTAATCTTTTTTCATATAAATGCTGTGTAAAACTTAATTCTGTTATTTCACATTACAAACAAAGTCAGAATTTTTTATTCTGATAACTTGCATCTAGGAAATATTGGCCAATGGGTATCCAGTATTTTTTTATATCCAGAAATTTGAAAAGCTACGAAATAATTATTTTTCTTTCACCTGTTTTTATAAAAAAGAAGTTTTTATGCAATGTACTATTTAGAAGCCATTTTATATACACATTTTATCTTCTCATCAGCTTGAAAAACAGCTTGAGTTCAACAGATTATAATTGTTATTTATTTTTTATGCACTTATAAAAAAGCTTTTAAGTGTTTTATTTAAAATTTGTTCACAAAATTAAAAAATAAATAAATAAAAACCTAATCATATGCTCAATTTAATTTTAAATAAAAAAAGTCATTTAGGATAATGTTCTGCATCAAAGATTAATAAATATGTAGTTATATTTTGGACTCTGTCCCTTATTCTCTTGAACTGTTTTGTTGTTTTTTTAACAAAAAGGATCATATTTTATTTATACTTTTCCAATTACATTCAGTGGCTATTAGTAAAAACATACAGGTTAATATATAACAAAGTTTAAAGTTGTATTATTCTTTTATCTTTCTCTGGATTTATAGGTCTAACCAGTGGCAATGCTAGTGTTAAATATAGGAATAATGAATTTAAAATGATATTCTACTTAGCTAATTTAATCAGTAGAATTATTGTATAGTTAGTTATATATGAGAGTTCTCTCATTTCAAATATTTTATCAGTTTAAAAGCAAGATTAATAATTAGTTTATGAATACTATGGATTATCATAGTATGTTGACATATGAGCTCATTTGCCACCAATATGGGAGCAACTTCTTTAAAGTACTTTTTTGTATATTTCCTTTTTTTCTAATATTGTTGTGGTGTCCCAATTAAAACATGTTTATTAGAGGAAAAAAGAAAAGAATAAAAGAAGCTGCGTGCATAATAATGGAAAATAACTTGACTTTAAAAAGACAAAAAAAAAAGATTAACCCAACTTTTATCTACAAAAGTCAAACATTCTTACCGTAATTATTAATAGATAAATAAAATAAGCATTAAAAAGTAATAATGGAAGGAAAAATAGTCTTAATATCCCTGCATTCTTTCCAAAACACAGGAAGACAGGAAAGAGTAAACACTACAATAGGATATTCAACTGTCAGTTGATAATGATATTATCAGGATTATCTGCAAAATTTTCTACCCTTGCTTAGAAATTTTCAACAAACCTGGAAAAATACCCATATCCAATCAAAATTTGAGTATCATATGGGATAGCATGAAGATATTCTGATTTCCAGACAATAAGGCACTTTTAAAAAAACAATAACTATATACAGTTATATACTAAATCCATAAAATCCAATATCATTAGCATATATTTGTTACTAATGTTTTCAAATATGAATATTGATAATTGTACTTATTATAGGATTTATCTCTCTGCTGCAATATGTCCTAAGATCTTTTCAAATATAAAATTGCATAAAGAGAAAGAACCATTATGATTAATGATTGACATTGGGGGGTGCATTTTATTATTAAACATATTGATTAATTGAGAAAATGTTATAGGAAATTCTTGGTTTTGGTAAATATACAATATGTTCATCATTTGATTTTGTTGCTAAAGTTAATGATGTTGATATTGATGTTTGTGATGTAATGTGTACCTTTGAAGTTAGTGAAATGTATGGATCAATTGATAAAATGGTTTCCATTGAAAAATTACTAATGCATTACAGTTAAAAAATGTTAATGTTAAAATCATAAAATTTATTGTTGAAACATTAAGCTTTATTGATAAAAATATTTATGCAATTTTTAAGCATGATTTTTATAAAATGAGTGATGGCTATTCAGTGGGTCTTCTTACAGTTGCCCAAATATGTAATTTTGTAATCTCTACATATGAAGAAAATATTTTGAAAAAAGAATGTCATCAAAAAAATATTTCTTTATACTATTGATACATTGATGACATTTTTGTATGTGGAAAGCCAAATATTATTAAAGATTTGTTTGATGAATTAAATAATATAAAAGTCTTAAAATGGATTAAAACAGATAAAAATTTAATGTGTGCTGAATTTCTAGATCTTAAGATAACTATAAACAGAAATCAAATAGATTATTATATGATTATTAAACCAATAGCAAAAAGTGGTTACATTCCATATAAATCAAGAGTACAAATATGACATAAAATGGCAGGTTTAAAGTCCTTCTTGTTTAGAAATGATAATCTTTATAAATATTCATCGGATAAAGGCAAAAATATTGAAATGTATTGTAATGAATTGTTAAATGTTGGATATAATTATGATCATATTTATTATACATTAAAAATTTTAATTCAAAATATAAATATAAAAATAAGATTAATATCAATGTTAATTCTTCTGATAATAAAATTTGGATATCAATACCATATATTTCAAATCAACAGGCAAGTTTCATAAGGAAAATTTATAAAGGTATATGTGACATTGCATTTTATGCACCACTTACAATAAATAAATTAATAAATAACTCTAAAGATAAATACCTTATTTACAAATAAAAATTGTATTATTTATAAATAGATGTGTATATGTAGTAGGGTATATATAGGTGAGTCAAGATGCACATTGGAGAAAATAACAAAAAAGCACTTATTAAAAAGACTTCAAAATATGAAACAAAATTCTAAAGCTAATGATAATTTATCAGCTTCTGTTTTTATGACCATAATAAATCATGTATATATGGTTTTGATTTCAATTATAATAATGTAAAAATATTGCAAACTGAAGGAAATAATAATAAAAGAAAAATCAAGGAAGCTATGTTAATATATAAATGCAAGCAAGACTTAATCAATAGGCAGGCAGCAAATGTTAAGATCATGGAATTATGGGAAAGTTGACCTTTCAAAGTATTATTTGACAAGGACTACTTGAATAGTTGAAAGTGCTCCTAAGTGACATTTATATTTTTTGTTATTATTAAAAATATATATTAATTCCTGTATTTTTTAATATTTATTTATAAGTTTACTATATTATTTTGAAGAAATACAGACATTGATTTATAATATTATTATTATTAATAATAATATATATATATATATGCTCTCATTTTCAAAACTTAAGATTTGCCCATACATATACATTTGAGTCAAAAAAATAGATGGATGCATTCTATCTTTTCCCAAAGACTTTATCTTGTGTTTGAAAAAGTGGGAGTATTCATTTATATAGTGATATCTACAAAGTGCATGTGCATTAGCTTATTGGCTTATTGGTATTACAGTTTATAAAAACATCATGCTATATAAAATAAATGTCTTGTTTACATATGTTTAATTTAATAAGAATGATGTATCGTAAATTTTAGAAATTTCACAAGTGTCATTCATTCACGTAGTAAAAAGTAAATTAAAGTGATCAATTAATATCTTCACACTCATTTTCAAACACATAAGATTTGTCCATACATATACATTTGGGTTGAAAAGATCGATGGATTCATTCTATCTTTTCCCAATGACTTTATCTTGTGTTTGACATAGTGGGAGTATTCATTTATATAGTGACATCTACAAAGCGCATGTGCATTAGCTTATTGGCTTATTGGTATTACAGTTTATAAAAACATTGTGCTATATAAAATAAATGTCTTGTTTATATATATGTTGTAAGCATATGTTGTTAACTTATATTTGTAAATAAAAAAAGTTGTAAGAAAATAAGAATGATTATAAATATAAATTACTATCTTAGAAACAGCTATAGTAAATATAAAATATCTGTAATATCTATTCAGAGAATTATATATATTGTGCCCTTTTGTATGGGTCACCATCTAATTTTGTGCTAATCTATTAAAAATTTTAAATTTAAGATATATTTGAATATGTGATGTTAATTTTGCTTATGGTAATATTTCAAAAGGTTTAATTAAGGCAATCTATGAGTATTTGATATGTAAAATTGTGCTGATATTGAGAGAGACATTTTAAATGATGATGATTATAATATATAGTTGGGAAAAATGGCCATAGTCAATACTGCATTAATATATTTAATAAATAGGTATTTAAAGCTAAAAGTGTTTAAAAGACAAGTAAGATTAAATACATATATTTATTGTTGATAAAATAATGATATAAAAGAATATAAATATTTTTAATTATTATAAATACTTAAATAGAAGATTAATATTTGATTTTAATGATATCAAATAATTATTTTAAAAATTTGTTATAATATCTTATTTGTTTTAAAAATATTTATTTTAAAAAATGCAATTGTTAGTTTATTTTTGGACGTTGACAAGCGTTTCTTGTGTTATAAAAAAAACAGATGTTAGTTAGATATACACAAGCATGCTTGGAAGTTATCTAATAAAGTTGCAAAACTATTTTAAAAAAATCATGTTATAAATTTATAAATAATACGTGAGTTATCACGAGATAAAATAAAGATAAATCAATGTAGAATATTAAATCTGATTTTAAAATATTGTTTTAAAAATATGACGTATAAAAAATACTTAGTTTATTTAAAAATAATCTTATAAAAGTTAAAATTAAAATCAAGTGAAATAATATATTTTTTTAAAAGTGTTTAATAGATTTAAATAAACGATAAGAATTATTTTAGAAATTTAATAATGTAATAAATATTAAATATTAAATAAGTCATTATTTATTTTTAATTTTGTGTTGTTGGTAAAATATGTAAATAAGCCAGCAAAGTTGATTGTTTAATCTACCAATCAAATGGGAAGTTTCTTCCGGTATAAAAGCTTAGTTCAATTGTTAGGAGAGGACTTTGTGATTGATTTTTCAAGTTAATTGTGTTATTAAAAATAGCTACGTAAATTTTGTAGACGCTTTTAAAATCATTTTTCAAAATTATAAAAGTGTCTTTGTAAATAAGTTATAGAAATTTTAAATGATAGTCATGCAGTGTTAATTTAATTTTCCCTATCGATCGTCTTTATATCAAGCTCAATTTACATGCAAATGGTCATGGGAACATCATATATAGTGAAAATATATCGGAAACTTTATACTAGAGATATGACAAATGCTGGATTAGTTTGGAAAGTTACGAGATGGAGAAAAGTAGTATTTTGGACAATATATAATTTTAAAAGCTAATTATTATTGACTATTAGAAAATAGATATTTTAAAGAATAAAATACTTCTTTATGAAGAAAGTATTTTTGCAAGCTATAAATTTGAATATATATTTTAAGTAAAGATATTAGAAATGAAAGTAGCTTTGAATGCTTGCCTTGTTAAGTCTTTATGTTTAAAAGACTGAATGTTGATAATTTTAAAGGCAAGTCAATTGAAATATAATTAGATAAAAATCTTAATATAATAAAATTATTATATTGAAATAATTTAAACGCGGGTCGTTTATAGATAAAGAAGCTTATTCTTACCTGGATATTTTGGTTATGGAATGTGCAAGTAATATGTGGATGTCCAAGTTAATTTAAAAATAATTAAATATAAATTTTTATAAACTATAGACTAAATTAAAATAATAACTTTTGAATAATATTTTTAAAAGAACTAAACCAGGATCCTATAAACTATTTTAATTTTATTTTATTTTCTTGTGGGAACTTATTTTTAAAAAAGAACGTTTTTCATTTTTTTTCATAAACTTTTAAAAAAACACGTGATGGACTGGAAACAGGAAATGGTGTGCCAGTAAATATGTGCCTAGGATTAAAAAACTTTATGGTGAAAAGGAAACATCGCTGGATTTATGTAATATGAATTTTGTTTTATTTATCTAATATAAAAGTTAAATATTATTAATCTATTAAAAATAAGATAGGTACATTTCTTAAAATAATAACTAAAGTAATATAATATAATTAATTGCATAAATTTATTTTATAATTAATATAACACGGAATATATATTAAAGAATGATCGTGAGTATAAATGTGAATTATTTTATGAAGCTGTAATTCCGAAGAGAATTGGAAGATGGACTGTACATTAAATCATTATTGATGGTAAAAATTGTATAATAATAATAATTTTAATGTATTTAATATGTTTTCTTTAGATCAACCAAATATTATGTTGTTTGAATGAATGTATGATTATTTTAAAAATATACACACATTATATTGGCAGTGATAGTTTTATTTAAATATGCATAATTTGAATTTATGATATAAATATGATACAACATTACATAAGAAGCTTAGAAATAATTATATGATTCTTTCGTAAATAAATTTTGATATTTTGTTTTATGTTATAGTATTAGAATTATATTTATTAGTCATAAGTAATTATTGTATTGCAAGTTAGGAAGAGATTTCAAAGTCTATATTTTTTTATTTTATTGGATAAGTTAAGTTAAGTTTATGTAGAAGTTTATATTTGAATTGAAGATTTACCGAATATAGATGATGAATTATAAATAATTTTGGATAATTAGTATTTATTTAAAGTTGATGATTGTTTTTCCGGAAAGTTTAAATAAGTTTAGAGGATGTTTTGTAGATAAAAGTTTATTAAGAAGGAGTAGAATAACACATAAAGTAAAGTAATAATTTCACACAGAAAAGAATCATAGAATTTGTCTAATATAATACTTTATGAATTTGAAATTAATGAATAATTTAAATATTATTATTTTAACAGTACATATATGTAATGCATATTTGATAAACATGTAGCATGAATTGCAATAAGTGAAATATAAAATTATAATCAATTATTTGTTATTACATTATAAAAATACATTAGTTTATATATTATGCTATTAGAGTAATACTAATAGTAGAGTGAACACATACTAGTACATGATGAAATAAGTAACAGTAATACTTAAGTGATGTAGCAATTTAATTAATAAAGTTTAATTGTTTACATATGCTACATAAATATTATTTACATAAATTTTTCTGTGTAATAATTGAAGTTCACTGATATTTATTAAGTTTTTGAAAACATACTTCAATGTTTTAGTACAGCATTTTAAAGAATGTATAATTACTTATTAGGAGTATGAGTTAATAACAGTGTAAACATATTGTATTATTATTTTCTTATTTTTATTCTCTTTGTTTTCATAATTTTGAACTGTAAATATTGTAAATAAATTCTTAGTTGAAGTTAATGTAAATAAATTTGTTTAATTTGTTTTAAAAGTGTGTCGAGTTCATTATTTTACACCACAGTATTTGACAGCAGATAATTTGAAGAAACATAATATTTGCACAATGTGAATTTATTAATATTATTTTAGAAATAAATACAATATTTTCCTGATTATCATTTATGAGAATTGATTGACATTATTACATCATATTACAATGGTCATAGAGTAATTATAATGCATAATATAAGAGTACAATATTATTTATTGCCACAGACTATTAAATTATAAGATTTTGATCTATTCTAAAATTAAGATACTATATGAAAATAAAAGATATACATATGATTATTTATTTAATGATTGATGATATAACAGAAATAGATAGGATTAAGTTATACCCTAAGATTAGTAGTGAGTATTATTATTAGTAGAATAAGTTAGGTGTATTTAGGTTTGATATAAAATCCCTTATCATACTTATTTACATGAGTTATCATTACTTTAAGATAATTAGAAGAACCTGAGATTATTTAATTATATTCTAAAAATTAAAAGTTAAGATTTATTATTATTATTATTAAAGATAATTTATTTTATTTCAAAGCCATAAGAATGCTGTAGATGTAGTAATAGGATAGTAAGGAGGTAGTATTCTTATGCCATTGAGACAGTGTCTTGGAAGATATTGGCTCAATGTAAATCTACTTATTGCTTTGTAACTTTACTTCACAGTCTCATGATTTTGATAAATACTTGGTTAATTAGTACATACTATAGAACTATATTGATTTTGATAATTGATAATAAATTTAATTAGAATATGATAGTATAAAAGTAAATTAAAGATAGATATGCAAATTTTAATTAAGCATTACAATTTAATTGAGCTAGTTGTATTTCAAACTATATTATACATCGAGAAGTAAGGGTACAATATATATATAAAATATCTGTAATATCTATTCAGAGAATTATATATATATATATATATATATATATTATAACCTAATAAATAAAATAGAATGCAATGAAAAAAAAAGCGATTAAAAGAATTTTGCCAGAGGATGATGATTATCAATCAATAAACATAATAGGCTATTCATAAAATACAATATGCAATAATAATAACAAAGGGCAAGCTTAGGATTTTCCTATACATAATATATGCCAATAACTAAAAAAATCATAGGGATAATGATAATAATAACTAAACATTATAAATATGCTAATTCACAGTTAATAAATTTTAAGAGGAGGAGAACTCTCAACTCACTCTGTTAAAATATAAATACTTTTTTTAATATTAAAAGCACATACCAAAAAGTAGTTAGGTTATAACATTTTTTTCTTATAATATATTTTTATCTATCCCCCCCTCTCCAATGTAATAATACATCTTTCCACCACTATTCTCACATTTCATTGCAGTGTTCTGATTCACCATTTAAACTCTTGATAAAGGATATTTTTTTAGGTTTTATCTGTGCCACTTTTCAAAATAATTTATTTTGCTAAAACGATTTCTTATTGGTCATTAATTATAATAATAAGATATCAGGGTTCTTTATTAGATATTTCTAATATTAAAATTTTTGCTGTTTTATTTATTACAATGAATGACATCCTAGTGAACATAAGAGGAGACATACTCTTATCCCTATGATGATGTCTACCTATTTTACAATAATAATAACAAATATTGCAAGAAAATATTTTAATTAAAGTAAAATACAAAGAAACTCTTAATTTAGAATAAAATAATAATCTCCTACAATAGCATTTGAATGAACTTAACAATGGCATAAGGAATTTTATGGCCATTCAGGATATCTTATAACAACTCATACCAAATCTTTCTTATTTTTTTTGAAATTAAAAAGTTAATAATAAATTTATGATGGATAATAACTAATAATTTTATTACAAAAGGAATCTCCTTTTAATAATTGAAATTGAATTATAGTGATCATTTATGATTACAAGAATGAATAAATATCTTATTCATTAAATGCATTCTTCACATCTTCAAACTATTATAACAAAGTGATTATTATCTTTACTTTATGTGCATATACTCTAAACAACTAGAATCAAATATAATTGTGTCATTAAATATATAGTGTTAAGATTTTGTGTAATTTATATGTGATTGAGATGATATTAAAAATAAACACAAAAAATTAAGAATAAAATATAATATTTATTTAAACAACAAGAACAATTCAATAACAACACTTTTGAAAATCTACAAATTTAAAACCAGCTATTTAAATACAATGCTATATAATCTCACTGCACTCAAAAAATACAATTTGATGAGTTCTTAGTTCATGGTAATAAACAAATAAATTTATGAATTAAACTATAATTAACTATTTTAACTTGTCTGACTAAAATAAGCTTTCTAACATTGGAATTATTACAATAAACTGTGCATTTTTCTGACTGATAAAAGCTTTTATTAACATAAGCTTTATTACAAAAAATACAACATTTTTGCATACCAATCTAATTTTACCCTAAGAATGACTACATCTTAATACCAATCATGTTTTACCAATCCAGTGATGACTTGATGCTGAAGATGATGTATACTACTTATTTAGGACTATAATTACAATTTGAAATCAAAAAACTATTGGTTTTATATTCTGTAATGCTGGCACAGCAAAACAGATGTACACACTAGAACCATCTCTAATCTGTACTAAGAGTGGTCAAAAGAGCAACTGAAGAAAAAATGTTATTTTTTGCAAACAAATAACAATATTGATTGCCATAATAATAATGAAGTCACATGGTACACTACACATGGCTCCATAAAAATATGATACTCCCAAGAGGAAATGATAAATAAGGCAATGAACCTAATGATGGCATGAAATCAAAAAGCACCTATATTTTCAGGCCAATAAATATGGTAAAACCTTTGTTTCTTAACATATACAAAAATGAGTATTAGCCACCATAAATATTTAGAACTTCCCTCAAATAAAGTATTTATGTAAAATATGAAAAATATATACCACTCACAAAAATACCATTATAAGAGAGAGACAATGCTAACTCTTTATAAAATATGTGTTACAATAAAATAATATCAACAAGAAAGAGACATAGAAACCATCTCTTGGGCAATATAATTGCAGGATAAGCAATCTCCTAACATATAATAATTATTAATTGATGTATAAAACTGATAACAAAATTATATTTGCCAAACCTGGCTGGCTTAATAAAATATGGCCTGAAAATAAACAGTAATATAAGAATATACAACATCTTTATTGGTTTTGCATAAACATTTTTATTCAGATAGATAAATTACTGTTAATAGGAAACAAAGAAATGCCTTTTAAATGATATAATAATAAAATATAATATTAATGAAATAGTAAATACTCTGTGAACTTCTAAATATTACCATTGGCAACTAATGCAAAAAATATGTCAGACAAGAATGTATATTATAACTGAATGTAATACATAAATTGCAAACAGCATAAAATTGTCATTTAACATTATACCCAGCTTACCAAAATTTAAATTATTAAAGGAATTTATCCTGGAGAGTTATAGTTCTACAAACATAAAATGTTCTCCATTTGTTGAAATTATAACAAATTAAAATATTAGATGCACACCACTCAATTATTTTTATATGTGATTTCCTTAAAGCATAAGTCACAAACATATTAATGATCATTCAGTTTTATGAAATAATATTTTAAAGCAAGTAAAGTACTGACAAATTATGTTATAGCATTAAATTCACTTTTATTTATTCATTCCAGAAAATTATAATCCAATACTAAGGTATAAGAGCAAATATTCTTTGAAAATAAACAGGCTTTATTGGAGAGAGAGCAGGGTCTAAATTCACATTGTAGAATTAACAATATGAAGTATACAATACAACAGGTTTCATTAAAAGTTAATTCTATATAACTCAAATTGTAATTCTTTAAAGATATTTTATATTTCTTTTATAATGCAAAATATAGCTGTTTCCATTATTTAGTTCAGACTTATTTAAATAATTATATTGATGGAATTTTAAGTAATAAGTCCATGATATTCTTTTTAAACATGAGTATGGACATAATACTTTTGCACTCAAAAAGTAAATTAATAAATCTTTATTTTACATACTTGAAATATATTTTCTCTTATTGGGTTTGCATAAGCATAAGTTGAAATATACATGAGTGATTATCTTTCACTTGAGCACCAATATAATTTTAAAATTAATATAATGGTCCTTCTATCTAGGATTAAAATAGTTCATTTATTAAAAGAAAAATGAATCTATCCTGGGGAAAAACCATTGTTTAATTATAATATTGAGATATATTTCAAAAACATTAAGAAAGATAAAACATTTAAAAGTCTTTGAATAAATCTGGTAGTTTTTCAACATTTTTTTAAATATTAAAGCAGTGTATTTAAAATCTTAAAGACCTGCTCTAAATATTGCAAAACATAAGGTTTTAAGAGCCTTATTCTTAAGCTATAAAAAATACTAAATTTAGAATAAAGCTTATTGTAAATATAAAATTGAAAATCCCCAAAAGTTCTTATGTAAATGAATCAAGCTTTATAAAATTCTCACATAATGTTAATATTGAATAAATGTAATTCAGCAATTGCATAGAAATAGTTGTTGAATGTTTCCATTCTGGTTTTTTTAAAACTGTTGACTTTAAAATTCCAGTAGAATTGAGCTTAATGTTCTAGTGCCTGAATTAGACTGTAGCCACATAATACTGATCAAAAATAAAATTATTTTAAATAATTAAACTTATGACTAATTCTGCAATTAATTAGAAAAGACAATAAGTAAGTTCTCCTTTTTCACATGTATTATTTCCCTGTGTGTATTTCACATGTTTGTGCAAAGAGTGTCTTTTTATAACTCCAATTATGTGATTGATTTGATTCGATTGAAAATTCACATTTTTAAATCACCATTTCTTGATCTCCTATATTAAAATTTAAAACTTAATTTGGTATCTAGAAAACTACTTTAAAAGTAGAAACTAATTTCCATATTGTCTAGATGATAATTAAAAATATATCATCTTAAAATTATTATTTATGAAATCAAAATTATTGCAGTAAAATAAAAAATAAAATATTACAGTATAAATTATATTGTTTTGAACATATTACATTACTCTTATAACAATTCTAAACTATATTAAATAAATTAGAAGTTCACCAGAATACTTTTATTATTTTAAAATAAGGACATTTTAAGAATATTTAAATATTATGAACAAGGAAGTGACAGTTAAAATTAATGAAAATAAGCACAGTCACATACATTCACCTTAGTTTCTTTTTATTAAGAAGTAAACTTTTTTCATAGTAACAAATTAACTCTTTATTTTTCTAAGTAAAATATCTTAACTCTATTTTCATTAGTTTAATCATTATGATATTAGCATGAACAAATAAACTTTTACTAATAAATAGCTTAAACAGAAATGCTTTATTGTAAGCAGGCAAATTAAATAATAATAATATATAATGTTAAAGATTTAGACTTAAATATCACTACCATTTAATATAACATTAAATGTTAAGATACTAGAGAATATATGAAAGTAATTCTAGATTTTAATAATTTTAGCAATACTTTATCATTAAACAGGAAAACAAATTCATATTTAAACAATTGAAATTTAATTCCAATGGAAAATAAGCTCAAATCAACATATAAAAAGATTAAAATGATTCTTAATAATAATTAAGATTTATAAAAGTGCTTAGAATAAATTATAAATTAAGTTAGCATTTAATTGTAAAATCCTAATAAAATTATTTAGCAATAAAATTAGGTTATTGAAAAAAATTATTTTACACTTAAAATAAATATTTATGCAACACCCAATAAGACATACATTTGATATGAAACATTTGATTCAAACTCAGACATTGTGAATATAATAAACATGTACTAAGATTAAAATACAATTTGGATATTCTAAAATGTCCTTTTGCCTCCATGCCACATCAATGTCACATTCTCTGATTACATAAACTGTGTACTTATCCCCTCTAAACTTTACATTGTTCTATTATTACCTTAATGTGATATCCCAAAATAATTTATTGGAATTTTTGTATTATTTATATTTTTAATGAAACTTAAATTGATTATGATTTCATAAAAATTTTATCAGTCATATATATATATATATATATATATATATATATATATATAAGTACTACACAAAATTTATAATAGTAATAATAACTTAATTTTATATATATATATCTGTTGTAAATTTTGTGTAGTACTTTCTTTTTTTTCTGTTGTATATATATTTTTTCAGTAGAAATTAAATTATGCTGTAATTTAAGATAAAAATAACTTAAAATATTGTTCAGTATTTTAATAAAGCATATAATAATTCAATTTAACACATTTTTATTTATATCTCTTTGATAATATATAAATTAAATGATGAGATTTTTCCAAAAGATCTCTGGACTAAATGTTAAAAGTAAAATGTAAGATATACTATAGTAAATACCACTTTCCTAATTATATATTAATATGTTATGATTTATAAAGTTATGAATATTATTTTATTTAGAAGTATTTTAAATTTCATTAATCATGGAAGATACTAATAAGAATAGGATTTTGTCTGATAAGTCTAAAAATAATCAAAAGAATATATTTGCATTCTTAATAACTTCTACAAGGATTTTAAGGAATCTGGGCTCAGTTAAAGGAATTTCAAGTTAAATCTTAGGAATTATACAGAAACTTTGAAGAATTACAAGCTAAAACTGAGAAAGTTTATAAATAATTTAAATAATCCTGAACTGAATGTAAGGAGTTTCAAAGACAAATACTAGCAAAAAATGAAACTTTATATAATAAATTTAAAGATTTTAAAAAGAAAATCAAATGTTTCTTCCAAAGTATCCAACAAAACAAAATCTTCTCACCAGGATTGGAATAAGTGTCTATACACAACTGAAAAAGCTAATACTGATATTAACCATTTTGCTTCACAATTAAAAGTTCAAATAATTCAGTAGCAGTGTCTACCAAATACAGTATTGATAAGTGTCAGGAGAAGGTTAATAAACATGTGAAAGAGCAAATAATTTAGGGTTGATATGAGAAGCTAAATGTTCTAAAATATCTCTAAACACATTATTTTGTAAAGATCTAGATATACATATTGATAATATATATGCGAGATTTCTAAATAGCTCTAATAATTTGAATTTAGTGTGATGCAATTGTAAACTTAATTTGCCAGTTCAATTTCATGATATTAAACATAGAAATAGTATATTTGAAACAAAATGTATATCTCTTTTAGGAGATTATCAGATTATAAGATGTGTTAGAGTTAACCATGTATATGTAGATAAATTATCTACTAATAAAATAGATAAAGGTATTTAATTGTCAGCTTTGCATAAGACCTCTAATCCTAAGTTGGTTTTATAGAATAATTTTGTAAAAATGTTTGTGAACTGTGGAAAACATGCAATATGTATATGAAATTAGATTACTGGGGAAAAGATCTTATCATAATGAATAAAAATCGGAGGAAAATTGCATTATATGCAATATTTTCCAATACTTCAAGGCCATTTGAATTTTTTATAAATAAGAAAGAAATTGATATATTAGAAGACATAATAAATGAAAAAAACTGAAAATCATACAGATGCAGTAAAGAAATTTTGACTATGCCATTTTATTGATAATAACTATTGAGAAAATGCTACTTGTATAATATATAACTATAATAATTTGTGAATTTTAACTTTCTATAGTGATAAGAATATCTATAACTTTCTCTCCCTGAGTATGATAAAGATGTTTATTGGTTTACAGGTCATTAAGCTTATGTAACAAAATGTGTAAATCACTATCTTCATAATAATAAATTCTAGTTTGTAATAATGACTGTAGCCTTATTGTCTTTGGTATTAAGAAATTAGACATTTCCAAAATCGTCAGAAACTATAATGCCATTGCTAATTTTCCTACTAGATATATAGTTAAGTTAAATCCTCAGTTAATCACATGCAGAGATATAAATTTTAAAAGTTTTCCAATTTATATGAAAAACCCCATATAATAAGGCAAAATATTGGAGCAATTTGCATACATGGTTTAAACTCTGGAATATATCAAGGGATTATATTTAATTAGAAGTCTGAGATCCATTTTTTGTTATGAATTAAATAATCTATTTTCTTTTATTTTACTTCATTTTACAAGAATAAGAATTTGTATAACTATGTATATTAGTTTGTTTGTGAATGGCTTTTATTAAAGTTATTTTGTTTTTTATAAATACATTTAAGTAATCTTGTCAGCATTTAAAAACTTACTATCTAAAAATTATTATTATTATTATTGTTTTTAGCAGAGATTAATTTTAATTAGCTTTGCAGAGATAGAGTCTATAAGATTTCGAAATGGCAGATGTCTGTTTTCTTTGAAGCATTTTTTAAATAATAGTTAAAATGTAACTTTTTTAAATGGCTGAAATAAGTTATTATAATTTTTATTTTTTTAGTGAAGCAGGACGATTTTGCAAGTATATGTTGGTATATATTCATAAGAAGAATAAAAGAAAAAAACAATATTTTTTTCCTTTGGTTATTGTTTTCAAATATAAATGTAATATTAGACATTAAGTTTAGTATTAAGGTAATAATATTAGACGTATTTAAATAGGATATTTTGATATATCAATATGTTTTATATTTTTAATGTTTATTTATAAATTGATGACCCTAAGACATATACTTAGGAAGTTAATATAGTATACATGAATGTGTAAAAAGAGAGAGTATGGGTAAAACAATTTTTTATGTTTCTGTTATAAAATAAGATTGTTTAAATTAATTTATTGGATGTTATTAGATATAAAAATATATAGTGTATAGGTTGATATTATAATAATAAATCAAGAGATGGAATTCATGGCAATAAAAAAATATCTATGCTATTTGAATCTCAAATAAAAATATGAAGAGAATGAATGATAAAAGTAACAAAATAGTTCTGATCTCGGTTGTGTGTGATAAAAACTATAATGTTGACATTTGTCAAAATACATTAGTTGTTTTGTAATATAATTTTTAAATTTGTAGAAGAATCCTTGATAGGAAGATGAGATTGTAATATTAGTTATGTGATGGATTATAGTCATTGATGTTAAAAATATATGGTATAGTAAGATAAGTTATTCCTGCATAGGATGAAATACCCTCCAAAAACTGATTATAATAGCATAATGGAATTGATCTATGTGACATCCATATCTGTACTTTTGGTACAAAGAGATGAGAAAAATTTTCACAAAACATGGATGGTAATTTTCATAAGAGCTTAGTAGAGAAGCCTGAATATTGGAGTAGAATCATTGTGATAAAAATGACTTCTTTCCAAGATATAACATTCTATTAAAAAGAAAAGGAGACATCCATTTCCATATTTAGAGATGATAGTTTATTAAAATCAATTTCTTATCTACAGAATTATTTTAGATAGTAAAGAAAGGTATATAATGATCATTGTATGAAGACAGTTATTTGTTTCTAGAACTATTATAGTTTCCTTCCTAGGTGGCACAGGACTGTTTTAGAAGAATGAGAATAAATGAAAAACAAATATTATAGTATTTAAATAATATCTGAATGATTCAATGCTAAAAGATAAAAATGAGATCAATGATGAGAATGAAAGAGGTAAAGAATAAACAGAATGAATGATCATGTATTCATAAGAAATCTTGATTCAATTAATTATCTCAATATGTTATAAATCTTATATTGAAAAGTATAACAATATAAACCAGAATTTTATATGTAAATTTTATTGATAGAGTTTACATAGATTTAATAATATGAAATGTAATAAAGCATTGTGTTTTTATGTAAGTGATGTAAAAACGGTAATGTATTATATCATTAAATGGAAGAGATCTAAAAAGTCAAACCCACATGAAGAAACTCATGGATGGTACAATTAATTTTCAACATAAAAGAAAGTATACATTCTGAGAATAGTAAATTTAATATTTAAGGAATAGAATACTTACATAACATGAATTGTTAAATTTAAAAAATGATGTGTAGTCAATGTATTTATTTTCTCAATGTAAATAATTATACATTATTTTAATAATCTATATGTATTTTGTAGTTTAAAGTGTTATGTAATATAAATAAACAAATATTTAAAGTGTTATGTAATATAAATAAACAAATATTTTAGTATAAATTTTAGACTAGAGGCTTTATTTTTACTCAGAATTATTTTTATCACAAAATCATATCAAAAACACAGAAATCATAAATGTAATAATTGCAATTAAAAATATAATTACTGGATAATTTATGCATAAGATATTGTAAATAAGGAGAACTTAATAAATTAATGATTCATTAAATGAAAATATAATTATTTAATAAATGCTATATAAGAGTATCATTTAAATGGAGCATTAACTGACAATTATAATATTTTAAAGAGTCACATTATTATTATTATTATTATTATTATTATTATTATTATTATTATTATTATTATTATTATTATTATTATTATTATTATTATTATCATCATCATCATCATTATTATTATTTAAAATAAGTAAAATTTATTTTTAAAATAAATTTACAATATTGTATTATATAGGGTATATAAGCACAATCTTTCACACAACCCACCAATATTGTATTGTATCAAAAGGGAAGTTCATGATAAGACATATTACAAGGCTCATATTTTTAAAAGATGTAATTTAAAAAAGTAAAATGCTAACCAAATTAAGGTATTAAAGTGAATAAAAGGGGAGGATGTAATTATTGTATTGTAAAGCTTTGATGATAATAAATTATTATTCTGTTTTATAATTAATATTTGTATAATGAAGATAATTGAAATGCAAGTATAATTAAATCATTTATGTGGAAGTATGTTTGTTAATTTTAAAAGAGAATTTAATTTAGGTTTATAATGATAGGTGTTATTATTATTGAGATGATTGAATCTTAGTAAAATCACTGCTATTATCCAATTATCTTACTGTTATTATATAAAAATAATAATTATTATCCTTGAGATACCCATAAGATAGCAATAATTATTATAAAATATTTTAGTATGCATTTGATTTCATTATTTTTTTATATAGTTGAATAAATAAGTGAAGAGTAGAATAATTATTATTTTTAATGAAAGATTATGTTATTTGTTGTAGGATTTTCCTAATGTTTATAATAGGATAATAGTTGGCAAATTTCTACATTAGCAATGCCATTGAGAAACATATTCTATATGCCTCTCAATGTTAAAATGACTATATTCTGACTGTCTCTTAAGTCTACCTTATGTTTTATATATTATATGTTTCTAATTAATTATTGAGTCTCATAAAGTGGCATTACAATATGTTTTATACTTTGATGTTTGGGCTAAACTAAGGGTAGGAGTGGTGTGGAAGAAAGTGAAGGTTACTATATATATATATATATTGTATCTAACTATATATATATATATATTGTATCTAACTGAAGTGTCACTTAGTTCCAAAAAGTAATCAAGGTTATCTTAGCTTAACCTTTTGTTTAAAATTTCGGATTTAAAAAAAAATAATGATGATAAAAATGGAAATTAACTCAGTTAATTATTAAAATAGGATAATCTAAATATTTTAATAATGTCAGTTGTTTTGATAAGGGATGTTAAGTAATAATTTTTACATAAGCAAATGTTAAAAAATATTTGTGAATTGATAAATAGTATTAAATATATTCTAAAATAACTATCGTATAATCCATACTAATGTCTAAAGAATAATAATAAGATATTATTATTAAGTTGGAATAAGTAAGTAATAAATTTTAAAAAAGAAATGATATGTAAGTTTTTATTCAAAAAGAAATAAGAATATTTATTATTAGTTTTATAGTTTAGCATTCCAGTTATAAAAGTTATTTAGATTAAATATTCATTAACATTCTATTGTTGTAATTTTAAAAATAGTTTTAAACAATTAATCCATTATGTGAGAATATGTGCATGCATTGACATGGAAACATAAGAATAAAAAAAATTAATAATAATAACTTAATTCCAATATTGTTTAAAATAAGTAAATAAAGCAAATGTGTGGATAAAATTATTTTTAATACAATATTTAAGGGTTTAATAAAGGGTATAACTTTAAATTTTATATTTTATTACTATTGGGTTGTATAACATATCATTAAAAAAATTATGGCACAATATTGTTAATAATAAAATTTTGACTTTGCAGCTGAAGGTCACGTGGTATGGGAAAATTATATTGATTACATCAGTAGATTGATTCCACCGCTGGTTTGTCAGAATATTAAAATTTAATAAAAAATAGTTTTTATTGTTTTTTAAATGAATTGTAGGTGGATGAAAAATTGTGAGATAAAACGGAGATCTAGGGGTCATCCAGGGCTGATCTTATTTTGATTCAACTGGTACTGGATCTTAAAAATTTTGTAATAAAAGTAATTTTTTTAAAGCTTGATTTTTCTAAAAAAAAATACAAGTATATTTAAAATATTTAAAATCGGCTTGTAATGAATGAGAGCTAAAAGAAAAGGTAATCCTTTTTCTGACAATTTGAATTTCAGTCAAGGTAAAGAAATTATAGTAAAAAAAATGTCTAGGATAAATAAAGCATCTCACATATTATATAACTTTAACTTGTTTATTTTTTTGTACTCGGAAGTAGGGTTAAGGAATGAACTATTAATCATTTCCATAAATAAGTGTTTCATTGTATTAAACTATTTTGAAAGTAAAATGCTAATTATTTTTCCTGTTAGATTAAAAGTATATGTAAAAAAAAAAAGATTTTTTTTTAAAGTTAAAAAGAACATTATAAAGAAGCTGCTACATTTGATTACAGTGAAACTATAAAGAATTATTTTTTTGTTTTTTAAAGGAAAAGTTATTACTTATATCTTGACATATATGAAAACGATTTGTTTAGCTAAACGCGAACAGATTATATATACATTTTAAAGGATAATTCTTATTTACACAGTAAGGAAGGACACATATTAGGAAATAAAACTTTAAAGCAATTTGTAAGGATTAATAATG
The DNA here is from genome assembly GCA_028023455.1 of Epiperipatus broadwayi. Taxonomy (NCBI): domain Eukaryota; kingdom Metazoa; phylum Onychophora; class Udeonychophora; order Euonychophora; family Peripatidae; genus Epiperipatus; species Epiperipatus broadwayi. Next base: position 12,161,246 of record JAQFVV010012413.1, read on the forward strand.
AATTTATAGTTATTGAGTCCATTATAAATGGCCATACTTGAACAGTAAAAAAAATTTTTCTACTCTCATGTTTAAAAGTAAGCAAAGGAAATTAATTTTAAAAATAAATACATCTTGGAATATTATTAGGAAAAGTACTTAAGAAAAACTATATTTCAAAAGAAGCGGGTTTTTTTTTCCAAAAGAGGATAAGGAAATTCAGATAGAAAGATATTATTATTATTATTATATGCAATTTTGAACTCGGGATCCTATAAATAAATTAAAGTGTGTTCAGCTGAAGAATTTATTTTGTTTCATGCCGGCTTAATATTATTATTTAAGTTGTTTTTTTTTAAATTGTTTTAAAAAAATATTATTAATGAACTATTGAACATTTTCATTTGGAAATGATTGCCACGTGTATACATGTATTAATTGAAGCTTCTAATTCAGATAGATATCTTAACCTGGATAAATTGTCTACACATTATGAAATGGAAAAATCATCATGGAGCCAAAATATGAACTTGAATTAATGTATTATTTTTTTTATGGTCTGCTTTATTGGTTTTTTAAAAAAAAAAGAATGAAACCATAAATATATTTATGCTATTAACCTTTTCAATGATGATTATATAATTGGCCGAATGAGTTAAAAATCAAAACTTTTAATTGGCCAACTCACAAATTTATAAAATCAATTGTTAAAATAGATACACTTTTAATAATATAAATATGTTAGTTTCGTTTGTAAAAAGTATATTAATAATTTGTCAGATTATGAAAGTAAACAAAAGTCTTTTCAAAAATAAAATTTGATTTATAATTTAAAAATATTCAATTGTGATGAAATTAAAAGTAATGCTATTTTGACCAACCAAAAAGATTTCTGACGCAATAATTTTTTTTTCACTTTTACGTTACGATAAATATGTAGCAATAAATAAATAATTCTTGGTAACATCTTAACTATTTTTCTAAAATAATTTGATTTTTAGTATTATTTTATCAATAATAATTTGTAATTCAATTCAAATATTGTTTAAAATGTTGTAAACATTCGTTTATCATTTTCAAAATAAAAATCAAAATGAACGTAACTTTTTACTTTTTGGCAGCCATTTCCCTTTCTGACAGAAGTTTGAAAGCCAATAAGATTCAAGAAAAGATGATGAGGAGGCTGTGTTTTGGTTTTGTTTGACATATATGATCATTTTTATTGAATTTTTACTTGTAAAATAATTCTGAAGAGGGCACCATCTTACAGAACTTTTGATTTTCTTTTCAATGATGTATAATATGTATACATGGGATAAAAAGTAGCCGATTTAGAGTGATGTCAAATCTTCTCATTTTTTTACAAGTCAGGCAGTTAAAAGGTTAAATTTTTATGTAACACTTTTTGCATAAATATACAGGTAAACTAGGGTTATAATTTTAAAACAAAATAGGTTTATTTGAATGAGAAAATGTTTCTTGCCATTCTTAAGTAGATTTAGTTTATTTATCAAGAATTACACTAGCTAGTTTCTATTTAATAATTTTATTGTAGAGTTTTAAATATCACAGTTTTATTTTCATATAAATGGGATGTTTTACTCAATTTTTATTTTAAATTTACTAAAGAAGTTTATCAGAGAATATCCATTCATTTGTTTTATGAATGTTATATTAATAATAATTACAAATATTTTATATTCATCGAGAAGTAAATATTCTTGCATTTAATTTACAATTTTAAAAGTCCACTAGTAGATATTTTTAGCATTTAATATTTTATTATGTGTGCATTGTGCCTTGCCTAGAATTTTATATGCATTTGAGTTTAAAGTAATTTCTACAGTAGTCATTTGACACATAGTTTGCTTTGTTGCTTCGAACATTGGATATACATTTTGTATTTTTATAAATTTCTTAGAAATAACTTAGTTAGTTTAAGTGAAGTATATATCTTGCTATTAGTTAAAATTTGTTAGCCTCAAGAGTTAGGCTTAGTTTATAATTTTTGAATATGCCTTATGGAGTAGAAAAAATTCTCCATCCTTATTGTATTTCCATGATTTGATAGTGCTTGTCCCCAAAAAGAGGGTATTGTATTGTATTTTTCAGTGATGATGATCACATTTATAAGCATTGGATATCCCATGAGAGGATTGTGCTTTTCTGGTGGGTGTTCTTGTTCCTAGATGTACTGTAGATGAATTCCAGACATCTCCATTTCTGCCTCGAAGTTAGGTATTTTTGGAAGCCACCATATTCTTTTCCAGCTCTGAGGAGCCTTGTATCTTTATATTTTTTGCCTATCATTCATGATGACTTAATGCTAATTCCACCACAGTAGGGGATGTTGCATTTATTTTAGATTTGTGATGACAAGATATTCTTGTTTGAGGAAATCTATTTCTTCAGGTAGTTGTAGCTAATTTAAGGCTCATAGGTATATCAATGTTTGAATTGTGTTGTTATGATAGTTTTATTAGGCACAAGCTAACCAACAATAAGTTATATTTATTTTAAAGTATGTTAAATATGCATATGGTATAAGTGGCAATTCACACATAATAATTTAATATTTTCATCCAGAATTTCGCCACTGCATTTGTAAGTCTGATACACCATTATCTTTAAAACATTGAGGGAATAATTTTATGTGGACTAAAGTTATTTAAAAAAAAGTATAACTGATCTCTGATGAATGACTGTCCCATACACTTAATTTAGTTTAATTTTAATATTAGCTTAATCTGATTTAAACCTATATCTCTAGCTGTGATATTAGTTATATCCATGGAATTAGTGATGATATTTTTAAAAAGTATTGTTAAATATGTTTATTCCAACTTAGCGTTTGTCAAGTTGAGGGGTATAAAATTAAGCTTAGGGTTTTCAATATAATCATAGTTCTATGTGTTATTCTGATTAGTAGATGACACAATAATGTTATTAATTAGTCTAATAAAGAAGAATAGTAGTGTGCTTATTAAGTACATATGATAATGAAAGTTTAAAATATTTTTTTGAGAAAAATATAATTATTAAAAAAAAGTAACAGTGAATAACCTTGGTCTGTTATTAAGTGTATTAGTGTAAATTAAATAAAACTGTTAAGATTCCAAATAATTATATAAAATCTTAGTGTGGTATTGGCACTGTTTGTATTCTACTACATTTATAAACATTTCTTCTCATTATTAATAAATCAAATTATTATTATTTCAAAAGTTTTGTTTGTTTTACTTTTATATGAAAATATATTATTGTCTTGGGTTCCAAGTTCACAAAATCTTAAATTTTTAAAGTTATTGAATCTTCAATTCAGACATTCACAAGGATATTCTAAGTTAATTAAATATAGTTGATATTGTCTTGAAAATTAAAAAAACTATGTTAAAGTAAATGATTCTCACATTGAATCATAAATACAGATAATTGCATTATAGCAGATACATAATTAAATACTTAGTTGAAAGTTGTTGTTTTTTTTAAATTATCAGTATATCTTTCAGACTAAAGATTATGCAATATCAGATTAACAATATTAGTACTTCAGAAGAATATTTAAATTAATATTATTTTAAAAGCTGCACATTATCTTATATTCACTGCACATCATTTATCATCATCTTAAATCTTATATATTTAAAGAGTTCTAATCCATTTGCATTTGAGGTCTTTAGTGGTTGTCTGTGAGTATGGAAAGGCATTAAAAGTACCCTAGCTCTTTTCTCTGCTCAAGTAATATCTTAGATAATAGGCCATTATTAGTTTAAATTTAAATTGATTCACTAAATTTTGGTGAATTAATATATGTTTTGTTTATTATTTTAAGATTGAACATCTTATAATTATTTTATGGTCAACTAAGATGTCACTTATTTATTTATTAATCACAGTAATTCTTTGTTAGGCAACTTAACTTTAATTTTGCACAAGAGTTTTAGTTTTAAAATCCCTGAGGTTATTTACTCTTATTGTTTTAATAAATATAATTCTGTAAGATAATCTTGTAAAGCAAGGTATCATTAGTCTTATTCAGAGAGTGTATGATTGATTGGTAGGATTAAAATGGTAATTATGGATTAGTGGTTTTTAAATAATCCTTGGTATGGTTTAGTATTAGATTATTATTAATATACTATAGTCAGTATAGTTCAGCAGTGTTGGATTTAAGGTTTATTTAATTATACATCTCTGGATCATCATCTCTTTTCTTTAAATTTATTGTAAGCCCACTGAGCCGAGTCGTTTAGAGTCTCTTATTTATATTTCATTTTATATCATTTCAATTCTATTCCATTTCTTTTCATGTCATTTCTCATATCTTTCTATTATCTCAGCCCTTTTAAAAACATTCATTAAGAGTTTCTTCTATCATCTCATTTCATTTCTCTCTTCTTTATTCCATCTTTTCCTTATATCTCTCTTTCATATCTTTCCATCATCTCATTTCTTTTCTTTCTCCATTATATATATATATCATTTCTATTACTTTTCCCCATTTCTTTTCCCTCTCAATTCTTTTCTTTTCCATTATTTATCTTTACCATTATCATGATCTTCATTAGCCTTATCTCTCTATATATCTCCATTTCCTTATTATTATTATATTTCTCTTTCTCTTTCTTTTCCACACCCCTCTCTCACTTTATTATTAGCATTATTTCTTTTTCTTTCGCTCTGTTTTCTCTTTCTCCATCTCTTATTCAATCAGGTTACAATTGGCACCCAAACCTGTAGGCCTCGATTAAGCATGTAGGTCTTGATTTATGTTGTGAAAACCTGTATTAGATGTTGATGGATTTTTGTTAAATTTTATTGACTTGGTTTGGAGTCATTATTTTGTTAATGCCCAACTGTATAGGTCTCAGTTGAATGGCTTAGGTCTGTGTTTGAGGTTGAAAGGTGTTGGTTCGATTCTTCTGACTTGGTTTGGAGTCATTTTTGTTATTAATTCTGATTTTATGCAAATTTTTTAATATACTATATAAAATCGAAGTAGATAAGCTAGTTACTTAGTCTAGTTAAAGTTAGTTAGAATTAACATGTCTAAATTAAAAAACAAGTTTTGAAGATATCAATATATTATCATTGATAAGTGCAGTTTATGAATTATCATCATACAAATAAATAATTGATTCTGTATTGCATTTACTGATATTATGTTATTAGGGTATCTGAATTATCTGTTATTTGATACTTGTTGTTTTGTCAATCAAGTGTATTAACAAATCATTAATTTTATTTATTAATATTTGTTGAACAATTGTGAACCAAGACTTATATAAAAGTGAACGAAATTTATAATGATGGGGTCATAAGAATAAAGTATTCTTTATTGTAGCATTGTTGCTGTGGTTTTAGTTGTTTCGATTGTTAGGAGATGTCAGGAAATGGATACCTTATTATTATTGCAATTTAAAAGGACTCTCATTAAAGTCTTAAAGAAATAAAATATGGATAACCATGTAGAAACCATTGAAATGTTTGATAGTTTAGGGGAGTTCCCAGATTATTTCACACCAGACCCTCTAGCCCTTAATTTAGAGGATGAGTTATTAAATGCAAATATAAATACAAGTGTTACTAGTTCAGGAATTATTGGAGTTGATAATAATCAGATACAAAATATGATAGCAAATTTTGAGAGAATATTAAATTTGAAGTTTGATCAACAGAAAGAGGAATTGAATTCGAAGTTTGATCAGCAGAAAGAAGCTAGTGAAGAAGCTAGTGAAAAGTTAAATTTAAAACTAGATCAGCAAAGAGAAGAATTAAGTTTAAAATTGGATCAGCAGAAAGAAGTTAGTGAAAAATTAACTTTAAAATTTGATCAGCAGAGAGAAGAATTTATGAGAATTAGGGAAGAAGATAAAGAAGAATCTCTAAAATTTAGAGTTGAATTTCAAAAGCATTTTGAGAGAATAGATAAAAATTTAATAATTACTGACAAGAGATATTAGGATTTAAAGATAGATTTTGAGAAAACTCTTAATAAAACTGAGCAAAATATTCAATGTCAATTGGATAAGGTTAAGTCGACTGTCCAAGAATCCAAAGAGGAAATAGGATTTATGAAACAGGAGTACCAGGGCCAATATAACCTATTGTTGAATCAAGTTGAAAATTTAACCTTAGCACCTAATAATCAGGTTGATAAATATATGGAGCAAGTAAAGGAGTTGACTGATAAGATGGAGGAACAAAGAATAGGTCATCATAAGGTAATCCAAGGAATAGGGAATAAGTTCAGTCAAATGCAGGAAGAAATAAATAGCTGGAAAAATGATGTTAATGTAAAGGTTAAGTTACCCTTGCAGGATTTTGCCAAAGAAGTCGAAGTGGTTAAGATTCAAATAGAGGAAAGCAAAATAGTGATAAATGTTGTTAGTGTAAATCCTCATTTAACAATTGAACAGGTCAATAAAGAAAATGGATTAGTTTATGGAGAAGATGAAGATCAACAAGAAACTGATGGAATAGTTAATCAAAATATTGAAGTAGTTAATATGGAGATAGAAAACAAAGAAGTTACACAATTGGTAGAAAACAGTGTAGATGTGCAAATGGATAAAGTACCTGAGAAATTAATCGATATTAAGATTGAAGACAAAGAAGTTACATAGTTTTTAGAAGGAGTTAGGAGAGAGGTAGAAATAATTAAGGAACATATGGTATTAAGTAATAATGAAGTGGGTAAAATTAATGTAAAATTTAAGGACAAGTTCAGAGACATATTTAATTTGTATATTCATAAGAAAGTGATAAACCCAAAAAGATATTTGGAAAAAGTTAAAAGCAAATTCAAGAAAGAAAACAAAAAGTTGGTTAGTATTATTATATAACGATTGAAAATGAAATGAAGATCGAATCTACGTATCTGCAACTACCAGGGCGCCATCTAGGCATTTAAACCTAGAAAAATTTATAGAGTAGGCAGATACGCGCTGTTAAGATTCCACTTTATTTAAATATTCAGATCGTTAGCCCAAGTCACTAGCTCAGTGGAGAAGCAGAGATAAAAATCTATATCTTAATTTATATCTTAAATATAAATAAATAAAAGCCACTGCCAGAAATTAACACATAAAAATATTTATTTACGCACATATAAAATCACATTTAAATTTTGAGGAATAAATTCACCATTTTAGATTTTTCTATTAATCTTTAGTTTTACATTTAAGTAAATTACAACCATGAATTTAATATTTATTTAGGGAGTCGAGTATGAATAGACTACATAGATCTGCATTTGAAAAGAAAATATTCTTCCCTGATTTAACCTTAGGCAATTATATTTCACAATCAAACCGGCGCCAATCCATCTGATACATTTATGTATTCAATGTAGCATGAAAATACGATGACACAAATTACTATACTGACAGGAATGTACATCTGAACAGCAAGTAGAATTAGAGAAGACATTGTCTCTCCACCAACAGGAATGTCACATCTGTTGGCGAGTAGAACAATAAACATAAAACTCCATAGGAATGGACTGCAGTCCTTTGCTGTCTTACAAACCCATCCATAGGCAAACAGAAGGTGTGTGGCGTATATATATAATCCTGCCCGTAGCGGATCTCATACTACATCTACAATTACACAAATATATCCAATCCATTGAACCAATTCAACTACGAAATGAATAACCTAAGATTACCCTCCCTTAATATAACTTTACAAAACTATATAGCCATTCACGCCCGACTTAAATTTAACATTTAAATATGTTTGCACAGATTATTTTTATAAATTTGTTTTTAAAATGTTGAGTATAAATCGGCTGCACAGATTCCACGGTCAAAAACATCCAAATTAAACACAATCGATCAAAATACAAAATCATTGATAACGTCAATTGCAAAGGGAATACACAAGGCCCCATGGCATTCATCGTAAGATGCCCACATTAACATCGTTGACCTATATATTCTAATCAAATGTGAAAACTTCAACATAATCAACCGCTAACGAATCTATGCAACGTCTATACCCAACCTAAATTTCATCATTTAAAATTTAAACAATAAACAATTTATACAATAAATAAAAAAAATGTAAATGATTTTTATCAATCGGAAAACATATAAAATTAAACATTATTAATTTGATTTTAAACTTAAAAAAGTCAGAAGGAAGTTCATAAGCTTGAACGAAAGTTCTTAATTATTTTTAAATTTAGAGTTTATGTCAATATAGCTTACGGTAGAAGAGTCCAGGTTTCTGCTTTTAATTCCCGTGACGCCTCCATTGGAAGATAATGTTCTGGAGATGGCAATAGCTGGTTCAAGGTATCACAGTCTTTTCCTTTTTCTTTTTTAAATAGAGAGTGTGGTATGTGCGTCCTACCACAACTCTCAAACACACAATGCTGGAACTGTCCAAAAAAACTGTATTTCTCTTTTTATATTATCCACACGGATTCAATCAACAAAACGTCACTAATCCATCACTTTTGTTAGGGTCCAAGCCAAGGCTTGGTGCTTCCATTGGTCAAGCTAATTTCTCTTTATTTTCTTATCTATCTTTCATCAGATCATTTTAATTATACAAGAGCCCAAGGCTAGCCTGCTTTTCAAACAATTTATAAACAATCATTTCCATTTACAGATTACATTAATTAATACCTGTTTTTATTATTAAATCTTGTACTTTTTTATAAAAAAGTACGTTCGAGTACTTTTTTGTTTTTTGTTTTTAAAATATTTTTAAAGTTTGGCCTTTGTGCGAATGTATATACGTTTAACAAACATTTTAATTTTAGCGTTTAGTTTTTTACTTTTATTTGCGAACTTTTAAGTTTTTATTTTAAATTAATGTAACGACATATTTATATATCATTACAATTAATCATAAGATAATTAGGGATAAAATACTGGAGAAGATAAAAGCCAAAGTTAGACTAAAGAAGAGTGAGATAAAGTCTTTTAAAGAAAGGTTAGTTAGGAGAAAAGAGGTGAAGAATGTAAAGGCAAATTTCAAAAGTAATGATATGCCAAATTGTAGGAAAAATTTTGGTAAGGAGTATTGCTTTAATGCAATGAAAAGTAGGAATAAAGAGTTGAAGTTGAGAGGTACCTACAATGCCAGAAGTTTAATACCTTATCCCAAGAAAATTTAAATTTTATAAAGCTAGTATATTAGTTAATAATGCAAGTTAGAGACAATGTTTGTCAAACATAGCTATTAATTATTAATTGGTAATAAAAAGAGCATATATGTTTAAATTATAATTAGTGTTATTTTTATAATATTATTTTTTTTCTCTAATGGGAAGAAAATTGTACCTACCTGAAGTGTCACTTAGTTCCAAAAAGTAATCAAGGTTATCTTAGCTTAACCTTTTGTTTAAAATTTCGGATTTACAAAAAATAATGATGATAAAAATGGAAATTAACTCATTTAATTATTAAATTAGGATAATCTAAATATTTTAATAATGTCAGTTTGTTTGATAAGGGATGTTAAGTAATAATTTTTACATAAGCAAATGTTAAAAAATAATTGTGAATTGATAAATAGTATTAAATATATTCTAAAATAACTATCGTATAATCCATTCTAAAGTCTAAAGAATAATAATAAGATATTATTATTAAGTTGGAATAAGTAAGTAATAAATTTTAAAAAAGAAATGATATGTAAGTTTTTATTAAAAAAAAAAATAAGAATATTTATTATTAGTTTTATAGTTTAGCATTCCAGTTATAAAAGTTATTTAGATTAAATATTCTTTAACATTCTATTGTTGTAATTTTAAAAATAGTTTTAAACAATTAATCCAAGGCCAGACGTATGTGAGAATATGTGCATGCATTGACAAGGAAACATAAGAATAAAAAATAATAATACTTTAATTCCAATATTGTTTAAAATAAGTAAATAAAGCAAATGTGTGGATAAAATTATTTTTAATATAATATTTAAGGGTTTAATAAAGGGTATAACTTTAAATTTTATATTTTATTACTATTGGATTGTATATAATATCATTAAAAAATTATGGCACAATATTGTTAATAATAAAATTTTGACTTTGCAGCTGAAGGTCACGTGGTATGGGAAAATTATATTGATTATGTCAGTGGATTGATTCCACAGCTGGTTTGTCAGAATATTAAAATTTAATAAAAAATAGTTTTTATTGGTTTTAAATGAATTGTACAAGTATATTTAAAATATTTAAAATCGTCTTGTAATGAAGGAGGGCTAAAAGAAAAGGTAATCCGTTTTTTTGACAATTTGAATTTCAGTCAAGGCAAAGAAATTATAGTAAAAAAAAATGTCTAGAATAAATAAAGCATCTCACATATTATATGACTTTAAATTGTTTATTTTTCTGTACTCGGAAGTAAGGTTAAGGAACAAACTATTAATCATTTCCATAGATAAGCGTTCGGTTGTATTAAACTATTTTGAAAGTAAAATGCTAATTATTTTTCCTGTTAGATTAAAAGTATATGTAAAAAAAAAGAGAATTTTTTTTTTAAAGTTAAAAAGAACATTATAAACAAGCTGCTACATTTGATTACAGTGAAACTATAAAGAATGTTTTTTTTTAAAGGAAAAGTTATTACTTATATCTTGACATATATGAAAACGATTTGTTTAGCTAAACGCGAACAGATTATATATACATTTTAAAGGATAATTCTTATTTACACAGTAAGGAAGGACACATATTAGGAAATAAAACTTTAAAGCAATTTGTAATGATTAATAATGAATTTATAGTTATTGGGTCCATTATAAATGGCCATACTTGTCAGTATTTAAAAATAACTTTATGGAATTAAATATAACATATAAATGGAGAAATGTCTTGAACAGTAAAAAAAAAATTTTTACTCTCATATTTAAAAGTAAGCAAAGGAAATTAATTTTAAAAATAAATATGTCTTGGAATATTATTAGGAAAAGTACTTAAGAAAAACTATATTTCAAAAGTAGCATTTTTTTTTTCAAAAGAGAATAAGGAAATTCAGATAGAAAGATATTCTTATTATTATTATTATATGCAATTTTGAACTCGGGATCCTATAAATAAATTAAAGTGTGTTCAGCTGAAGAATTTATTTTGTTTCATGCCGGCTTAATCTTATTATTTAATTTTTTTTTTTTTAAATTGTTTTAAAAAAATATTATTAATGAACTATTGAACATTTTCGTTTGGAAATGATTGCCATGTGTATAAATGTATTAATTGAAGCTTCGAATTCAGATAGATATCTTAACCTGGATAAATTGTCTACACATTATGAAATGGAAAAAGCATCACGGAGCCGAAATATGAACTTGAATTAATGTATTTTTTTTTTTATGGTCTGTTTTATTGGTTTAAAAAAAAAATGAAACCATAAAGATATTTATGCTATTAAATTTTTATGTAACACTTTTTACATAAATATACAGGTAAACTAGGGTTATACTTTTAAAATGAAATAGGTTTATTTGAATGAGAAAATTATTCTTGCCATTTTTAAGTATATTTAGTTTATTTATCAAGCATTACACTAGCTAGTTTCTATTTAATAATTTTATTGTAGAGATTTAAATATCACAGTCTTATTTTCATATAAATGGGATGTTTTACTCAATTTTTATTTTAAATTTACTAAAGAAGTTTATCAGAGAATATCCATTCATTTGTTTTATGAATGTTATATTAATAATAATTACAAATATTTTATATTCATCGAGAAGTAAATATTCTTGCATTTAATTTACAATTTTAAAAGTCCACTAGTAGATATTTTTAGCATTTAATATTTTGTTATGTGTGCATTGTGCCTTGCCTAGAATTTTATATGCATTTGAGTTTAAAGTAATTTCTACAGTAGTCATTTGACACATAGTTTGCTTTGTTGGTTCGAACATTGGATATACATTTTGTATTTTTATAAATTTCTTAGAAATAACTTAGTTAGTTTAAGTGAAGTATATATCTTGCTATTAGTTAGAATTTGTTAGCCTCAAGAGTTAGGCTTAGTTTATAATTTTTGAATATGCCTTATGGAGTAGAAAAAATCCTCCATCCTTATTGTATTGTATTTCCATGATTTGATAGTGCTTGTCCCCAAAAAGAGGGTATTGTATTGTATTTTTCAGTGATGATGATCACATTTATAAGCATTGGAAATCCCATGAGAGGATTGTGCTTTTCTGGTGGGTGTTCCTGTTGCCAGATGTACTGTAGATGAATTCCAGACATCTTCGTTTCTGTCTCGAAGTTAGGTATTTTTGGAAGCCACCATATTCTTTTCCAGCAATGAGGAGCCTAGTATCGTTATACTTTTTGCCTATCATTCATGATGACTTAATGCTAATTCCACCACAGTAGGTGATGTTGCATTTGTTTTAGATTTGTGATGACAAGATATTCTTGTTTGAGGAAATGTATTTCTTCAGGTAGTTGTAGCTAATTTAAGGCTCATAGGTATATCAATGTTTGAATTGTGTTGCTATGATAGTTTTATCAGGCACAAGCTAACCAACAATAAGTTATATTTATTTTAAAGTATGTTAAATATGCATATGGTATAAGTGGCAATTCACACATAATAATTTAATATTTTCATCCAGAATTTCGCCACTGCATTTGTAAGTCTGATACACCATTATCTTTAAAACATTGAGGTAATAATTTTATGTGAACTAAAGTTATTTAAAAAAAAGTATAACTGATCTCTGATGAATGACTGTCCCATACACTTAATTTAGTTTAATTTTAATATTAGCTTAATCTTATTTAAACCTATATCTCTAGCTGTGATATTAGTTATATCCGTGAAACTAGTGATGATATTTTTAAAAAGTATTGTTAAATATGTTTATTCCAACTTAGCGTTTGTCAAGTTGAGGGGTATAAAATTAAGCTTAGGGTTTTCAATATAATCATAGTTCTATGTGTTATTCTGATTAGTAGATGACACAATAATGTTATTAATTAGTCTAATAAAGAAGAATAGTAGTGTGCTTATTAAGTACATATGATAATGAAAGTTTAAAATATTTTTTTGAGAAAAATATAATTATTAAAAAAAAGTAACAGTGAATAACCTTGGTCTGTTATTAAGTGTATTAGTGTAAATTAAATAAAACTGTTAAGATTACAAATAATTATATAAAATCTGAGTGCGGTATTGGCACTGTTTGTATTCTACTACATTTATAAACATTTCTTCTCATTATTAATAAATCAAATTATTATTATTTCAAAAGTTTTGTTTGTTTGTTTTACTTTTATATGAAAATATATTATTGTCTTGGGTTCCAAGTTCACAAAATCTTAAAATTTTAAAGTTATTGAATCTTCAATTCAGACATTCACAAGGATATTCTAAGTTAATTAAATATAGTTGATATTGTCTTGAAAATTAAAAAAACTATGTTAAAGTAAATGATTCTCACATTGAATCATAAATACAGATAATTGCATTATAGCAGATACATAATTAAATACTTAGTTAAAAGTTTATTTTTTTTTTAAATTATCAGTATATCTTTCAGACTAAAGATTATGCAATATCAGATTAACAATATTAGTACTTCAGAAGAATATTTTAATTAATATTATTTTAAAAGCTGCACATTATCTTATATTCACTGCACATCATCTATCATCATCTTAAATCTTATATATTTAAAGAATTCTAATCCATTTGCATTTGAGGTCTTTAGTGGTTGTCTGTGAGTATGGAAAGGCATTAAAAGTACCCTTGCTCTTTTCTCTGCTCAAGTAATATCTTAGATAATAGGCCATTATTAGTTTAAATTTAAATTGATTCACTAAATTTTGGTGAATTAATATATGTTTTGTTTATTATTTTAAGATTGAACATCTTATAATTATTTTATGGTCAGCTAAGATGTCACTTATTTATTTATTAATCACAGTAATTCTTTGTTAGGCAACTTAACTTAAACTTTAATTTTGCACAAGAGTTTTAGTTTTAAAATCCCTGAGGTTATTTACTCTTGTTGTTTTAATAAATATAATTCTGCAAGATAATCTTGTAAAGCAAGGTATCATTAGTCTTATTCAGAGAGTGTATGATTGATTGGTAGGATTAAAATGGTAATTATGGATTAGTGGTTTTTAAATAATCCTTGGTATGGTTTAGTATTAGATTATTATTAATATATTATAGTCGGTATAGTTCAGCAGTGTTGGATTTGAGCTTTATTTGATTATATATCTCTGGATCATCATCTCTTTTCTTTAAATTTATTGTAACCCCACTGAGCCGAGTCATTTAGAGTCTCTTATTTATATTTCATTTTATATCATTTCAATTCTATTCCATTTCTTTTCATGTCATTTCTCATTTCTTTCTATCATTGCATTTCATTTCTCTCTCTCCTTTATTCTATCTTCTTCTTATATCTCTCTTTCATATCTTTCCCATCATCTCATTTCTTCTCTCTCTCCATTACATATATCATTTCTATTACTTTTCCCCATTTCTTTTCCCTCTCAATTTTTTTCTTTTCCATCATTTATTCTTACCATTATTATTACCTCCATTTCATTATTAATTCTTATCTCTTTCTCTATTTCTTTTTTTCCCCCTCTCTCATTTCTTTATTAGCATTATCTCTTTCTCTCTTTTTCTCTTTCTCACACACCCCTCTTATTCTAGTAGGTTACATTTAGCATTTTCTCTTATTCTATCTATCTTTCACTTTCTCTTCTTTCTTTCTTCTTCTCCCTCTCTCATTTCATTATTAGCATTTTTCTTCTTTTCTCTTCCTCTTTTCTCTTTCTCATATCCCCATCTCATTCTATTAGGTTACAATATATATATATATATATATATATATATATATATATATATATATAATTGTAATCTATATATATATATATATATATATATATATCATTAAAAAACAGTCAACACTTAGACAATCCTAATATCACTAACAATCAACAATTTCAAACTGTTGATAAGGCAACTTTTTTTTTTAACAATAATGGTGCAATCCCACTTTTATTAATGGTCTAATATATTTATATAGACACTAAATATTGCAACTTGGCCACAGGGATTAAAATTATGTATATATATACTATAAAAAATAAATTAAATATGATGAAGTAATCTTATGTACATATGGTGAAATCTAACCAATTGGACTGAAGAGCTAAAGACTTAACTTTGCAAATGTGACAGCATTTTATAATCATGAAAAAATATATAGACATAGATTGAACTAGTTTTTAAACAAAAAATGAGAAAAAGAGACAAATGAAAAGACTTTGTTATTGTGAAAAATAAATGCATCATAAATCAGAGAACTAATAGTATTTAAACAAGTAAAAAGTGGATTTTTTTAAAAAGTTAATGGTTACATGTTGTTGTGTTCATAATCATAAGTGTGGTACTAACATACATATATATTGTGATGTATGAAAGTGAGGGTGAAGAGTGGCTGTCTGACTGAGTAATAATAATAAATCATCTCATCAAGGGTAAGCTAATAATAATAATAACCTCAGCATTAGGCTATTTGATAATATGAATAGCAAAGGGTAAGTCTAATCAAATGATCAGCAAAGAAAGGGGTTAGTACTTCTGATGCTGTTTTTGAAATAAACAATCAAGAGAGTTCCCATATTTTCAAAACAAATATCATTTTTATGCAACAAAAATACATATAGTTAGGTTACTTTAAAATGTTTTTGATCAAATAAATATTTTTAAGCAAATGATATTTTACAAAAAAATAAAGCTTTGCTTAAGCAAACCATTTCTTATAAACAATGTAAAGTTTTCTTAAACCAGTTAAATCTTAAATAAAATTAAGCTTTCTAAAATTATTCAGATCTAAGGTAAAATAATTCTTTCTTAAAATAATTTATATTTCAGGGTTCTTGCTAAAATAATTTTTTTAATAATCCAATACAATCTTATTTTTCTTCTTAATCTCTTATACCAACAATGAATGTGATTCTAGTAATAATAACAATAATAAGATATATCTCAGTACATCAATTAACTATTAATTTTAAAATCGATTGTGAAAACTCATGTTAAAACAGCTTAGCATATTAGGATTACATTGGTGATAATATGAGTAAAAGGGATTTTGTTGCTACCCATATATCACAAACAGGTTCTCTTCTAATCTTATACCAAAATAAAATGCAGTTACCTTATAATCTTAATTCAAAAGAAAATAAAGTGATCTTATTCATGAATGTTACCTTAACATCAGCAGTATCAAATTTAGTAAAGTGACTTTTGTCATATTTTTACTGTATTCTCATACTCTTATATCATAATGATAAAAAAATATGTGCCTTTTGTGGACTTTCCGAGAATGCAGATGATTAGAGGAATATAAACTCAAGGATTAATAATTAAAACAATATTTATTGACACTAAATAGTATGACAAAGTAATCATTAATTACTTTAATAAAATTTATGTTATAATTATTCAAATTTAAAATATAATTATAAGTTACAATTGAAATAATAATAAAAATAAGTAAATCAAAAATCTTAAAATGATTTCCTATGAATTCATAAAGTTCTCACATTTTAATAATCTCACTTTCAATTACATAAGTTTCTGTAGAAAATGTATTAGTAATTCTATTAATTATAAATCTTACTAAAATTTGAAGAATAAAATATTTTATGGAGGTAAAAACACATTGTACATGCAGTCTGGGTATACCAACAATATTATCTCATCAAAACCATTCTGAACTTATGAAGAGTACAAACAAAGCTATGTTTGGCATCACACACACAGTCTTCAAAATATTTCAAAAGCCAGTATACAGACAGGGTTGGCATTACACATGACTTTAACAATATTTCATGGGCAAAAATAAAAACAAGGTTATATCATACATGACTTTAAGAAAATCTTATCTAGATAAACATGAAGGGATTTAAAAGGGAGCCAAAAATAAAATAATAGAATAAACTTACAATAAACACTTCTACAAGGGTGCAATAAAGAATTGGGGACTTGTCTCCAATCTTAAAAATACAAGAACAAACCATCAAAAATGGAGTTTCCAAATGTAGCATTTTATGCTATATGCTACTAAAGACATAATAAAGCTCACTGGCATAATAAAACAATCTATAAAATAGAGACGGCACTACTATTTCATATAATAACAATGAATAAATGATATGTAAAACTGATAAAATATGGCAGTAATAGCAAAATATATCTAAGCATATAAATTTGTGGCAAAACAATTTAATGAGAAAAATTTACATCTGCTTCAACAGCAAAATAATAATAGTAATAATAAAAAGTCAGATGTCACATGACTTATATATAGTTTGCACTTACAAATATGTAAAATTAAGAGCATGCTAATGGCTCTAAACAAGCTTTTATTTTATTTTATGATAAATGCTACTACAAGAGAAGGCATTCAAATCATTTTTATCTTGTATTGTCCCCATCCCCAGACCAGTTTTGACCTATGGGTCTCTTCAGTGAGGAGTTGGGACATTAGATTCAAAAAACCAACTCAAGCTAAGCATTTATCTAAAAGTTAATTGTCAAGAAGAAGATCTGAAACTTCTAGACATTTAACTTTTAGATAAATGCTTAGCTTGAGTTGGTTTTTGAATATAATGTCCCAACTCCTCACTGAAGAAACCCATAGGTCGAAACCAGTCTGGAGATGGGGACAATCCAAGATAAAAATGATTTGAATGCCTTCTCTTGTACTAGCATTTATCATAAAATAAAATAAAAAAGCTTGTTTAGAGCTATTAGCATGCTCTTAATTTTACATCTGCTTCATGAATTCTTTCATTTATTTATTCACATTCTAAATAACTTCCTAAAAGACCAATATGAAACAAACCAGAAATATTTCATATAACAGTAATATTCTGAGAACTTAATATGAGTAACATATTAACACAATACATAAATAATACATAAAAATAATGGACATAATATATATATATATAAATCTTAAAAATAAAAATTTATATCCTTTTACCAAATAAAATTAGCAGTCCTTAAATCTGGACTTTTCATATTATTTAACAGGAAAACAGTCTAATAAAGAGTCCTTGAACATTCTGAAGACTTTCAGAATATCTGGACATTATTAAATAATCAAATTAATAAATAGGTAAATAAAATCTGCAAATAGCATTTTAAAGCACTGACATAATTGAAATAGCCATTCTAAGTAATAATGTAGCATTCATTTAACAATATGATGATTTGCAATTTAAATAAAACAGTTAAATGTATTGTAATAAGCATTCAGATATTTTTAAATAGCATGTTGAATAATAACAAACATGGTAGATATTTTAACTAGCATGTAAATAAATTATAATATTATTTATTTTCTTTGAAATATAATTTGTTACTTCATGATGGATATTAATAAAGAGCAGACATATTTTTATCAAAATAATGCAAAGTAATATATAAAATTTTGAGAATATATATATAAAATTTTAACATGAGTATGATAAATCTTTTTATTAATAATATATGCTATAAAATAAAGAGCAAAATTCTTGCAAGCAAACAACAAGTAAAATTTTGTATTTTCTTGGTGATAAAACATTTTCAAAAGTAATAAAGTATACTTATTAAATATAATAATCTTTATTAACAATATGTGGATTAAAATGAGCATTGAGTTCAGTTCATGTCTTATTTTACCTTTTATAGATAGATAAAATATTTTATTAGCAAAATAAAGTCCATTTGAGCAAATATTTCCATTGTAGCATTCTGTAATACAGACTTCATACACAGTTAAAATGAATGAAATGACATTTATTTTTTTATAAAATATTTGTGTAGCAAGAAAATATTTATAGTACTTTATAATAATAAATAATTCATAATAACTGGAATATATTCAGTTTTGCTGCATTTGAATAATGAAACAAATATTCCATCTATTTTAGAATAACAGCATAATAATGCTTTTATGAGAGTCATTTTTAAAATTTGTAAATATAATAATGGAATAATTTTATTCAAAAATAAATGATGGCATTTGTACATTTATAATTATTATTTCATAGCTACTTTTACCATTTATAAAATTCCTCAAGCTGAGGAAACAGTTCTAATGTGACAGTAAACAAGAATCAAATTAAACTAGAATTAGAACGTTTATAAAAGAACAGCAAAATTCAACACTTTAAAATATATTAAATAATATTTCTTGTAGAGTTACATACAACTTTTTTTTAAAGTTAATGAAAAATAATTTAAAAGTTCTGATATTCAATAATAAAATTATCACTTCAAAGTAAATTTTGGATATGATAAACAAAGCACATTGAAATTAATTATAGTTCTAGAAAATGCAATATTACCCTTAGTATAAATTTACTGTTGTCATTTAGCAATGAGACAACATGTTGCTTTCAGAATTTGTGTAATGATAGATATTTGCAGTATGATAGAGAGACTAAAATTATAGTCCTGAATAAATAACTATTTACCACTGCATAATTTTACTAACAAAATAAAAAATATATACTGTAGAATGCTGATAATGAAATTAAGTGTGATGAAAAGAAGTGTGGCAATCAACACTTAAATATTGCGTCATATAATAGGTAATTAACTAGATGATTGACAATCAAGTAATTAATTTATGTGACAAAGTTCTAGGATAGGTAAAATACTTAAGTGGCTAAGTTAAAGATTCTAAAAACAACTTTAATTAATTTATATTGTCTAGATAGTAAACAAAAATAATAGTTAAGTGTTACATCATTGTTATTAAATAATTATTACTTAGAAATAAATTATTATACATTTGAAATTATTTACTAAAAATGAAAATTACTACAATGATAAACAATACATTATTCAAACACATTTTCTTTTTTTTAACATTTCCAGAATATTATTTTAAAACATTAAAGATAAAAGTGTTAGATTAACTTTTGATATTAACACTTTTAACCAGAAAGTATTTTAAATGGGAATTGATTACATGCACACTTACACACAGAAATAATATAACTAAACTATTTTAAAAGTAACTAATATAAAATTATTGTCTAAATATTGAATTCATAAAAGATTGGAATATATTATGTAACTAACAATTAGAATTACTCTAATAATTGTAATCTATACTTTTAAATAAACTGCAAGTTAATTAGTTATATTACTAAAAAAATAACAATGCATTTTTAAACCAAATTGGTTAAAGTGCTTTAACTTATTTAAGTGTTTGTTTTATTGATAATTTAATTTAATAAAATGCCTAATAACTAAGTTAAGAATATATTTAACTCTTCCACTATGACATATTTAAGAATAAGTTATATATTAAAATAAATGATTTTGTATTATTTATTATATGTCTTATAATTACAAATAATATAGACTAATAAGTTAAAACTATTGAAATTTACGTGGGTACATCTGTTTTAAATAATAATACTTTACAATAACAATTATAACTCAATTAACAAGCTTACAGAATGACTGATTATTATTACTATTATGTAATAGCTTTTACTTAATAATAAAGCAGTCAATCTTAGCTTAATATTGTGCTTCATGTTTCTACCTACTAACCTGTGTTCAAACCCCTATATCCCATCCCGCTCCTTTTGTCGTGTATATATATTTCATGTATATATTTGAAATGCGCACCTAAATTATAAAATTTAATGTTTCAATAACATGTTTTAAAATTATTATTAATTCTTTTTATTAATTATTAGTTCTTTTTTATTAAAGTATTATAGATGCGGCTCAAATTATTAAAGTATTATAGATGCGGCTCAAATATATATATATATGAGCAAAACTTACTAACAAAATATTGATGTTTTTAAATATTTATTATATGTCATTTTTAGCTTTTTCTTTTTAAATTGCTTGTTTTTCTATTAAACTGTATATTTTTTATAAAATCCAATATGGAAGATGTGACTGTTGTTAATTGTCCAAAAATAATTAAGGATTGGAAGCACTATTGTTTTAATCTGGGGTAGGTATTTTTAATTAAAGTTTTTTACTTAAAATGGGATTAAGATTAGAGATACTTTTGTTAAAAACATGTTGTTAAATCTATTTCTAATCTGGAAATAGATTTGAATTTATTTTTGGACGTTATCTTACTGTTTCATCTTCAAAAACAACTGATAAAAGAAAAAGTATAAAATGACTGAATTTTGAATCAGATTAGATTAGCCACTATTGAGAGGGAGATTAACTACTATTGAAAGAGGATTAGCTACTCTAGTGAAAATGATTGTTAACCTCGTGGTGAAACTTAAAATGATGTAGCAGTAAATCCACCACTCTTCAGCAGCCTCTGCCACTACCGTATCATCCTGCTGCCCAAGAGTGCAAAGCCTGACCTAAGAACTTCAGTGTGCATTTAATAGAAGCTTCCTGCCACAGGAAAACTTGCAATATTTTAAATTGAACTCTTAAAACTGCAAGGTAAATTTTTTCAAGCTGTCATCTCAAACTAAATCTAGCCTAAATATATTCTTTAACTTTGTTTTATATATATATATATATATAAATCTGTGAATGTAATTTTGCTCTCAAATGATTTCTTTATATCTAATCCTATCTCATATGCTCTTAACTTTCTTTAACTTCTTTTTAATTTTGGGTGCGGTCATTTATTTATATATATTTATTATTTGATTTACATATCTGCTTTCTTATTAATACATCAATCTAAAACAATCTGACGAATTGAATTTTCTAAAAATCCTTTCTTCTTTTAAGTAAGCCTTCATGAATCAAGTTTATTAATGTCCTCTTAAAACAATGCATTATTAATTAATACGTTCGCCAGATTGTTTTTCGAGCCAACATTCTATTTATGTTTTAATATATATATATATGTTTAACTCTGGATTTTCTACCAGTGTAAGTCCAGAATTTAAGCTAATTACCACTTTGAAATCTTTTAAAATGTTTTGTTTTATTCAATTCTGGAAGGGTGACTTATAATTTGTTTTCTATATAACTGCTAATCTTACTTCATTTTTCATACTCTTAAAATTTTAAATCTTGTATTTAAATATCTCAGTTATTGTAAAATCAATGAAGATGGGATTGTTTTATTTTAAATAGCAGAAAAAGGGATGGGGGAAAATCTTAATGTTTCTTTTACTAAATCAAATCTTAATGTATATTTTATTAATTTGAAATCAAAATCTTAATGTTTCTTTTGCTAAATAAAATTTTCAAGTATATTTTAGTAAATGAAATCTAAATTTCTCTATATATATTATAATTGCATGGCATATTATAGTATTCAAACAAGGGTCATTTATTTTAAAGCTGTAAAATTTATTCAATGTTGTTAGAGACATTTATCATTCGTTATGCGTTCCTGACATATAGCCGATCTTCATGATTATATATATGTGCTTCTTAAGCTGGGGGTTACGACAAGTTCAAACCCATAGATTTCTTCTTATTCCATAGATAGTTGAGCTATCTGGAACCACATTTATTCGGTATAAAATGCCTCTGGCAGTGATCCTGTAAGTTTGGCACATGCTATGCATATTCACATCGTAGATAAAAGGCCTCTCACATTGGTTATAACAGCAAAAGTCTGGGCCATGCCATGCCTATCCACTTTTCTCTAAGCACTACCCAAGAAGGGGGTGTGAGATTTTATTTTTCATCCAGAAGCACAACCTTTTTCTCTTAGTTATTTTTAGGCTATTATGTCAGCACCGCAAACTTCTTCGTATTATTATTATTTCTTTTGCTTCATGACCCAGTTTTAATGCTCTAATATTAAAATTAAGCTTTGCTTAAAATATATATAAATGCCAACTACTTCTATTTTATTAATTAAATTTATTTCAGTCTTATACAGTCCCACCATCATAATTTATATATCTATTTAAGAGTATCTATGTGCCTTGGGAAAAATAAAGCGTTTGTCTTACTATTGTTAAATGATTTTCATTAAATATTTTGTCATAGTTTCAAATATAATCTTTTAACTGTCTTTTGTTTATTTTCACGATCTTAATGGTGTGAAAATAGTTTATATCATATGTATAATGAATTTCAGAACGCTCCTAGTAATATATATGTTAGTCACCATGTTTCAGAACGTAAATCAAAGCATTAATGGCAATTTTATGTAACTTCTTACTAATAACTGATTGGCATCTTAATATTAGACCCACCAAAGATGTGTGTTTATTTGTAATATATTATTTAGCTAATAAAGAGCATATGAGAAATAGTAGCGTGAATGACACTATGTAATTATCTACCCCTTGCTCATTCACGCGCATACTAATATAATTAATGTATAAATGTATAATAATTTGTCAGTATATTAAAATATATCTTATTGTCTAACTTATTTGAGTAGTTCAAATTCCTTCTTTTTCTCCACTTTAATAAATAGTCATAGTTAATAGATGTCTCATTGTTTTGCTCAGCTTTGCTAGTCAGCCGGATTAAGATTAATTCTCCTGTGCCATCACTATTATGTTATTCATTAGGTGTTTGATCTGGGTCTTAGAGAGTGGGTTCGAATCCAGGCTGGTCCCTGACCAAAATCTTTGGCTTGGCTGGGTTTGAAGTACATTTTGTGAGTTCCAGCTCATGTTAGATGGACAAACAGGTTTTGACCGGCACAATAAAAATAAATTATATAATTTTTTTAAATTTACTATCACAAGAACTTAATATTAAGTTCTGCAGCAAGAACTTAAGATTACAATACATAAAACAAACCACATATCAAACTTTTTTATAAATCTTGAATTATTATATGAACTATCATAAAGCTCTAAAAATACTCCAATATTTGATTATATTCTTTTATAGTCTTTATCAAGGAAGAACTAAAAAATAAATAAAAAAATAAATATAAATACAAATATTCCACAATAATCCAATACATATAATAAATACAAATAACTCTTACCTTTTTTCTAACAAACAATCGTAAATTTTCATTGCATTAGTATCTTAAATACCTTTCTTAAAATAATCCCCTATAACTACGTAATTAAATCAACTTATTATTTTCTTCTTTTTTTAATTAACAACCTATTCATTACAGGTTTTATTTCATTAATATAAATTCCTTCATTTATAATTCCTTCATAATATGATCTATAAATAAATATTATAAAAGAACAAATTTATATTAATGAAATGAAACCTGTAATGAATATGTTGTTAATTGAATAAAAGAAAATAATTGGTAGATTTAATTAAATAATTATAGGGAATTATTTTAAGAAAGGCAATTAAGAAGCGAATGTAATGGAAATTTAAGATTGTTTGTTAGAAGTGTTTTAAGATAAGTTATTTGTATTTGTTATATGTTGTGGATTATTGTGGAATATTTGTATTTATTGTTCATTTATGTATTTTTAGTTGTTTCTTGATAAAGACTATAAAAGAATATAATTGAAACGAAGTATATTTGTATTTTATAATAGTTCATTTATGAGCACAGACTTTCACATGACCCACCATTCACCACTCTATCTCATATCACTGATACACTTGAACACATGTTGAAAAAATAAATAATCACCAGTATACATATTTCATCCTAAACCAGTAACCATCAGTTAGTCCAGATTATCATCTCTACACATATATACAATATTTGCTCAGATATATGTTAAGATAGTCAATCTTCATACTTTAATGGACAGACTTCAATCCACTCCACACTCCAACTCTTCAACCGTCCATATATTTGAAAATCTGATGATGGAATGCTCAAAGGGATATAAGATAGAGTGGTGAATGGTGGGTCATGTGAAAGTCTGTGCTCATATACCCTATATATTCATACAAGTATATAATAAGCCTATGTTTCAGTTATTACATAGTATAGATATCTGCCCATCCTTTGTCTATGTATTAAATGGATTATGTCCTGTACATGAGGGATCAGATTGACTTTAGGTCAACATGAGTGTGACAAGAATCTTGGCTTTAGGGTGGCCTTTGAGCGTTTTATCATCAGATTTTCAATTGGATGGACAGTTGAAGAGTTGGAGTGTGGAGTAGATTGAAACCTGTCTATTAAAGTATGAAGATTGGTTATCTTAATATATATCTGAGCACTTATTGTATATATGTGTAGAGATGATAATATGGACCAACTGATGATTGCTGGTTTAGCATGAAATACGGATATGGGTGATTATTTATCTTTTCAATATATATGTGTTCAAGTGTATCAGTGATATGAGATAGAGTGGTGAGTGGTGGGTCAAGTAAAAGTCTGTGCTCATATACCCTATATATTACATATATTCATACAGGTATAAAATAATCCTGTGTTTCAGTTATCAAGTAGTTCATTTAATAAATCAAGATTTATAAAGAAGTTGTGCATTTGATTTGTTTTGTAAATATATTAAAATTATTTGGCTACTTTTAAAATAAAAGACTGTTTGTTATTGATAAAAAGGGATTATAAAATTTTGTTCTAACTTTCAATTTTTATAACTATAATCAGTTTCCAATAAATTACTGTGCCACTGTTTTTTATAGTTTAAAATATATATTGTAAATATTATATTTCTATTCCATAATAAATTATTAAAGTATCAACATTTTTGTGTTGAAAAACTTTATTAATAAAATTATATATATATACATTAGAATGTAAATTACTTTTTTTTTTTTTCTTTTTTTTACAAATCAAATTATTTTATTATAAAGAAAGCTAATTTATTTGAAAAATATTTTATCTTTGTTTATTTAATATATTCGTAATAGAGATAACTTTTCTCTGCTGGGATACTAATTTGCTTTTCTCACCTGCATTGCTTTATTGTATAAATAATTTTTATAAATCACAACTTTCAATTTACTTATATTATTTCCTAATAAATGGTTGACTGATAATCAATAATACACTTTAATAATTTACAATCGAATGAAAATAAGCGTAAAAAAGTTTTCTGATACAAACAATTCTGATATCTCTTTATCTCACTCTTTTTCTTTCTTTTTCTATATATATATAATTACGTTTTGATACACTACCATTCCAACTATCAATGTAAGAAATACTAAATCAAGTTTAATATAGGGTATATGAGCACAGACTTTCAGATGACCATCACTCTCCACTCTATCTAATAACACTGATTCACTCAAGCACATATATGCTGAAAAGATAAATAATCACCAATATACGTATTTCATACTAAACCAGCAATCATCAGTTGGTCCATATTATCATCTCCCACACATATATACTATAAGTGCTCAGATATATATTAAGATAGACAATCTTCATACTTTAATGGACAGGCTCCAATCTACTACACACTCCAATTCTTCAACTATCCATCTAATTGAAATGGCATTCCATCATCAGATTTTGGACAGGCTCCAATCTACTACACACTCCAACTCTTCAACTATCCATCCAATTGAAAATCTGATGATGGAATGCCGTTTCAATTGGATGGATAGTTGAAGAGTTGGAGTGTGTAGTAGATTGTAGCCTGTCCATTAAAGTATGAAGATTGTCTATCTTAATATATATCTGAGCACTTATAGTATATATGTGTGGGAGATGATAATCTGGACCAACTGATGATTGCTGGTTTAGCATAAAATACGTATATTGGTGATTATTTATCTTTTCAGCATATATGTGTTTGAGGGTATCAGTGTTATTAGATAGAGTGGAGAGTGATGGTCATCTGAAAGTCTGTGCTCATATACCCTATATTACATATATAGACACAGGTATATAATAAACCTGTGTTTCAGTTATTAAATCAAGTTTAAGTATAAATTTAGTAAAATTTATTGTACCAAGTGTACTTCCAACGTTGAAAGTATATTTGATACAATAAATTTTACTAAATTTTATATTTAAACTCTGTTTTAGTAATTTTACATAGATAGATAGATAGATAGATAGATAGATAGATAGATAGATAGATAGATAGATAGATAGATAGATAGATAGATAGATAGATAGATAGATAGATAGATAGATAGATAGATAGATAGATAGATAGATAGATAGATAGATAGATAGATAGATAGATAGATAGATAGATAGATAGATAGATAGATAGATAGATAGATAGATAGATAGATAGATAGATAGATAGATAGATAGATAGATAGATAGATAGATAGATAGATAGATAGATAGATAGATAGATAGATAGATAGATAGATAGATAGATAGATAGATAGATAGATAGATAGATAGATAGATAGATAGATAGATAGATAGATAGATAGATAGATAGATAGATAGATAGATAGATAGATAGATAGATAGATAGATAGATAGATAGATAGATAGATAGATAGATAGATAGATAGATAGATAGATAGATAGATAGATAGATAGATAGATAGATAGATAGATAGATAGATAGATAGATAGATAGATAGATAGATAGATAGATAGATAGATAGATAGATAGATAGATAGATAGATAGATAGATAGATAGATAGATAGATAGATAGATAGATAGATAGATAGATAGATAGATAGATAGATAGATAGATAGATAGATAGATAGATAGATAGATAGATAGATAGATAGATAGATAGATAGATAGATAGATAGATAGATAGATAGATAGATAGATAGATAGATAGATAGATAGATAGATAGATAGATAGATAGATAGATAGATAGATAGATAGATAGATAGATAGATAGATAGATAGATAGGTAGGTAGGTAGTAGACAGACAGACAAGTAGATAAGTAGGTAGGTAAGTAGGTAGACAGACAGACACAGACACTTTGTAACAGTCTGTTTAAGATTTGATTAATGAAATTTAATATATACAGCCTAAAACCAAGTCATCATCATTGAAACAATAAGTAAATAAAGAATGTGTGGATTTTAAAACTATTTCAATATCTTAGGATCACCTACTTAATTCCATAGAGAATTAAACAAATATCTACATAATATACATCTCAAATTTTTATTTTATCCTGATAGTGGTGTCTTGGTGTTTATGTGAATGTTGTGACTTTTATGTCAGGTTTGCTTCTAAACAATAATAAACTACACAGAAACAAATTAAATAAGCATATACAATATTGAATAAGTACAAAAAACTTCTACTAGCATATTCAATAATCTATTGTCAATTAAATAAGGTTTATCACTTTTTAATATTGCTCCCTTTTTCAATATTTTAATTGTATCTATAGCTTCATTACTTTTAATAGACTTAGCTTTTATTTTCATATCATTTCTTACAATCTTAAATGTTTCATGAAAGTTCATGTGGTGTGTGTACTAGCAGAACATGATATATATTCACATTTACTCTTTTTAATTATTAAATGTGATCTCATTAAGTATTTCATTCTAAATATGAGGCAAGTATAGAATCGTTTATAATCTACAACACAAATAATATTTTATGTTTTCATAGCAAATGATGTACTAGAATGGTTACAAAGTATCAATAATTAGACCTGCAATGATATAGCTAATTTCACTTGTTAATTATTAAATACATAAACATTTTCTACTTCTCTTAGCAATATACTCATGTTCAAATGAATATTTTATCTCAGACAAAAGATAGATTCAGAAACACATAACTTCAAATATCTGCTGTACTTCTTACATTTCACTCATTTTATACTTAACTTTAAAATACTACTTTACATATATATTAACCATATAACTTTATACTAAAATCTTCATCCATTCAACATAATTGTTTTGTTTTTATTATTTAATTCAAAAACTTTTTTCTAACCAAGTGGTGGAGCATCACACGTAAATATTGTTTTAATAAATTAATATTTAGTCTCATTATTTTTTGACATATTTTATTTATATAAATCTCATAATACTATATGTTTTCATTATTAATCTCTAAACTGTAATAAATCCACACTCGAACACACATGTATAGATTTAGTATTTTTTTTAATGTATGAATATAAAATAAAATATTTAGTCATTACACATTCTATCCTATGTTCTTAGCTCATCTATTTTAATTTGTCAATGACATATATGATCATGTTTGTTTAAATTTCACAATAAAAGATGCTCATCTTTTAATACGTGCTTGGGCAGGAATTATACATGCATGTTTTCATAACTTAAGTTTGTACTATAATTTAAAAAAAAAAAAACCCTTATGTTGTCCCAGAATGTTGTCCTAAGTGATAATGACACCTGTTTTTTTAAATTAGATTTTAATGTAATGCTTTTATTGATGCTAAAGTTGAAAAAAAAATCTGAAGAGGTCAGCTCCTTACAGACTGCAATTAACATCAAAAAACTGTTTTATTTTTTTTATATACAAAAAAATGCCCAGAGGGTATTATAAAGAGTATCTGATTGATTTTACATACTAATTGTTTTATTATTATAAAGTAATACACAGAAAAAACTTTCAATTTATTCATTTATATTTTATTTTTAGAAATAGAAGCTAATAAACTTGATAGTAATATAAAGAGAAAATGACAATGTCTCATATGGATATGGTGTTAAAGTATTTTAAAATATTGTATTTCTGTAGAGAAAAAATATCAGATTTTAAAGCAGCATTTGATAAAGTTATTATAAATCTTTATTTATTCACATTAAATAAAACTTCAAATAAAAGTGAATTTGTTAATTTCTGATATGATTGCTTACATAAATACATTTTAGTTTTTTAAATATTTAAAACAGTCAAATGTGAGTCTTTAGAATATTATTCATTTATAAAATTAACTTAAATAGAGAGGTTTGAACTCAGAATTTCTCATCCTTTATTCTATCTCAAGCAACTGATACATACAACCATATACATGTGAAAATAATACATGATCTCTAATAAACATATTTCATGCAAAACCAGCACTCATCAGTTAGAACAGATCATTCTTCCACACATATATACAATCAGTGCTCAGTTTATACTAAGATAGCAATTTCTCAAACTTTAATAAATATGCTTCAATTCTTTCTCCCTTCCAACTATTAAACCATTTATTTTATTGAAAAACTGACTGGTACACTCAAAGCTTTTGTTGGATTTGATATTATAGTCATGCCCATGCAATTATTACATCAATGTAAGCTCTTGTATTACTGGACATTACTATCCATAGATATTAATAGGAGAGGGATGAGCTAAACTTGTACTAAGATGCAATCTATTCCCAAGCATTTTGTAATTCTAAGGCAGTATTTCATTTGCTTATACTGACAAAATCAAGTCCAATTTATTGACAATTTTAGTATAAAATAAAGATTTTATAAAAACAGAAAGTTGAGCATATCCAAAACCTCTCATCAGATAAAATAATAGAATGTATAAGAATGCAAAAGAGTTAAGCATTTTTGGTATGGTAATATATTGAAATATTTCCATCATCTATCAGTAAATATTGTATAGAAAAAATTTTAAACTTTATTTAATTTTTTTAAATACAAACAACTTTTTAGTAATAACACATAAGCAGACAACACAGGTTAATAATGGCATGGCTATTTTGTCAAAGACAACAGATAATAAAAATTTTATATATTTATATATGAGAATAGGTTCAAATCCTCCTGAGTCCTTAATATTTTCATAAAATTAACAAGTTAATAAAGTTTAAAATTTTTTTCTATACATTCAACATTTACCGATAGATGATGAAAATAGTTCAACATATTATGACATAATATTCCGACATCATCAGGCAAATAGTTAAGCCTTTTAAATTTATAATTCAAATGAAGTATATATATATTCGTTTTTAATATTTAAAACTGGCCTATTATTTAAGCAAGATTAACCCCCTTTTTTTTTCTTTAAAAATAAACTCTCATTTTAAAAAGTAATCTTAAAAAAAAATTTTTTTTTTGTTTATCTTCAATGTTAATTAAATATGCTTGACTATTCTGTTTTTTGTTTTTTTTTAAACTTTTATGTATAAAAATGTCATATAAAAATACAACTATATGCATAAATATCTTTGCATGTTTAAAAAATATTTCTAGGAAACATAATTTTAAACAATATTTTTATCATTTACTTTAGAACATAGAGGACTTAACTAATTTTAATACATTTAAAGAAAGTTTTTAATATAGTTCAAATCAGGGATAAATTCCTTTAAATCTTTAGGGCCATATATATATATAATTCATTTGCTAGCAGCTTCCTTAATGATATTTCTTCTCTTATTCTTTTCTTCCTGAATAATGGCAAAGTTTCAAATTATGAGAAAAATTAAATCATTTTAATAAATTTTATTATAGTCACTATAAGGGATTATAAATTGGACATTTTCTTTAATTCATATATATATATATATATATATATATATATATATATATATATATATATATATAGTGTTTAGTTGGTGGAAATTAATTTTTTATCCTGCTTTTCAGGTAAATTACTGACACCTAGTAATCACTTCATAGCACTCCTCAGAATATTGGAGAAATAAAATATTTGTTCCACTCTTTCATGGATTATAGGCTACTGTTAGAAAGAGCTTTCGAAAAACACTAAAACTGGTACACTTTCTTTTTTTCTCAAAATATGATTTATTAACATATTAATCTTTGAATTTACATGTTATATGTAGTGATATACAAGATTCAAACTATGATTTACAATGCAGAACTTGATTTACCGAGGGAACAGAAAAACTTTGAATTGTATATGCATATATCTTGCCATTCATAGCTTCTCTCATAGTTTACTAAGTAACCTCTGACCTTAATGGCAACTAGATGGATCACAGCTACCAAGAATCACATCATCCCCACCATCCAGATGAGAAAGTGAAAACCCATACTAATCCCTGCAGCACCCATATCCCAGCTCCCCCCTAACTGGTACACTTTTTTAACATCACAAAGAACACAATCTTGCTCTTTTTTTTTACAAATCCAAAACTCTACTGGAATTTTTGCTTATTTAATTCCTTTTCTCCTTTTTTGACCAGGTGTTCTTTTTCCTTAATTTTTCTATGGATTTTATTATCTCTTAAATAATTTGATATTTTATCTTATTAATTTAATTAACTTAATAAATAACAAAATATAGTTTTTTTTCTTTTAATTAATCAAACTAAAATCATAAAATAATTATTTTTATTTAATCCTGAATCATTATAGGATTAACCTTTAATTACCATTTTAAACAACTTAATATCTGAAGTTTAATTAAGCTCTACTTTTTTAGCTAACAATTTAGTTTTAATTTTTCTTTTTTAATGATGTATTATAAAAGAATTTTGCATTTAAAGAAAAACACCTTTAATTATAATAATTAATAATTTAACTAATCTAAAAAATTTTTAATCCATATGAAACAAAAAAAAAATATTTTAGTTTTTTTCTTTTAAATATTCCGTAGCAAAAAATGAAACATATTCTTTTTTAAAAAAAATATGTTGAGTGAAAAAACCTAAATAATGAAAGCTTATTATATTTATTATATAAAAATTAAATGATTTATATTTCATTAGTCTCTGGAAATTATAACACACTAATTTTAAATGTGCATATGAATATACCAAAAATTAAACAAAGGTTTTACTAGATAATCTATTCTAGAATTCCTATAACAATGTTATGTGAAATTATGAGACAAGAAAGGATAGCAGAAAAGAATAATATAAAATAACATTTATTTACTTGAAATCTAAATCTGCAGCTGATAACATTGGATGTATTTCCCATACAAATATATAATTGGTATTCGAATAATAGAATAACTTGCTAATAGAAGTAGAAAAGGGGTCAAATACCTTTGATCCTTTCCAATTCCTGCTTATATTTGATGACTATTGTTATACATGCATTTATAAATTTCTTCATAACATTTTTTGGAATAACCTTATTTATAAGTATAATTTCAAAATTCTGATATCAGTTATATTTCTTAATTTCAATCTTGAGAAACTGCAAAATAATAAATTTATTTCATTATAAAACAAGCTATTTTATCATCAGTATACTAGATTCCTTGAAAAGAGTTGTTAAGAAACAAATTAGAACTTTTATAGAAAATTACATTATCCTATAAGTTATAGAGACAATTGAATTAGTATGAAGAAATCACATGCCTGGAGCAAATTCATCTATTATAAGCTTCACTCATTATGGGATCTAGAAAAAGAACTTTCATACAAGCATTTTTAAAAAAGGAATTTTCTCAGAAATAATAACATTTCACTTATATATTTCTTATTATGCATACACATTTTTATGTTTCAGAGCTTTTAATAATATTATTTTATTTATATAGTCAAATACACATACAGCACCATGTGTGAATGAATATATAAATGTTTACATAGTTAACACATTATAGTTTATATTCAAACTGAGGCCAATAACTAAAGGATCTCATCATTGTATATAAGTTAAATATTAGGGATTACAATATCCTTTTTGCCTGCTGTATTTATCCAAAGATTTATTTGAATTTCATAAAAACTTTAATGCAACAACATTTCTTTAAAAAACTATTTGTAAAAGCTTTGTGATTGAATTTTATAAGTTGATGGTACCATTTAGACTATTAATGTCATTTTCTTGTTAATATTATTTATTATTCAGATAAATAAAATTGGTTGATTTTGTACTCAATCAGTCCATATTAATTACTTTATTTATCCACTCATCTCACATCAATTCAGTCACATTATTATTATTATTATTATTATTATTATTATTATTATTATTATTATTATTATTATTATTATTATTATTATTATTATTATTATTATTATTATTATTATTATTATTATTATTATTATTATTATTATTATTATTATTATTATTATTATTTTAAGCCCTGATATCAATTATCATTTATTATTTTTCGATTTAATTATATTTGAAGTTAATAAAATTATCATTTGATTTTAAATATACATTATTGTAAAACTTCATTTTTGGTTAATATTTTCAAATAATATTATAGATTTTATACTTAGTTTCATTCAATAAAGTTCAAATAATATATTCCTTTTTTGGTTGACTGCAAATCTAGTTGGCTGAGTGATTTAAACTCTAAACTTTTGATTAGTCAATTACAGAATCAGCAATGAAAATATATTCATCTTTTAATATTATGTCATTTTAGTTTTGTTTGTAAAAATTATATTAATAATTTGTCAGATTATGAAAGTGAATGAAAGTTTTTCAAAAATAATTTCCTATATATAATTATAAAAATATTTTATATCGGAGAACCCAAAAGAACATTCTCATAACATATTAAAAAATGTTGCATATGTCATAGATCTTTCTTTTTCAATTTATGTTGTGAAAAAATAATTTTTTTTTTGCTAAAATCTTACTATTTTTTTAAATAACTATATTTTCAGCATATTTTACCAAAATACATTACAATATGTAAATAAATGCCAGAAAAATACTCTAAATTATTAATTTTGGTTTGAAAATAAATAAAGAGCTTGGGGCAATTTAAATTCTTGACAGGTGTGAAAATTGTTGTTAGTGATGGTTTCTTTTTTAATTTACGTTCATGTAAACATATACAATTTTTTACTAGAATTTTACTATTTTTCTAAAACAACTATATTTTCAGTATATTTTATGAAAATAATTCATAATATGTAAGAAAAATAATAAAAAAAAACATTGTAAGACATTAATTTTTATTTTCAAAGTCAAAACAGAAGTTGGAGCGATGAAAATTATTGACAGACTTCTTTCATTTGATAGATTTCAAAGCAACCAATCAGCATTTACAAAGATGTGGCTTCTCTTTTTGTTACAACTTAGAATGCCTATATTATTGATTTTTTACTTGTAAAATAATTCAAAAGAGGGCAGCATCTTACAGTACTTTTTAAGCTTTAAAATAAGCCTAAATACACTACAGTAACATAAAAACTACAGGAATAAGAGCAAGTTAAAACCATGTACAAATCTATCTGAAGCAATCAACATAAGGGTTAAGAATTTCTCAACATATAAATCTCTATTGTTAAAAATTGGCACCTAAATGTAAAGGGCACCTCTTTTGTACATATGTACCATTAAAATATATATATCAATCAAAAAATCAAGTCATATATCACATGATTTGTTTTAAGCTTGTATTACAGATATATAATATAGGGAATGTACCAATAGCTCTAACAAGTTTTCATTGATAAGCCCCCCCCCACCAGAGAAAGCATTTAAAAATCTCTATCTAGAATTCTCCCTATCCTAAGACTGGTTATGAGCTTTTTGTTCGCTTCAATGAGGCAATAGTACATTCAGATACTAGATCTAAAATACCAACTCAAAGCCAGGACTTATCCATACATAACTATTAAGTAGGAAATCTGAAATTTTCAGACATGTAAATGTCTTTGAATCCAACTAACTAATTTAAATAGCTAAAGCTTAAAATCAGTCTGAGAATAGGGATAATTTTACATAGAAATTTTTAAATGCTTTCTCATGTGGGACTTATTGATGAAAGCTTGTTAGAGCTATTGGTACACTCCCTACAGTAAATATCTGTGATACAAGCTTAAAACAAGTTATGTGATATATGACTTGCTTTTTTGATTATTATAATTTTGCTCTTGGGGCTTTGGTGATGTTATATTGCTGAGGCTATTAATATATGGTAAAGCTGAAGTGTTTTTAGACCCATATAGCTATTTAAGTTAGATAGTTGGATTTAAAAATATTTATGTGGCTGAAAATTTCAGATTTTCTACTTAATATTTATGTATTAGGTAAGTGCTGGTGTTTGAATTGGAGTTTTAGATCTAGTATCTGAATATCCTAGTGTCTCACTGAGGTGAGCCAAAAGCTCAAAAACAGTCTGAGAATAGGGATAATTTTAGATAGAGATTTTTAAATGCTTTCTTTTGTGGCACTTATCTATGAAAGCTTGTTAGAGCTATTGGAATGCTCCCTATATATATATATATATATTGTGGTCTCATCCGTGTTAAAATATTTTAAATACTGACGTTTCGACTTGGTATATATATATATATTGAACTGGGTGGGGTAGTAGATCGAATAGGAAAACCAAAATCTGACATAACATTTTAACTCTTTAATAAAATGGAAATTGTGAAAAGCAAATTTTAAGATAAACACACTGTTGACTTCTTATACATATAACATATGTAATTAGATTCCAACCAGTCACAACCTAAACATTCACAGTAAATATAGTAATCAATATTTCTCACTGTGTCAAGGCAACCTTCTCACCTTTTTAATAGCAAGAATGGAAATCCATTCTTACTAATGGTCCATTGAATATATATGACACTTAAAGATTGCAACTTGACTACAGAAATGAAATATTGTTACAATGAAGTTTAAATAAACCTCTTTAAACATGAATAAACATGTCATTATAATGCAGACTAATAAATAGTCATCTATAACATTACTTAATGCAATACTTCTAAATTGCCCATGTATTATTTAGAAATAATAAGCGAAATAGTGCCTAATGTTAATCTGGGATACAATTATTATTAAAAATTCGATCTACTTCAATGCAATTTACATATTGCTCCACACTGGTCCCTTAGGCAGAGAAGAATAATACCCAGAGTGTACCAATGATCAAGCCATATATATATATATATATATATATATATAACTATGTTTTAAGGCCACAGAGTGTACCAATGATCAAGCCATATATATATATATATATATATATATATAACTATGTTTTAAGGCCACAGATCTTCTCGACTGCAAAATTCAACACCTATCATTCAAAGCAATTTTTTGTTTAGGAGTAAACTCCAGGTGCCAGTTAATTACAAAAGCACCCTGAATAAAGGTGAATTAATTCAGTGTCTAAGAAATCCCAACTAGCTCAATCAAAAGAATAATATAATAAATTGTTACTCTAACTTCTCTGCTAAATTATTTTTTTAGTAGTATAATTAAAAGAAATTGACCAACAAATACTAATTTGTAGAATAATATATTTTAAATAAAATGTTTAATATTATTAATTAACTGAGAACTAATTTATGACTTCAACATTTCTTTTCTGAATAAAACAATACATAGTAGCATATATCTTCACCAATATTATGATAAACACACAATAGTAATATAATATAAACATAAGTAAGTACCAGCATTCAAACACACACATAAATAGTTCATTTTATGTATGCTATAGAATTCATTTCTTTTACTGACACTGCAGGCTTCAAATATTGCAATGGCTACATTAATTGATATCAAAAATTGAAATAAAAAATGTTATTTATTACCTGTAGGATTTTGGACTTTGTGGCTTCTTGCTGTTTGTTGCTGAAACAGTCAGTTTCATCCATCTGCCTGTTTCACATATTTTACCCCCATACCTATCTTTATCCCAGATTTAAACCCTTTCAGAGTACCTATTTAAACAACCTCAAATTACTATATATGCAAAACCACATATATATTGTACCAATATTGAAATTGGTACATAATAATTTTATCCAAAAAATTATTAAAATAAGTCTTTCATAAAAGAAAACATAAAAGTTTATAAAAGAAGTAAAGAGATTTTTTTTTATTATTATCCGTTAAAATAAATAATTAAAAGTTAAAACTTACAATTAATTAATTAAAAGGGGGGAGGGGAGTTTTCCTGTAGAAAAAACTAAAAGTTTAATAGGAGAAGTTAAAGAGTTTTATTTATTATAAGTTAAAATATAAATCTTTTTTCATTCGAGTTTATTAAAATAAATGTGTATATATGTGCGATTGTAAATAAAAATAAATGTATGAGTGTTAAATATTAAAAAAATAAATGGAAGTTATCATTAAAAACACGCAGTGGCTACTAATTAAAGATATAAAAACAACACGTTTGTGATGACTATTACTAATTAAACAATCTTCAAAAACACATTGTCAAAGGATTAGTTACTAAAGGAATTTCGACAACAGATATTGCTGAAAGATATTGAAAGGACAACACATCATAGGTATAAAGAGCCAATTTTTTATCGATCATTCAGTAAGGACAATTATTCAGTGAGGGCAATTGTTTCAGTTCAGATAACAGTTCAGTTTATTATGTATCCAGAAACCAAAATGCAGTGCTGAGCAGCTTTTGGGAATATACAATCTTACTTTAGCCCTAGTCCAGTGAAACAGCAAAACCTACCCATGAAATAATGTCTGCATAACAGCTTGGAAATCTCCATCAATATCTAATTGTCTCCAATAATAATAAAAGTGAATAATAATGAAACTCCTCAAGGAAACGTCCCAGCCAGCTGGAAATATTCTCACCTAAAGCAGTAACCAAAGAAAATGAATTTCTACATCCACATTCAAAATCCTAGGTAATAATATTTCATATTCTTATTTTTATAGTAGCCATTGCATTCATAAGCATTTGTGAATCCTCCAGAGACAAGTAATTTGAACTCTATAAGCATGCATAAAATGAACTATTGATGTGCATGTTTGTGAATGCTATATGATTTATAAATGTCAAATATTATTTATGCTTTCTCATAAGATATATTATAGTGTGTGAGTCAAATATATGCATGATTAAAAATATTAATATTATGTTAGTAAAAATTTATAAAAGTATTTATATTTAGTATAATTAATGTTAATAAATTGTCTTTAAATTTAAGCCTTATTTTGTCGGTCAATTCTTTTTACCAATTCTTTAACCAATCTTTTATCAATTCTATCACCACTAATTAAACTATATTTTATTATTGATTAAAATTAGACTGGGCTGGTTTTAGGGATTGTTTCGAGCATTGGATTATGAGCCTATTGTCCGAATACATTAGTCATAGACTAGCTGGTGCCCGGGGTTTACTCCGAAACAAATAAAGTGTTTGGATAGTAGGGGTTTGAATCTAGCAGCTGAGGTGAGCCATGGTCTGATCATGGGTATTGTTGATAGTTAAAGCTATCAATAATATTTCCCATTTTGCTCGAATGTGCTGGTTCGTTCACATAACATTTATAATTAAATAAGATTATAAATGTATTATAAAGAAGTTTGTAACCAGCCAAAACACTTACAGTGTAAGTAAGATCATTCTGCGGATCGATCCAGTACAATATATGCAAACAATAGTATACGTATATATTACAGATATGTATTCATTTTATAAATATTTCTAGTTTAAGAAATATTTTAGTTTAAATTATTTAGCCAATTTTATTGTTATATTATTGAAATCGCACATGTATATAAGCCATTTCCATTGTTATTCTACATGTATGGTAATAAAATTAGTTTTCTACTAATTATCAGAGCAACTTTTAATTTTTTCATAAACAACTCTTAAAAGTAGATCACACAATAGTCCTAAAATAGTGTGGACTTGATTTTATAAATCTAAAATGTTAATAACAAAATTCTCAGAATTTTATAGCATTGTCAAAATAAACAGGAGAAAAAGAGTAGAAAAACAAAATCTAAATTAGTTGTCATAATTAAAAATGTTTTTGTAAAATAAATAAATGGTTTTTTTTTACTAGTTGTAGCAATTAAATGTTTTTTTAAATAAATAAATGGATTAAATTTGTAAAAATAAACAGGTGGCCAGAGTTAGAAAAATATAAATACTTAAAGTTTTGTCACCAAGGATCAATCATATATATAATAAGTGAATTGTAAACAGAACCCACATCCATTTTATCTTCAAAATGGTGAGGAAGTCAGAAATTGCTCACCTCTTGGCCCTTAGCCAGGGAATGGAAAGAACCTTGGTTTGATAAAATATAATGACGTACACCAGCAAAGCCACCCGTGGAAAAACCTCCATTAACTTTAAATCATCACCAAAAGTGTCAACTTATTATCCTCCCAAGTGCCCAGAACTAACTACAGTGAAGGCAACTGAATGGTAAATTTTCACTCAGAGCTCTGTTCATAAACTGTGACTTTCAATTCTTTCTTTTAAAAGCTAGCTATTTATTAAATCTGCCTTTCCCAAACACCTTTCCTAAAATCTGCAAAGAAAACTGTTAAATGCTAATGTTTAAATCTTGTCTGATTGTAAAATTTGTGATATTGAATCCTCTTTTAAAATGTAAAACCCTAATAATCTATTTTAAACTAAATGTGTAATTTTCAACAGTCTTTTATGCTTATTTCTAATCCATCCAATTTATTCTATGATTTTATCATTTTAATATTATATGTGTTTAATATGACAAATAACTCGAAACTGCAAGTATTTATAAGTGTAATTTTAGCTCATCAATCTGCGAAGATAATTTCAAATCTTCACTATAATAAATATTAAATAATTGAATTATTATTTTTCTTTCTCACTCGCTGTTTCGAGATCATATTATTATTTTACTGCTTACTTTTTGGGTATTAATATTACAATAATCAGTCATTCTCTAGTTAAAAATTGTAGTTTGCTTAACTCTAGTTATGAATTATAACTATTTATATATGTAACTCATACATCATAGGAACTAGCCACAGAGATATTCTCAAAGAATATTTTAATGTTTTATTCATAATTATCCCACCAATATGCTTTGTCCTCCTTAGATTTATATATGTTGACACACAGGTGATAATATTAAACTAGGTTACTAATTAATTTAGTCCCTCCATAGTATATTTGAAATACTAAATTTGAGAACTGGGTTGTATAGATATGCAGATAGACGCTATCTATTTTTAAGGCACACTAATATAATTTTACTATTTGTGTTATATATATGTATAAGTTGCAGATGTGTCCTTACTAAGTACACAATGTACAATTGTCTGCTTGCTGCATGATTATTGATGAGTTGCTGGCAGAGGTCACACTTATCCACTTAGTTTGGATAAAGCACACTCTTTTAGAACTAGGGCACAAGGACCTAGATTATTCATAATTAATGCTTATCCAACTCCCTGAACTACTAATGTTCATATTCGTAGCAGGTTGAGCAGTTGTAGGGCAACCGAGCATTCGATGCTGAAGCCCGTGAATAATGACCCATTCGCACCTTTTAGCTTTATTAATATTTTAATAGGTGCTATAAAGTATATAGGTAAAACTATATTAAACCAGTTTTCTCTCCTTTTATATTAAATTCTTATCTAGCATCAGTGTATATCATAATCTAGGTTAACATGCTAACCTGCGTATCTCAGCTTGATTATATGCACGACTTAACTAGATATATATAGATAGATGCTATAGGAGTGCTATTAAGTTAGTTATATAACTTTGGCTATTAAGTTCCATATGATTTAGCAGACTACATAAGAGCTAGAAATTTTGCATATTAATATAGGCATAAACTTAAATACTGCACTATACTTTATTGAACATTTAAAATGAGTCATTATGTAACATTAATCTCATTATTTATGTCATGCCTGCAAGTGTAATATCTCACATTCTCATTACATAATTTTGTATATTTTAAGTTTCACTATTTGTTATTGTTTTATTAAATTAATATTTAAAATTATAACTCATTTTCATATCTTTATTGTCCATGAGTCCATTTTATCCAACTCTAGATTTAATTGCACATACATCATTATATCTGTATGTAGGTCATTATATTAGATTTCATAAGCAGTTATTGATATATTAATTAATCACTTAGTCATATGTGTGTATATCTGACCAAATCAATGGTAAATTAGTTAATTTATGAGTCTGACTGCCAGACCATGGTTAAATTGAATGTCTGTGTAAGTTGAGAATCATCCATAGGGTATTGGATCATTGAGCAGAGGTAAAAGGATTGAATGTTTGTCAGATTCAGGATCTCAGCATCCATATTCGATCAGCTTTAGTGTATTTTGCCTGTGTTCTAGATTTTGTTATGTGGAGGGACAATTCTTACTGTTACACTGCTTCATGTGTGTTTTACCAACTGGTTGGATTTTAGGCTTCTGTTGAAGTTCTAATAATTGTTATTCCATGCTATTTCTATTTCAGGTACTTAAACATTATGTCAGCTTCAAATTGTTAGATGGGCATTGCTTCTATTGGAAAAGCCACTGATATTCTATCAGATAGAGGCTGGAGCTCATTGCATGCTCCAAACTGCTTAGTACTGCATCATATTCATTGAGAAAAAGTCTAATAAGTGATTGACTTTAGATATGTGAATGACTCTATATTTGTGAATGACCTAATTTTTGGCCATATTTATGCAATGACCTTATTGTCATTTCTGTAATTAGTTTTTAAACCCACCAGCTATTTTTATTGTTGAGAATTTGTCCACTGCTTTTGATTAAATTCTTTAGATGAGTTTAATTAATCATGTTGTTTATGTATTTTAATTAGTAGCCATTGCTAATTCCATTTTTATGTAGCTTATAAGAGTATGCAATCTGTGAGGGAAATTTTTAACTTATAAACTTTTATTTATTTTTAATATTTAACTTTCATATTTCATTTTTTAACAGGCACACATTTCATTATTTTCTTTATATTTAAAAGCCTCATTATTCATGCACACATATATCTATTTTATTTTAAAATAAGTGGAAAGAGATTTTCTATTAGTTTTTAAGATTTTTTTTTCTTTAAATTAAATGAAAAGAGAGTATTTTTAATTTCATGTAAAAGATTTATATTTCAAACTTTTATAGCTTTAACTTTTCTAAGTTACATTTTCTCGCTCCTCTAATTACTTAATTTGTAAAACTTTATTACTGACTTTTATCAAACTGTTTTAAACTAATAATAAAAAACTATTTAAACTTCTACATTAAACTTCCATTTATTAAACTTTTAACTATTTCTTTAAATGAGAAGTTTTTACTTCAATCATTTATTGACAGTGATTTTATTATTCATTATCAATTTTAAAACTTTTTGCGTTATTTATGAAAATTTTTATTTTTAATAATTGTAAACACGATTTTACATGGAGTGCTATTCATTAGCAGTACAATATATATGTTGAGTGCAAACAAAATTTTCAGGTTTAAACATTTATTAATATATTATTGTTAATATAGTCATACCTATATCTTTAAAAAAATTTCTTTGTTATTGTGTGAATAGGAAGAAGACTAAATAACAGGTTTAAAAACATAATATCTGAAACCATAGCAATTGGTTTTTAATTATATTTAACAGCCAGGTAATGTTAAATAAATCTCACACACATACATTACATATATATACATATAGGATGTGATGGAAATTAGATATTTTAACATTTAGCATAATTTATATTTTTATTTATTACATTTTTATTTCAGATTAATAATAGTTTAAATTAGAAAAATGGTAGGATAAATATCATTCTTATGCAAAGAAAAGGTTGCACCTCATGTTATTTGGCTGCTGAGCAGTTTAGTCTAAATACCTTAAGAAGTGATTGATTAATCACATCAATTAGTACTGCATGTGTAGAAAAAAATCAGGAAGTCTTTTAGAAAAAAAGCTAATAATTACATGTAAAATGTCATCTTCACAAACTTTCAATCAAAAATGGCTAATGAAACATTTCTACAGATTATATACTAACTTAAATACCTATGAAATATTTTTTCAAAGGCTGAGTTACCTGTGAGGCATGACTTTTGATACATAGTAAAAAAACTTTATGCTATGCATCCATAAGAATAATGCCAATGACTTCTTATTGATTCAGATAACATCATATTATGATCTCTTTTTTTATTTTTATGTTCAAATTTTGGCACTCATTTGGCAAACATTAGTTTGTTCACAACAAATTGCTTCAAAAAATTTTAATAAATAAATAATTGATAATTTACAAAGATCTTATGAGATTGAAAATGTAACAAAAAGGGATCACATGTAAGATGGATAGAATAGCAAAAACAAATTTTCTGGAATATATATTTTTTTCATTGACTGGTCTGCCCTTCCAAACAAAATTCTAGCCATCCATCTGTTCTATTAAACTTTTCTCTCCAGATGATTAGTTTTATTAAGAGCAGCTATATCAATCTTAAATCTTGATCATTTTTTAGCCAACCTGTCTGCTCTTTAATCTGATCTTGAAGAGTTTGCATAAAGTAAAGTTTGCACATTTTATGTTAGCACATTAAAAAAAAAAGATTTATAATAGCTCCACTATTTTTAAAGTCTTATTTACCATCACTTTAATGAGTAATCTGGCTATCCAATGTATATAAAGATAGACCATTGCAGACCACATTTTCTATGCCCTTCTACTTTAATACTGAGCAGAGGAATTAACAAACAGGCAGTCAAAGTATACAATCATTGGTGCTGCAACTTTTGTCTCACATCCAATTTCAAACCAACACATTAGACATTGTTTCAAGCAAAAATCACAACTAATGATTCCCAGCCTATTAAGCTTTTTTTCCATTCATTGCTTTCTTAATTTTTAAGTGCTTGAGCAATAAACAAAATAGAAAAGTGAATTGGAATCAGAAATACAATGCAGGTAGATAAAGGATGAAATGGTGGTCACACAAACAAATGAACCCATTTCATACTTAGTGCAAGGAGATGACTAATGGTACAAGAGAATCATGATGATTGAGCTTACACAATGCAAAAAAAACATACACTCTTGAATAATAAGTTTGTTCTATAACACACCCAATTTATCATTATTTATAAGACATTATAGGAGATTTGAACCCAGACTTTTAAGCTCCCTT
Organism: Epiperipatus broadwayi; assembly: GCA_028023455.1. Lineage (NCBI taxonomy): Eukaryota > Metazoa > Onychophora > Udeonychophora > Euonychophora > Peripatidae > Epiperipatus > Epiperipatus broadwayi. The sequence continues at coordinate 12,205,799 of JAQFVV010012413.1, forward strand.
CAGATATCCAATCTATATTATATAACCAATACACATGATAGCACACATGTCATTTATCTTTTCCATATGTGTGTGGTCATGGGTATCAGTTGTATGAGATAGATTAGATAGTCGAAGGGAACTTGAAAATCTGGATTAAAATCCCCTATAATTACATCTAAAGTCCAATGATATGAAGTATACCTGTATTTAAATATTATGAGATATTAATAAATTATTTTAGAAAAAGAATGATTCCAAAGTATCAGGTAGAGTTGAATTCCTATCCTAATAAAGTTTACTCGAAATTTTATATGATTTTTGTGAACAAGATAAAATATTTATCAGTATGTAAATGCTAGTACCAACATAGACATTCTGTAATATTTAAAATAATTTTTATTTCCATAAATGTCTCATATTCCTAAGTTTTATTAATTAAAGAATTCAATGTACTGCTTTAAAAATTAAGTCTTGTTAAAGCAAGCAAAACTGAAATTAAAAAAAAAAAGTTTATTGCAAAATTAAAAAAAAAAAAAAAGCTGTTTTAATTAATTTTCTTGTAACATTCGTGTAAAAAAAAATTAAATTTTCACTTTTTTTCTTTTAATGTAAAACATTTAAGATGATTTGAAGTTTTAAGTAACAAATCAATATTCACAACTCAGATTAGTTTGGCCATCTTCAAAAAAAAAACCGTCAGATGTATTTTTGAAAAATTAATAAGATGAAACTACGATCATTATTGAAGTTTCGATAAAAATATAAATAAATGGCTAACAATCAACAAAGCACATTAGCAGAAAGAGTTTTACATCTTTTAACTTTATAATGAAGAAAAAAAGATGATAAAAACATTCAAAGAAAGATTTTTAGTAGTTAAAAAAAAGAGGAAAAAATAAATAAATAAATAAAAAATCACATGATACAAATGAGTTAAAATTTTACAAAGAGTATAAAGTTAATAGCAATTTAACTGTAATATCTAAAACGAGTCATACATTTTTAATAAAATTGTAATGTATAAAATCCTAATATGTTGCAATCAAGAATTAGATAAAATTATTATTAATTTTTGAGTGTATGTATATACTTTTTTGATACAAAGTTAACTTTATTAGTATCAAATTATATACAAGCATTAAATTATATGTACAAGAGAATAATAATAAATTCCATAACGTATGATACACTATATATGAAAATATATATTTATTTGGCTTTATTAAAATGTTATTATTGTATAATTATAAGATTTCTTGGGTAAAATTTAGGAAAGCATAAATATAAATTTTTGAAAGCAAGTCAAATATTGATTTTTATTAATTTGTTTGATTTTTTAATCGATTAAAACTATTTTTTTTTTCAACAAACAGCCAGTAAGCATATTTTACAAGACCATTTTTATGGATCACTACCCCAATCAAGAAGCTTTTAAGATCATTTAATTACAAAAAAAAACAACTATTTCATATAGATCTAAAGTTTGGAAATCTTATATAGAAAAGTATAAGAAAAGATAATGGGTAAAAAGGATTATCATGATGACACACAGTGACAAATAGGGGGTGGGGGGGTTCTCTATTTAGTTGTCAAATTGAATTTCTTTTCTTTTTTTATTAAACTGCTGAAAATTTAATCAGAATTTTTCTGTTTTTGAATCTGTGTTATAATGCTGTGTTAAACAGGACAGATATTAAAAAGAATAAAAATTATGACCTTTAAGAAATCAGTAAAATGTGGATTCTATGATAAGGTTTGTGTTTATTACTGTGCTTGTCATCTGTAACACTAGTGTATTTCTTCTATTTATGATAATACCAAAACAAAAATAACAAATTGTAAGCTTGACCTTAAAATATGAAAATTTTCAATATAACCACATATCTAAAAGGCAACAATGAAAACTTCTAAAATAAATTTATATAAAAACAAAAAACAAATATAAAACAAAATATAAAAGTATAATTTTAAAATGCTTATAAAAGAGATTGAAATTATTGAATGCTATTGATATTAGAATTGTCTAAGTGTTGGCTGTTTATTATATTTTAGAGGTGCCATGTCATCAACCAGAGGTCTCATGATTAAGCTAAGAAAAACACAGGTTATTATATCTTTTTAAGATGGTCAATTTCTTTCCATATGTGATTATAATTAGCCTAAATAAAACATGAAGACAAAGACATAAAGATAGATTATATCTTTAATAATAAAACAAAATCCATTAAGAGAATAAATCAGTTGAAACACATAAATTTATTAAAAATACAATATTTCACAAAATGTAACTACCGCATTTAAATAATAATATTAACTTTCATTATATCAAATAAATAATTCTGAACATTTTAGATATAATCAATTAATTGATATGGATTTTTTTTTTGCTTGTATTTTTTAATTATAAAAAGCAAAATTGTTTTGATACTGCTTAAGTAACTGTTTTAAGAGTATGCTCCTGCCATGTTTATATATATAAACTGAAAGTAATTATATGGTTTTATGAGCAAGTATACTTAATAGGTTTACATAATTTTAAAATAAATAAATAAATATGTAACATACATTGGAACAATAAAACATAAATTAAAAACAAGAATAAACAATTTTTAGACAATAACAATGCCCATTTATATATGCACAAAAAATAATAGCATTCAGTTGATAGAAAATATAAGAAATTATCAAAAAAGATTGTGAATGTATAAGTGGAAAACAGTCAATTTACGGTAAAAGAAAAATATATAAATAAAATTTAAACCAAAAAGGCAAAATAAATGATAAATTTTAAAAGTGAAGAAAAAATAAACAGAATTATTTTTGTTCATGATTTTAAAGTTTTAATTTAATCTTATAGTTTTAATATATTCTTTTTGTAAAGATAATAAAACATATTTATATATGACAAGATTGTATATATATATATGTAGGATAATATTTTAAAAAATGTATAAGATTTTTACTTGCATTTTATTTACTGTACTTTTAGTTAAGATATCCTTGGCACTGGTCATAGAAACTGGTTTAGATGTTGGGCAGAAAATTATGTAGACCGTTTTAATTCGAATAATTTAGCAAAATAATAAATTGAGGTTTTAATATATATATATATAATGAAAGCTTAATTGAGGTTTTAATATATATATATATAATGAAAGCTTAACATACATACAGTATTTTCTAGGGATCTTATACTTCTATTTTCTAATTCACTCTATTCAAGGTCCCATAACAATCTTTTTAATAGAATTTTAATTGATTTATTTAGTATATGTTGACTGTGTGGAAAGAATGGTATACTTATAAGCTAAAGTTCATAAAGAAATATGAGATTAGTCAATAAAAGTATTACAAACGTCAATCAAACGTTACATCACATACTGGAAACTAACTATGCTTTTAGATATTTTAATCACATTTCCTTATATTGATAATAATGACTAGCTAAAAAATAAAATGAACAAAACAATAAATAACTGCAAATTTAACTATCTAATATTTAACCAAAAATAAAAGTGTTTTTTAAAAATTAAAAAAAAAAAAAACTGAAATAAAAGACAGCTGTTATAAATACAAGATAGTAGTTCAAAAAATAAGAATTTAAAACATATGTTATTTTTAAAACATTTATTTTACTATGCTGTAAATAGAGATATAAAAACAAAAGTAAAAACAAAAGTAATTTTAAAGAGTGAATAATTAAAACCTTACAAATTTATACAGATCAACAAACAGAAAAAAATCAAACTAGATCTAAAATAAATTTAGAATTGCTAGCCAGTCTAGAATAACTTTTTTAAATACATAGTGGTTTAAATAGTATAAAAATACTAAAAAATAGAATTTTGACTGTTTTAAATGCACAAACAGATTTGTCAACGTTATATAAATAAAACTGAATTCCATTCATAATATATAGAATAATTGAATATATATAGACACATAAATTTGATATATGTTTCATTAAATATATTCACCACGTGGATTTATCATCATCATCATCATTATTATTATTATTATTATTATTATCATCATCATCATCACCATCATTATTATTACTAGTAGTATTATTAATAGTAGTAGTAGTAGTAGTAGTAGTAGTAGTAGTAGTAGTAGTAGTAGTAGTAGTAGTAGTAGTAGTAGTAGTAGTAGTATGACATTTAAATAGTCATATATTTTTAAAATATATAAAATAAGTTATCAAAAATATTTATTAAGCACTGAAATAATTGTAATTGTAAAGAAGGAAACAACTTCCAGACACATGCTGTTTATAAATGTGTATTAAAATCTCCATGCATTCACTTACCAGTAATAGTTTTAAAGCATAAGAGATTTCACTTATGCTTAAAGTATAATTTTATATAAGCTGACCACTACTGACTGTGCTTATCTCAGGACTTGAATCTATTATATGCCTGTTCAAGTTGATAATTATATTATACAAATGTAGATATTCTACTTCAGGAAAGTGATTGAATCTCATTTTAATCACCTGTGATTTAACATATATTAATTATAAATAAATAGAAATCTATTATTATTAAAAGCTGAAATAATTTTAATAATGAAGAAGAAAACAACTTCCAGACATGAGTTGTTTATAAATGCATATTATGATCTTTATACACTCACCTGCCAATAATATTTTAAAAGCATAAGTGAATTTACTTATAATTTAAGTGTATTCTTATATACACCAACCATTACTGACCATGTTTATTTCAGGACTAGAATCTATTATATGCCTGAAGTTCAAATTGACAATTACATTGTACAAATTTAGATATTTTATCACAGGAGAAAGACAAAATTGCATTTTAACCACTTGTGATTAAACATATATTAATTATGAACAAATGTTAATCTATTTTTATTAAGTGCTGAAATAATTGTAATTGTGAAGAAAGAAATTAATCTCCTGCTATGGGATGTTTGTAAACATTTGTTCATAATTAATATATGTTTAATCACAGGTGGTTAAAAATGAGATTTTAACTCCCTCCTGTGATAGAATGTCTAAATTTGTACAACATAATTGTCAATTTGAATATCAAGCATATAATATATTCAAGTCCTAAGATAAACAAGATCAGTAGTGGTTTGCTTATATAAGAATACACTTTAAGCATAAGTGAATTCACTTATGCTTTTAACTTATAACTAGTGGTGCACAAAGATTTTAATATACATTTTTAAACAACACATGATTTTGAGGTTAGTTTACTTCTTTATGATTACAAACATATTTATATAAAAGTAAGAAAAAATAAAATGTGGGAAAACTAAAAGAACTTTTTAATAAGAGAGAAACTATATATTCTTTAGGGAATATTTAAACATTTATTATACAGATTTAAGTTTTCTAACTGAAAGCACTTGGAGCAACAAGCAACAACATTTTACCATCAATGAGTATCTTAACATTTAGAGATAAAGTGGAAACTGCATTAATTCATAATAAAAGAATTAGTAGAATGTTACTGTAATAGAATGTAAGTTCAGGATGGAATGAGGCTGATTATATCTACTTATAAAAAGGTATTTGTTAGTCCTTCAAATATCTAGAGATAATGCAAGCTGCTCTCAGCATGCAAATTTACAATTGAGTTCCAAATATGAAATAGAATAAAAATAAAAACTATATGGCATAGCAGTGGGCATGTGTATAGCAAAGCAACAAAAGTCTTTTCATTATATATTTATCTCTAGAAAAAATAAATGTATATTTTCAGTTACAACCTATCCCTGAAATATGGCCACTAACCATAATGTGCATATAGTTTTACATTCCTCACATCCAGACTACAGAACTCCTTACCTGGAATCATTTTACAAACCTATGTTAAGCATGCATAAAAAACCACACTGCAAACCTACCTTGCCCCATTTTGAGATTTAGAGGCATATAAATATAAACATGAAAGTGGATTTAAGCAATGCCTTTTATAGAATAATTCACAGAAATTGCATGAAAACATTGTATACAGAAGCCAATGACAAAATCCTTTAGCTATCATCAGTACTGAAAATATATCTAATAAATTTCAACAGTCAAAACCACAAACTTATATCCAAATTTTTCCTTTGCTTCTGTTTTACTTTAAATATGAACTTTTTATATATAGACATCAACATTATTATTCTATAAACTACAAATAATCATAAAATAAAGAATTTTTTACATGTTGTCTTGATATATATTTATTAATTTTGCATAGAATACTTACTTTTTTCAGATGTAGTTACATTTGAGATTCAATTTACATGGTAATTTTGTAGTAGTGGCCATCAATACTTGAGCATCATTGAGCTTCTCATTGGATGCATTTGTAACAGTATGAAAAGTGAACTGTAATCATGAGAAGGTGGGAAAATATCATAATCTCCATTCAACATAAGTTATCATCAAAGATAAAATGAATAAATAAAAAATGAGCAGACATAAAATAAAAATAAAAATTTGAGAGCATAACTATCAGCACTAAATAAAACTATATGTATTTATAACAGTAATCATAAGTTACAAGCTGCATCACCATCGATGTTCTGGCCATAGAGTACCATAAGAGTACATGCCAACTATAAACTCAAATTTTTTAAAAATGAAATAATATAAATTGCAGTGAATGGATTTTAAAGATGATCTTTATATCATCAGAGAAGTATCTGAATGTCCACATACAAATATAAACCTCCTACATATATATAAATGAACTGTTATTGCTCAGGCTAGCTTGGGAAAAAATGACTCTAGGGGCTGTGATTGTAAAAAAAAGATATGAAGACAACATTTTTAACCTATTTCAGTATTAAATAAATTCACTGGAATAACTTAACTCTTCTGTAGTGCAGCATTTACTGATGTTTTTCTTTGTCTCACACATCAACATAAGATATATGATTAAAGGATTATTATTTATCAGAAAATAATACATTTGACTTCATTTGGTAGATATTTTTGTTTACTATTGAAATAAATTTTAAATGTTCACATTTAGTTTCTATAAATATTAAAAAAATAATATCATAATCAAAACAAAAAGATTACACATTACCATTTCAGAAAGATTATTTTCAGTTCACAAAATCAATGAAATCTTCATTATTTCTGATTATTTTTAAAAATCTAAATGAATATTTATTTATTTCTGATTATATCTAATGAATTATGCTTTAAATGTTTAAAATTTTTGAATATTTATTGCAAAATTGTGATATTTTCATACATAAGTATAAGTAGAATGTTTCCATAGAAGTAAGCTTTTAAATTGCTTTAGGCCATATTCATGTTTCCTGCTAATATAACATTATATTTTTGAAAATAAAATATTTCCAGTCAAAATAAATTATTAATAATTTATATTTTTTGATATCTAATAAATATAGTGTAAATTATTGTAAAAAATTATCTAAAACCATAGTAAATTCACAAATAAACACGTTTTTGGTCATTGGAACTATTTTCTATAAACAATGTAATAAAATGCCAAACATTTTACGGCTTTGCCTTGGAACAATGGATGAAAATGTCAGGGTGGGACTTACTTTTTTTTGATTGGTGGATTTTTTCGATTTTACTGCCATCTATCTTAATTTTTGAACGGAATTTTTATATATAAAATATATTTAAAAAATTTGCATTTTAACATATAATACAAGTGAAAAAATTCACCCAAATATATTCTTACAAAAATTAGGAAAAAATAACTTAAAACAATGATAGTTAAATTTATTAATTAGAAACAATAACAATAGAATCAAATGAAACATCTGTTAAGTACACAATAAATATAAATACATCATTCTGATTTTGATTAAAAATAATAGAAAATATGCTATAACATGTAATTTACTCATATTTCAATATGACATACACATATATAAGCACACAGAAATGCCTGTATAATAATATAAAATTAACACATTCTAATTGTCTATAAATTAATAAAAAAAAACAATTCAGTTTAATAAGACATAGACTGAATTTACATCTATGGATACACACATAAATGCGTGCACACAGTGGTGATTTATATCTTAATGATATTTCCTTTGTCATTAATATATTTATTAAATCCACATGCCATACTGTTATATTCTCACAAGACATAATTAAATCAATTTTAAATTATACATAAAACAAATGCACACATATATGTTTATTCTAATATAAAAAAAATATGTGGTAAGAATTTAAATTTTATCATCTTATAATTCGAATTAGTTATTAGTATATCATTTTTAATAAAAAAAAATTAAAAAAAAATCTTTAACAGTCCAGCTTGAAAGCTTGTTCAAAACTCTTTGAGTTTGGTTGCTTCATTTACAATATTTAAAAAATACTTCTAAATTTACCTTTCTAATTCCAAAATAAAATTATTTATAAATGTTAACTGGAAAAAGTTGTCTAGAGATAAACGAGTCATTTACTCTTATTTTCTTTTCATATTTTCATTTTAGATGAATAATTTAGTCAAAAGTTATCTAGTCTGATTCCAGATAACATATTGAATTTTTTAAAAAACTGACCTGCGACACAATTTTCACAATAATTTTAGTTTTAATAATATTAAAGCAAAAACTTTACATTGATAAAAACTAAAAAAACTAGGGACAACAATAAGTCTAAGACAAATAGCGATAACCATTTAAAAAAAATAAGGAAAAAAGAAATTCCAACATTCGACATAATTATTACTTTATTGTTTGTTCATAATTTCTAATTTATCATTAAATAAGTTTAAATTACATCTTTATTTATAATTTATTTGTATTCCTCACAAAATTATCTTTCAAACCATATACAATACTTTTTACCTGAGATAATGCATAGCTTCAGAATCTGCATAAGAATTCTTTTTTATCTTGTACCCCAAAAGTTGAAAAATCTCAAAGGCATCTATAAGAAAAAGATTCATCCTAATAAAAGAAACAAAACAAATCATTTCCAGAAGATTGATATGTATTTTTCATCATAGAAATTATTTTCTTGTCTATCTAAAATTAGAAATTGTAGGATACTGTCTGTATCACTGATAAAATGAGTTTCATCTCTTCATTTTATATTTTTTGTGTACATCAGTGATATTTATATTCTTTATGCACACCAGTGATGCTATCTTGTTATATTTATTGTCCCACAGAGATATAATTTATTTGCATATACTTCTTTGCTAATTATAGAATTGATAATATGATGCAAGATGTGGTAAAACTACTGACTCCACAGCATGAGTACCAAGGTATAGGCAAGAATCAAAATTTGATTCTTTGCCTGCATACAATTCCATGTAGTGTATGCATAACCATTGTGGCTACCACTATGCACATACCATTTTAAATCTCTCTTTATTATTTTGAGGTGTTTATATTTTCACATAGTACTATGCCCAGTAAATTTTGTGATTGCTTTATCAACTATAACCTTTCTGTAGATTTGATTATCAGTTTTTAAAATTTACATTGCATTGCTCTACATATGTATATCATTACTTGTTATACAAACATGCAAGAGAAAACACAAATGCACCAATACAAATATAAACATACTAATAAATTATTAAATCTTTTGAGAATCAGTATGTCTATAAAATAAGTTAGCCTCAAACTTGGATCAGAGACCCAAAATTACACTGTACAAAAACCATTTTTGTTATATTTGAATAAAAATTTATATACTTTATAATAAAGAGCATAAATGATTTAATATTATATAATTTATATACTACACACACACACCAATGCAAACACAAATTAATATACTGTTTATCAAATAATTTTAAAAATTCAAGTAATTAAAAAATTAAAATTAATAACTTACAATATTATGCAATTACATTTATATCACATTAAAGGCCTTCATATTTGAATAATCAGCATATTTTTAATCCATTATATTAGCTTATAAGGCTGGTAAAGATGTTCTGCCTTTATCGCACTTGTGTAAACTAGAAAATTGATCAAAGTAGAAAAAATTAAATGTGCCTATTAACAAAAAAATTAATAAAAAAAAATTCAAATTTTATCTGATTTCAAATTGTGATATATTATTTTTAAAATGTAATTAAGCAGCAATGAATGCTGGGATTTCTGTTAACTTCATTCTTATAGTTTTTGTGCAATTTTAAAAAGAAAACAAAATTTCAACCAATCAGCTGCGATGCACGAATGACAAGCTACAAAGAATCAACCCATTAAAAATTTATCAATAAAATATTTAACTTTAATTGCTAAACTAAATGTTTGAAATAATGCCATTTTCAATAGATGTATTCTACTCACCAACTAATATCTATTATGTTTAAACAAAACAGTATATGCATGTAGTAAAGCACAATAGACTATAGGTAATTTGGCTTATTTTATTCATGTTGATGATAAAATAGTAGACTGGCTCAGTGACATTTTCAGGTTACACATATATTAGATAATGTTGGTGATCATCCAACTCCATTAAGTTTCTATAGTCTGATGGACTTCAGGCAAGGCAAGACGTCTAGTATATGCATATGAGTTATGAACCAAAGAAAAGCTTTCCCTTTATTTCATGTGATTCAAAATTGACTGTCATAAAACTAGCAGCAGCTGGCTTGCACTCTATATTTGCCTTCTTTTTATAACGTAATAATCTTGCCCACTTTTTTCTTTTGAACCTGTGTTTATAGTGTATCATGAAATTTGAAAATGCAATAACTAAGTAAAGTTTTTTTTTATCTTGATCAAAAAACAAAGACATTAATCAAAACCAATTTTTATCTAAAAAAAAATTAAATACTTTTAACAAAATCAGATTGTAGAATTTAAAATCATAATATAATAATTTTCATTTATCAAAAGTAATTTTAATTTTTAAAATGTCTTACTTAATTCAATTAAGAATTGATAGAATTTTATAATTATTATCTATTTTAAAATGAAAACAAACTTGTTTTAATTTTTTTTTTTTTTTTTTAGTTATCAAAATCAGACTTAAATAAAACATTAAATAGACCTTAATATTTAATTTAATTATAATAATTTATATTAATTTTAAATACAAAAATTATTATTTAACCATTAAACTATTATTCCAATGTATACATTTTAAATAAATGTCTACAAGAAATTTGGCTTGGGTATATGCACATTCACATTACTATGTTATATGCTCTGACACATTATTGTCTTGATATATATATATATAAATTATAAGTTTTGGGATGTACCGTGTCTTATTTTCCATTGAGCACCGATATTTCGACGGAATAGCAACCGCCATTTTCAAGGTTAACTTTTGAAAGAAAAACTGTTAGATCTTAACAAATAACATGACTATGTGCGAGATGAGAAATGAGATTCCAGTTCAGCATTCACAATATGAGGCTTATCAAAATGTTTACTTTCCTCAGTATTTTTACCTGTTAATTTTAAGTTAATATTGGATAAAAAAAGAGGTTTCCACATAGCTGGAATATGTTGTGCTTCATCAGTTCTATTTAAACTAGTAGGTCTCTTTAATATTTCAATTGACTCTCTCATGGTTCTTAAATCATATCTTTCCAAATTAGCAAGTAGTTTTGTATTGTCAAAATTAGGTTTGTGACCAGTTTCTAAATAATGGGAAGTAAAAACTGATGTGCTAATTTTTTGTTGAAAAGCATTTTTATGTTCCTTAATTCTGACATTAATTCATCTATTAGACTGACCCACGTAGCCTCTTGAGCACTGGAAACATGGAATTTCATAAACTCCTTGGTGTTCCAAAAGTATTCTGTCTTTAGGTTTATACAAAAAATCACCAATTTTTTTGCCAGTAGAAAAAGTGGTCTTTATATTAAAACAAGATAGTCTTCTACTGATTTTATCAGTAACCCCCCTAATGTAAGGCAAAATTACTCTATTAAAAGAGGAATTATCAATTCTATCCTCTTTTTTCTTTTTAGTATTAATGTTATATAAAGCCTTACATATGATGTTTTTATTATAATTATTAGAAAGCAGAATACTTTTTGTAAGTTTTATTTCTTGAGAAAGATGTTCTTTATCAGATAAATTATAAGCTCTAGTGAAAAGATTTTTAGCTACAGAAAAAAAAATTTTTTTTTGTGCAGGATGATGATGAGAATTAAAATTAAGATATCTGTTTGTATGAGTGGATTTTCTGTAAACTGATATTGACAATGTTTCATCACATTTTCTTGCAATTAAAACATCCAGAAAAGAAAGTGATCTGTTATTTTCCACTTCCATAGTAAATTTAATATTTGGATGCCAATTATTTATAAAATCAAGAAAAGAATTTAAAGAATCAATTCCATGAGGCCATATGACAAAAGTATCATCCACATATCTAAGCCAAATAGAAGGTTTTTTTAGTAGCTGCACATAATACTTGACTTTCAAAATTGTCCATGAAAAGATCAGCAATGACAGGTGACAGTGGGGATCCCATAGAAAGTCCTTTAATTTGCTTAAACAGTTGAGAATTATAAACAAAAAATGTATTTTCAAGGCAATGTTTTGCTAAAGGAATAATAAAATCAGGTAAATCATTGTTTTGAGCTATTATATTTAATGCTTCTTCAACAGGAATATTAGTAAACATAGAAGAAACATCAAAACTAACCAATAAATCAGTTCCAGTTAGTTTTAAGTTTTTAATTATTGAAATAAAATGGCTTGAATTTTTAATTCTTGAAGGAGTCTTGTCTGTCAATGGCTGTAAGCATTGGGCTAAATATCGAGCCAAAGCATGTGTGGGAGAGCCTATAGCACACACAATAGGTCGCAATGGTATCTCAGGTTTATGAATTTTAGGCAAACCATAAAATTTAGGATATAATGAAGAACCTTCTCTTGGAGAAATTTTAATTTTCATATTTTCATCTATACTAGAAAGTTTGACAAGACATTTTGTCTTTTTCTCTAAATATGTCAGAGGATCTCTAATAATCTTTTTATAAGTTCCATCATATATATATATATATATATATATATATATATATATATGATGGAACTTATATATATATATATATATATATATATATATATATATATATAATGCCAAAAGCAAATCTAGTCAATATGATAAACTAAATATAACAATTCACAATTAAATCATTAGCCAAAATTAAATTACAAATCTACAATCAATAATTTTTATCAAGGTAGATGTCCATGTTCCACTTACCTTAAGCACTAAGAATTTCAGAATCATAAACATTTAAGAAAAAGATTATTTATAGTGCAAACTTGGGATATTTATTTTTCACTTTACTTTTATAAACTTTTACTTTTTCATTTAGCTCAACGTACTTTAACTTATATATTTTTTTTACAAAAACAAAAAATAATATATACGATTCCAGGAATTGAATTTCTATCAATTCTCTCTTCTTTTTTTTTTGTATTATTCATAAATTATTTAATATAAAATTCTTTCTCCATGCTATTTTCTTTAAAACTTTATTAGAAAATAATTCAAAAGATAAATAAATAAAATCATAGTTTTACATTATTATTTATAAAATTAATATAAGTACATAGAGCACAGATTATTTGATTATAGATACAATTGTAACAAAAAATAATGATAATAATTTAAAGCTCAATTTGTTACACATGATACATATCTACACAAACAGATACATTAAATTGTTTATGAGTGCAAGTTTGAATGTTTGGGAATGTTAAATTTCTAACATTAATTTAAAGAATAGGAAAGACTAATACAGTTCTAAATTCTAAATAAATTTTATATAGGTTGATGTTTTTCTAATTAAATCCAATTTTTTTAGAGTAATCAGACTCAAAATTAAGATTCAAGATCAAAGTTTAATTTAAGTCTATTTTGAACAGACAGAAACCAAATTCTACACATGTGCTATACTGTCTTATTAATTCAGAATTGTTTTTGTTGATTATGAGAAAATTCTCAATCCAGACCGCATTAGTTTAATAAGACACCACGCACATATATAGTGTTTGATCTCCATCTGTTTAGAATTTATTGTTTGAAACTGTGCTGATAAATATCTTAGTCAATTACTTTAAGTCTATTTTGATAAATGTGTTGTTTGAAAAATAAGGCAATTAATTAATTAGTTTTAAAACTATTTGATATATAGAGATGTTAAGTAACCTAACCTGTTGGCATTGCAATCCCACAATGTGATCTTGAATTTTCTAATTTGCAACATTTGGGTTCAATTTAAAACTGCCAGAAATCTATCTACCCAGTCTGCACATGTTTTTTTTACATCGTCATTTTCCATCTTTTTCTCTACTTTCAGAAAATGTACGTTTCACTTTTCTACAATAAAAATTAAAAATTTTATGATAATTTTTGTAATCAAGTAAATTAATTTTTTTTATCTTTCAGTTTTTTCATTTTTAACGGAATTTTATTTATCCTGAAGATTGAGAATATCAACTGTAAATATTGTTTTTCTTAATAATTTTTGTCTCTCTAGTTTTGCATTAACACATATTTTACAACTTACTAATCGATGATCACTTCCTGTGTTAAATTTATTAAGAACATTACAATATTGAAATATGCATTTTCTATTAGTCAAAATATAATCCAACTCTGATGTACCTTCATTTGAATGCTTCCATGTCCATTTCCTTTTAACATTTTTTCAGAAAAAAAAATTATAATATAAAGTTTTTCTTTTGCTGCAAACAAGACAAGTCTATACTCTCTCATTTCTATTACTATAACCAAAATTACTTACAGTGCTTTCATCTTTTAGTTGTTTACCAATTCTAGCATTAATGTCTCCCATAACAATTTTAAAATGTTGTTTACTCTGATCAAAAGCCTTTTGTACATCCATATAAAAATCTTCTACTAGTTCATCACTATGAGAACTTGTTGGGACATAAACCTGAATTATCTGCACTTGGTATCTGCTATTAAGTGGTACAACTAACTTGCCACTTTGTTTGATATACCATCAATCTCCACAATGTTGTTCTTCCACTTTTTATTTATAATGAATCCTATGCCTATTGTATTTCTAACATTTGTGTCTTTATAATAGAGTACATGTCCACTTTTTAAATCAATTGTCTTTTCACCTTTTCTCCTAACTTCATCAAGTCCAATAATGTCCCATTTAATATAAGACAGTTCTTCTAATTCTTGCAATCTTTCTTCACTTAAAAGTAATCTGCAGTTGTAAGTAACTAAATAAAAAGTCATCATCAAATGGCAGCCTGGGTATGCAATCAGGAGATTTTTAGCACTCCACCTTTGGCCACCAACTGGGGCCTTGGTTGGTGACTTTACAGACTCCTAAGAAGAAGGGCCATGATTTATTTTTGTCTGTCATAATTTTATATATCTATTGGAAAAATATTTATCATTTACACAAACCTTCATTCTGCCTTATCAGGCAACTGAGAAGAAAGACCATGGTGTTTCTTGATCTTAAACTCAGAGGTAAAAAGTCAATAAACTTACCATGCTGGCTAATGCATGTTGGTGAGCAGCCCATCTATATGAATAATCACATAGTAATAACAGCTGCAATGACAAGAACATATGGAGTGGACATTAGGAATTTGCCCTGCTCGGTTCCTTTAAGGCCTCCAAGAGGAATCAAAGGGTCTCCTTTAAGTTAATAGCAAACTCATTTCTTCTGAATTGTCCAGAATTTTAAATGAAGAAGTGAAATATGCAATTAAATGTATGAAGAAAGGAAAGGCTCCAAGTAATGATGGAATTATAATTGATATATTAAAAGAAGCAGGTGAAGAAATAGAATTTTTTTAGGAAAGTTATATACCAAATGTCTAAATGATGCAGATGTATCAGATGATTGGAAAATATAGTATTAATATTAATATTTAAAAAAAAGTGATAAAAAAGATATTAGAAACTATATACCTATTAGTCTTTTATCAATTTTATACAAATCTTTACCAAGATAGTTATATCTCGTCTACAGAGAACATTGGATTTCCACCAACCAAGAGAACAAGCTGGATTTAAAAGTGGTTTTAGTACAGTAGATCACCTCTACATATTGAGAGAAGTTATAGAAAAAACAAATGAATATGAGTTTCCATTATACTTTGGATTTGTAGATTATGAAAAGGCATTTGATTCTATAAACATTTCTTCAGTGATTAAAGCATTGGATCATCAAAGTAAAGATCCAGGAAATTGTCATATTTTAAAGAATATTTGTAAAAATGTATCAGCAACAATTAGATTGCATAATAATACTAGGAAAGTCAACATTGAGAAGAGTGTAAGACAGAGTGACTTCACGTCTCTAAAACTTTTTACAGCAGTGCTGCAAGAAGTATTTTATGGATTAAAATGGGAAGCTAAAGAAGTGAAAGTAAATGGAGATTATTTAAGTCATTTAGATTTTGCAGATGACATAGTTGTGTTTGCAAATAATGCTTTAGAGCTGCAGGAAATGTGCAGGAGTTATCAGATGAAAGTAGGAAAGTAAGACTAAAGATAAATGTTAAAAAGACTAAAGTAATGTTTAATGGATTTTCTCATAATATGAAAATAAAGATTGATTATGATGAGTTACAAGAAGTTAACAGTTACAAATACCTTGGTCATATTATTAATACAGATGGAAACATAATAGATGAAATTAATCATAGCATTAAACTTGGTTGGAGTGCTTTTAGTAGAAATAACTTCCTACTAAAAGAAAATATGTCTATATATTTGAAAAGAAATGTTTTTAATAAATGTGTTTTACCAGTTCTTACTTATGGATCTGAGACTTGGACATTTAATAGAAGAACAATACAGAGACTTCAGACCACTCAAAGAAGTATAGAGAGGTGCATGTTGGGAGTAACAAGAAGAGATTGAGACCACTCAAAGAAGTATGGGTAAACGAACAAACATGTGTTACTGACCTCAGTGAAAAAATTAAAAGACTGAAGTGGAGTTGGATATATTGCTAGAAGAGATGATAATATATGTACAATTGAATTCTTAAACTGTTTTCTAAGAGATTGTAAAAGACTCAGAAAGAGACCACATATAAAATGTATGGATGAAATAAGAAAGTGTGCAGGGGTGATGTGGAGAAGAGAAGCTAAAGATTGGAGAAGATTGTTTAAAGTTGGGGAGACCTTCCTCTGGCAGTGGATTGATAATGGTTGATGATGATGATGATTTACCCTGAAATTTACATTAGAAAATGCAAAATTTTACCAAGTTTCTTAGTCTGTATGATGAGTGAACATTATTGGTAGAAGCTTTTCACTGTTAAGTAATTAATTTTATATATTTCTTAATTATTATTTGAATTTATATTTGATAAAAAAAATATATGAAAAAATAGCTTGTGATTGTGTAAATTTACATCGTGAATTATCTGCATTTTTTGACATGGTAGTGGGACTTCACTCCAGATGTCCAGTATATGAATTAGATAATATCTAAAGTTCTAATATGAGACAAAGACAAACATATTTTGCAAATATTATGACTGATTTAGATTTTTTTTCTATAATGTCTTGTCAGCATTTTAATAATAATAAAAATGTGCCAAATGCTAAAAGTACAGATTTTGACAGAGTATATAAGCTAAGATTGTTTATAAACTGCTGCAATGTAAATTTTAAAGCTGCATATCAAATGCAAAGAGAGGTGTCAGTTGATGAAGCTATTACTAAATTTACTGGTCATAATAGCATAAAGCAATATGAGCCCTCAAAACCTATAAAGGTAGGATAAATAATACTATATTGCACTGACACTAAGTCACTAACTTATGCACCTCAAGTTTAACTCTATAATGAATTTAGTATTTCATTCATTTTTTTATTTTCTTTTATTTTTTTATTTTATATATAGTGACTATTTTAGTAGTAATTTTTAATAAATTACAATCTTTATTGAAGTTCTTTATTATAATATTCAAATTATACTAATTATTGATCAATATTAAGTACTTGTTACTAGGGATGACATATTCATGGCAAAACCCTGTATGGAAAAACATTTTGAAAGATTACTAGGAAAAATGAAAAGTACTAATATGTTTATTCTATGAAGTGTTCAAGTAAGTGTTATTATATAACAATTTATTAAAACTTTAATGATGAATGCAACTTATTTACTAACAAAAGTATAGTTTTAAAATGTATGTATGAAAATTTAGAATTTATGAAATAATATGAAAATAATCACTAGAAATATTAAAATTTTATTCTTTTTTTATTATTTTGAATATTAATGGCTAGATTTTTTCAGCTTAATTACATTCTTTGATGTTTTATATTTCAAACAATATATATATATATTGTGTTATTTTTGAATAATACAAACTTATGATAAAATTTGTGGCCTAACAGAATTTTTTAAATATTCAATATGGCTTCTTTGCCAGAAAAAAGGCTAAATTTGTTTTCTCATAAAGTTGTATAAGCACCAAAAGAAGTTGTGTTTTTATTTATTCTGCTTCCAGCTCTAGAAGATAGTCTAAATGTCTTATTATCCCTAAATTATATAATAGAGATATTTAGAAAAGAGAACTCATATTCCAGCCAGTCACTGTGAAGAGCTAAAAAATGTCAACATTAATTAAATATCTGATAAAAGGAAAAGAAACCATAAATGAATAAGTATACCTAGTATCTCTCTGTCTTTGATTGTTTGCCTCAGCCCTAAAGTAATATTTTAATATTGCCTTATTAAAAAAAATTAATCAATGAGAGAAAATTTATAATTTGGCTATTATTCTCATTTATGGTACATTGCACAAAAAATATCAAATTGTTGACAAAATTTCAAATACTATAGAATTCAAAGACAATTTATATGAGTTTTCAAAGATCACCTGGAAAATCTTCATTCCCATCTACATAGCTATATTGTAAATAAAGAAATAAATAAATTCTCATTTCTTTAATTACTTTTATAATATTTTATTTTTTTTTGACCAATCTCACAGTTTTGACTGACAAGCGGTCTTATTCAGAACTAATGTTTATAAGTGTACATGAATATATAAACATAGATTATCTAAACAATTTAAACAATAAAAATATTATAACAAATTATGCAATGAATCCTTTTTACTATTATATCAGTATGAAATACATATCTTCAAAGCTCTATATTTCCAAAATGCAGTAAGGCTTTTTATATAATTTATTTTTATATAGTAATTAATACTATTATAACAATAATAATATATTACATTCAAATATCAGCCTTTCAAGCTAATTGTGCATATGCTTTTGCAAGTGTTAATAATAATAAATGAATACTTTCTCTCCAATACAAGATATAGTATTTATGCAGGAATAAAATGAATCCACTTATTCCTGCAACTCAAATGCTTATGTATGAGCAAATCTGAAGTACTGGCAAGGAAAGCATGAGGATATATATATATATATACTTTTTAAACGTTTAGCTTAAATGTATATACTGGTTTTTAAATTTTTAAACTTATAATTTTTTATTAACTGATGTTTTCTTTCAGGTGTTGGGCCCATGCCTGAGAAATCTAGAAATTTAATTTGGATTTTTCACCCTCTATTGAGAATTTTTTATAATGTTTTTTTACAGCTTTAAAATTCGTGTATATTTTTTTCTAGAATTTTAATTTTAAAAACAATTCAAACAACATCAGATAATTAAATAATCAGAAATCCAAAGTACCTGAAATCATAAATTAATAACCTCATCATAGTATATTTGGCAATCTCAGACTTTGTGAGATGACTTGAAGAAAATATAATGATTGTCTAAAACTTGATTTTGTAAAAAGTTCATAATTATTTTTGTATTGTAATTGTGTAATAATTATTAGAAATCAAAAGTATATATTATTACATATTTATGTTGTACAAAAATGTTTTATTTTTCAATATAAAAGAATATATTTTTGTGGGTAATGTTACCAGAGAGATTAAAGTTGCAGAAATACAACTGTCTAGAAATTATGTCATTCAACAGTCAGTTATAATATTTAGTGATATCAAAAAATTTACAATTCTTTTTTTAGACTTTTAAAGCATAAATTGATAGATTTACTAGATATTTAAAATACTTTATTCACATTTTTAAAACAAACATCAAACAAAGATTTTGTTCATTTTGCAAATTAAATTTTTTCTATCTGAAATTTGATGATATCACAATACTTTGTTTTAATTAAAATCTATTTTTTAAAATAATTCCAAAAATCAAATGTTATTTTTTAAAATTTATTTAATTTCTAAATAAAAATATTGATCAAATGAGCTCAAATTTATTATATTCTGATAAATAATAATGGCTTAATATTAAAGTAAAAGTTGAAAGCTTAAAGCAAGTGAGAATAAATAAATATGTCAGAATGCTAGAGTGTTAATCTATGAACATTTTATTATTATCCATTTTATTTTTGCTCATTAAATTTCTATAAAATTTGTCTGTATATTAATGTATAATATTTAATTATTTAACCTTTAAATTTAAGTTTAATATTTTATTTTATTAATTATTTTTGTGCATTGTCATTAATTTAATAAAATATGTTTTAATAAAATAGTTTTTGAATTTTCATTTAATTTATATTAAAATCTTACCATTTTTTATTTATTAAGTTCATTAATTGCTAATCTTTAAATTTTTAATTATTTTTTCTTTATATAGCAAAACATCTCCCTTATTTATGTTTTCTATAACATTTTTTTGGTAATTTTAATACTTGAATTTACATCAATCATATTTAAATTAACATAGTTTTTAAACCTAAGTCCTTATTTAATGTGTGTTTAATATTATGTATCAGAAAAGTTTTAATATAAGTTAAATAAGAATTCAAAAAATATTTAATAAAACATTTTGATAATAATAATAATAATAATAATAATAATAATAATAATAATAATAATAATAATAATAATAATAATAATAATAATAATAATAATAATAATAATAATAGTTTTTACTTCACCTTTGATTAGTAATTAATTGAGATTGCACTTTACACAAAAAAGTGAAGCTTCACTTTTTTGCGTAAAGTGCAATCTCAATAATAATAATAATAATAATAATAATAATAATAATAATAATAATAATAATAATAATAATAATAATCTGTATTACTATATGAATATGAAAATGTATTTATCTGTGACTGTATAACTCAATAAATATTAAACCAATCTTGAAGAATCTTGCATGATTTTTTTCTACTTTTGTAAAGAATTTTATTGGCATATAAATTTTTGCTTTATTTTAAAAAAAATTGTGATTTTCAATATAAAAATGTATGGAAAACCTATATCATTAGTATTTTTAAATGATGTCATAAAAACCAAAAAGAGGGCAGCATTGATTAAATGATTTCAGAATTGGAAAAATTTTGAAATGAAAAGTATTGTTTTTGATAAAGCAAGATAAAATTTGATTTTATAAAAATATTTTAAATTAATTAAATTGTGTTTGTAATCATGTATTTATTTTCTCATTTAAATAATGACAATTTAGACCAGTTATAACAATGAATTTGATAAACTTTTTATAATTTCAGTTTAAAATATATATTTAATTTAATACAGCATTATAGAGCAAGAGAAATATTATTGAATTTGATAAACTTTTACTAAAAAATTAATAAACTTTTAGGATGTCAGTTTAAATATATTTAACAAACATGAAATAGTAAATATTAAAATGCCACAGGTTCAGCAAGAAAGGAAAAAAATATATTTGATATTTTTTTTACCATTTCCCTACTAGAAAAATAAAGAGGTATTAGTTTTTGGTAATCTATATAAAACTTTATTGAATAAATATATTTTAAATTATTTAAATTTCATTTGGACTACATATTAAATTGTTCTCTTGCATATATTATGACAATGTTAAAATTTTATAGCCATTTTACAAATTATCACATGAGAAATATGAAATAATTTATTTTAAAATTATTTTTTACTGTATTTAATAAAAATTATATTTTTATGATACTGTTGTTGATAATTACTTCATGTAAATATTGCATAAATATATTTTAATTATCAAAATTCCTACTAATGCAAGAAAACAGCTAGAGAAATGGAGAGAATTAATGAGCAAAAAAAATATTTGGTATTTAATACATTAAAAATGGAAAATGGAATATGTAAATATATTTTAATTATTAAATGTTGTACTAACATGAGAGTACAGCTAGAAATTGAAAGTGGAAGATGTAAATATATTTTAATTCCCAAACATTCTAATAATAATAATGAGACAACTAATAAAATGGAGAAAAATAGTGAGGGAAATTTTTATTGGGTATTGTATACATATAAAAATCAAAAATGGAATTTAGATAAAACATTAAAAAAATTTTACTACTCAGAATATAATCTTTATATATATATATATGATAAACAAAACAAGTTATAAATTTTGTAACTTGCTCTTAGCTTGCATTTTATGATCACTAGATGGAGCTTTACCAATAGCTCCTAACAAGCTTTTGCTTACATAAATGCTGAGAGAGATAGAATTCAATATCTCTTTCATTGACTCCAACCTTTAGACCATGGTTTCGAGCTAGTTGGCTCACCTCCGTAAAGGGTTTATGTAAAGAAAAGCTTGTAAGGAGCTATTGGTAAAGCTCCATCTAATGATCATATATATATATTTGAAATATATTTTAATAATCAACTGCATTATATCCTTTTATTTTTATTATTATTCCACTAACCCATAAAAGCTGTGGGTTGGCTTTGTTCACATTAGTAAAATAAAGCAATGTAATGTAGTTGATAATAAAAATATATTTAAATAAATTTATATAAACAATAATACATAAGTTTTCAACAATTGTTAAAAATGACTATAACATTGTTTATAAAAATGCATTACTATAATTATTTTTACCTGCTATTAATATCCTATGTATTATTATTTCATGTAAATATTATTTAAATATATTTTAATTATCAACTACATTACATTCTTTTAATCTAATAATGTGAGCAAAGCTATGGATACAGCTAGTAATAACATAAAAATATTTAAGAAAAAGTCTAAAATTGGTAAAATATTAACTTTAAATTTCAAGGTTAAATAATTTAATTTTATTCATTAATATATAGAAATATATAATAGAAATTTAATAAATAAAAATAAAATAAATAATAATAAAATGTTAATAAATTAATAAAAATTATGTTTATTAAATTAGGTATATTACTATATTAATTAGTAAGTAAAAATATTTTATGAAAATTAGTAAATAATTACTGTATTTAACATTTTTATGATATAAATGGCAATATTGACATTTGAGGGTATGTCCTTCGTACAAAATTTTAGGTATATAAAAAGAATTGAATGTAAACTTGGTAATAATGTATTTATGTTAACCTATGTTTATTATATACACATATGTTAAAACTCTGAATAAGACTGAATATCAAGCAAAACTATGAGATTTTCAAGTTAAAAATAAAATATAGCATTATAAAATGATTAAAAAAAGAAGGATTTATTTATTTGTTTTATAAAATTAATCAATGCATTTAAGACATATAGATGAAAGAAGAATGAAATACTGTAAGCTATTTATTTACGATTTTTTAAACAGACTTTTTCTGAAACTTTAGAAAATAAAAAGTCATTTAATGATTTAGTACTATAGATGCAATTTATATTTCTCTTGCTCTTAATTTAATTTTGCTAAAGAAGAAAACAAAAAAATGGTTTCCTTTTTATATTTAATCTCATATTTACTTATTTGATACAATAATCTTTCTGTTGCAACCTTTTTAATATGTCAAAATATATTTCAAAATATTAAAAAATGTAAAATAAAAAGAGAGAGAAAAAAAGAAGGCTGTGACTAATAGTATTGATAATAAATTAATTGGAATTAGAAAAATTAAATGAATAAAGAAGGGTTTTGAAATGAATTTTGTTAGAATAATGATGCATTATTTTGTATACTACTTTATGAATCTTCAGATAAAAAAATACTTTTTGTTTGTTGACATGTATGAGTTTTATTTTATATGCAAAAACTAATAAAAAGGATATGAATAAAATGAGATTGTTGAATATATGACAGAATAAAAGTTTACCTTTATATGTACATTAAAAATCAATTAGGATTAACTAAAATTTTTAATTAATAAAAGAAATCCATTTAATATTAGTGCGTAAATATGTGTGTGTGAATGTATATGTCGATGCATATTTATAATCAGATTTGTTTCATTATTTACATGCTTTAGAAAGTGAATTATATTATTTTGATATGATCTATAACATTATAGATTATTAATATTGACAAGTTATATCAATAATAAATATCTGGAACTGCTTATGAAACTGTTTTAATAAAATGCAATAGACTTAAAAAGTCAAAATGTTGAATAAGAAGAACTTATTTTTGATAATAATAATAATAATAATAATAATAATAATAATAATAATAATAATAATAATAATAATAATAATAATAATAATAATAATAATAATAATAATAATAATAATAATAATAATAATAATAATAATAATAATAATAATAATAATAATAATAATAATAATAATAATAATAATAATAATAATAATAATAATAATAATAATAATAATAATAATAATAATAATAATAATAATAATAATAATAATAATAATAATAATAATAATAATAATAATAATAATAATAATAATAATAATAATAAAAAATTCTATTTTGTTGCCAGTATGGGTTAGATTTGGATAAATCGTAGGTCAATTCTAGCAGGATGATTTACAGAGTTAAATGAAGATTTCTGCTTGCATTACACTGTGGAATCATATTGATTATAATAT
Organism: Epiperipatus broadwayi; assembly: GCA_028023455.1. Classification (NCBI taxonomy): domain Eukaryota; kingdom Metazoa; phylum Onychophora; class Udeonychophora; order Euonychophora; family Peripatidae; genus Epiperipatus; species Epiperipatus broadwayi. The sequence continues at coordinate 12,230,565 of JAQFVV010012413.1, forward strand.
AACCACCTATTATTTTATTTATTATCACTTAATATTTATACCATTGAATATGTCCATTCTGATGAATTAGGAGAAGGTATGACCAGAGATTTATATCTATATTTTTGTGATAATGCTATACCATGAGCCCTACTTAGATATTTCAATTAATGTAGTTATAAATATTATATTAATGATGAAATGTTTTGAAATTTTTTAAATATAGTTAATGTATCCTGCTATTTGTGCTCATGAGGATGTTAGGAATCATTATTTAACAAGGCTTGAATGTATTTGGTTTATTTGATAAACATTATTTGATGTGTGAGCATATCTAATTAGTAATTTTATCAGTTAATCCTACCTATAAAATATTCAACTCTGACATCCTTTAATTGTGTTATGCAGTATGAGCAATATAATGAATTGAAATGATTGGTTATGAGTATGAAAAAATTTTAAAGTTACAATCAATAAATTTTTCCATTATTGAGAGAATTTATTAAAGTCAGAGAAAAAAATCCATTTCCAAGTAGTATATTCTAAACTCATAAATGTGCATGCACATAAATTAAATTAATCATAGTATGTGTAATCTATTCATAATATTGTTAGAGTTAAACAACTAAACATCACATGATCACCATCTCTTATAGTAGCACATAATTGTTGTTAAACAAGGCAAAACTCTCCATAGAGTAGTGTCATTCTATGCTAACCAGAGTAATCAATGTATGCCAGAAACTAGTTTGGGGATATTGGATGAGTAGGCACTAGATAGGGGTTTTATGCCCAAGCCTTCTGGCATCCATTGATTAATCTGGTTAGCACAGAGTGGCACCATTGTATGGAGAGTTTTGCCTTGTTTAATTGTTAGAGTTACATTGGCTTTAAACATGTAAGTAGTGTTAGAGTAAATGAAAGTGATATTTAAATATGCCAGTAAATTATTTTGGGAAGGAAATTATGTAGAGGGTATAAAATGAAAGACAAGCTTTTCAAAAAGAGTATGTATGAATTTAAAGTACAAGATCTTGGATTAGCAATGGATAGTGAATTTATACATAGTTGTATATAAATAAACTAATGATGATATATATTAAACTAATATTTTTATGTGTATTTTTAATAGTAGATTCATTTAATGTAGAGGTCAAAGAAAACCATTCTTCTAACTTGTACTAAAAATAAAAATTGTATGTGATGATTATGGAATGAAATGGAAAAAGGTGAAAATAAATCTTTAAAGGTAATAGATTTTTTTTTGATTTATTGTTTGTTTGTTTTATAATGTTAAAGAAGAATATAGTGATTATAATATTATTCAGTAAATAGAAAAGACAGATTTATGCATAGTTTTATAAAAAGATTAGTATTTAAAACAATGTAAATCATCTTCTATGTTCTGAAAAACCTGATGGTGTCCAAACAAATTAGAAATTACTGCTAAGATTTAACAGGTAAACATTAAACTTATAGCATCTTTTCTGCAGCACCATTTCATTTACATGGCATTTAAGTTCAAATGGCTCCAATATATGAAGTGGATATTTTATTGGCAGATTTAATCAGTTACCAAGACTGGCCAGAGAGAGAATAGGGATTAGTACAAAGTTACTTAGAAAGGAAGACATCTAAAGCATAATATATTTGATGATGAATATAATTTTAATTTTCAACTTAATGATAATAAATTATAGCTCAATATTATATATATATATACATACACATACATTATATTATTTGTGTGTGCATGATTGAATGTTTGTGAAAGTTAAATTTCCAATATTAATTTAAATAATATAAATGTCCAAACTCAGTTTTAAATTCTAAATAAATTTTAAGTAGGTTGATTTTTCCCCTTAAATAAATATGTTTTTGTTAAAACATGGTAATTAAAATTCATTATGAAAGATGTTCAAGATTAAAATTTTAATAAAATCTATTTTGGTGGTTGTAGTTGATGTATGGAGGTAATAAATAACTTAGACTTATTTTTCATTTCCATGTAAGATTAAAAAGAATTGAATAATTATAAATAGATGTTATCTCATGAAACTATATAAAGACCAAAAAGTCGTGTTATTTATTCAATATGTTTTCAGCTCTAAAAGGTGTTTCTGACTGTGTTATTTTTTTTAATTTCAGTCCAATAGATAGCTTAAAATTGAAAACATATTCTAGCCATTGTGAAGTACCAGAAAAAATATCTAATAAATGGAAAAAATTCATGAATGAATAAATTAGAAATTGTAGGATCTTTCTTTTTCAGACTGTCTACTCCAGATTTGAAATGGTATCCTAAAGATTATTTTACATGCTTATCCACTATTAATTGTCTTCAAATTCAACAGAAGAAAATTTACAAACTGCAACTCCTCTCATATATGGTATCTTGAAAAAGAAATATCAAATTGCTGACAATATTTCAAATATTGCAGAATTCAGAGATGATTTATATGAGTATTCAAAAATAGGCTGAGAAATCTTTACTTCCAACCAGAAACAATATGCCCAGACAGTAAGTTACTTATTTATATATTTTTAAAGAGATTTTTTTTGAAAATTTAGAATAAAAAGGGAATTAGTCATTTAAAGATTTTACATTATATTACAGATGTAATTTATATTTATCTGCCTCTTAATTTATTTCTGTTAAAGAAGAAAGCAAAAAAAATGTTATATATATATTACCTTTCTATTATATATTTTTTTGTTATGATCAAAATACATTTCAAAATTTTAAAGAAAATGAAAAAATCATTTTGTCACTAATAACATTATGTAAGAAATTAATCTTGAATGAAAAAAAATAAAATAAAGGTTTTGAAGTGTGTTTCTTTAGAATGATAAAACATTATTTTATATATTATTTTTTGAATCTTCAGGTGAAAATTATTTCTTGAAGGACTTTAAATAAAATGAGCTTGCTGAATAGATGAAAAAATAAAAGATTTACTTATATATTGCATTCAAAATCAGTTAGTATTAAGTAAATTTCCTAATTGATAAAATCCATTGAATGTTAGTACATGAATATGTATGTATGAATGTATATTTATGATGCAGAATTTGACTTATTATGTATATGCTTTTGGTAGTGAACTATGTTGTTTTGATATGAGCTGAAATATTATGAGTTATTAATTTTGAAAAGCTATTTCAATCTTTCAGTTATCTGGAGCTGCTTATGATCCTGTTTTACAGTAAATGCAATATATTACAAAGAGAAAATATGAAATAGTAAGTATTCATTTTTGATAATAATAATTCATACATTATTGCCAGTGTTGTATGCAGTTTGGATTAATCATAGGTGAATATTAAAATATTAATAGAATGAATCATATATTTAAATGCAATGAGCATATTTTTTTTATAAAATCATATTGATCATCAATGAGCAAACTTACTGCTTACCATGTTCATTCATCTTAAAAAAATTCTAAACTGTTGAAAATAATGTTCAACTTTATCTGAATAAAATTTGAAGTCTGGTCAAGTAAGACATGCCATTATATATTATTGTAATATGAGACTTTTGATATATATATATATATATATATATATATATATATATATATATAAAACCAAAACTGTCTAACACTATACTAGCAAAAAATAAAAATGCAAAACCATAAAACAATACAGTACTAGATAAATTCAAAATTTTACCAAAATCCTTACACAACCATGGTTTCATCTACTACAAATAGACCTTCTCAAGTGAAAATCAACCTAAAGGAAAACATATATATATACAAACAAACAAACCTTCCCATAATTCATTTCAAACTCCACCTTCCCTTAATATCAAAAGAAGTCTTATGAAGACTTCTTTTGATATTAAGGGAAGGTGGAGTTTGAAATGAATTATGGGAAGGTTTGTTTGTTTGTATATATATATATATATATATGTTTTCCTTTAGGTTGATTTTCACTTGAGAAGGTCTAATTGTAGTAGATGAAACCATGGTTGTGTAAGGATTTTGGTAAAATTTTGAATTTAATCTAGTACTGTATTGTTTTATGGTTTTGCATATATATATATATATATATATATTGAAACAGATATACTGTTCCTCATATAAATATTCAAAAGATCCCCCCCCCCATTCAAAAATGTCTAGCGTGATTCAGTCTAATTGGGAACGCAATAAAGCTGTGATTTGTTTAAAAAAAAATCATATTTTTAATTTTGTGATTGATGGATTTGAATAAAATGTTATATCATCTTATTTTTTTTTTTATCTGTCTCAATAAAAAAAAAAAGAAATTAATTATCCAATCATTAAAAAGAAAAAAAAAGATACTTGAGTTAAACTGAGGCAGTATTCAAATTAGGCACGTCGTTGGAAGAAAAAAACTTTTTTTTCTCTCTTGTCTTACACAGAGAGGCAGAACATATTAAATTTTTTTTTTAAAAAAGAAAGTGTATTACTTAATTCTTTTGACAAATTAAAATATAGCTTTAACAAAACGTGAAAATGGAAAAAGAAAACTTTGCTAGAGGAATTATAATAACAATGGGGTAATTTAGCGGCTTCACTCTCTCCATGCTGTGCCATGACTTTCCATTGATGAAATAACCTGCCTTCTTTTGAGTAAAATGGACTGCAAAACTGGAAGGTAATTATGTTATAAGAATGTTTAGACATCTTTACCATGAATTATAAATTGACATCATGAAATATCTACATAAAAATTATTTTTATAAAATATTAAAATATTTTTATAATATGTTATAAAGTGAAGTTATGAAACGGTTGCATACATTTTGTTTAATAAAATATTAAGACATCTTTACCATATGTTATAAAGTGAAGTTATGAAATAATTACATAGAATTTGTTTTATAAAATATTAAAACATCTTTATCATACGTTATAAAGTGAAATTATAAAATAGTTGCGTAGGATTTATTTTGTAAAATATTAGAACATGTTTATCATACGTTATAAAATGAAGTTATGAAATGGTTATACGCAAATTTATTTATAAAAATATTTGAACGTATTTACTATATGATTAAAAATGCTTTAATTACATACTACTTCTATCTGAGTAATGTAACAGAACTTATGTGTATGAATATACTTTTATATTTGACTAAATTAGAAATGCTTCAGTTACTAAATGATAAATGCTCCACAAGCCAAACAGAGTTTATGTGTAAGAATATACTTTTATATTTGGCTAAATTATAAATGCCTCAATTATCAAATGATAAATGCTCTACAAACCAAGAATTGCTGAGTTCAAATGTCTACCAATCGGTAATAATTCATAAAATGATGAAATGCTCTATAAATCATAAATACTTGACTGCTTCTAAGCTTCTTATAATGTAACAGAGTTTATGTATAAGAATATACTTTTATATTTGACTAAATTATAAATGCTTTAATTACCAAATGATGAATACTCCACAAGCCAAGAATCGCTGAGTTTAAATGTTTACCAATCGGTAATAATTCATAAAATAACAAAATGTTATATAAATCATAAATACTTAACTGCTACCAGGCTTCTTCTCATAAAGGAATACAAAAACAAACTATTGTTGAATTGGAATATTTCCAAGCTTCTTCTCATAAATGGATTCAAAATGAATTATTGTTGAATTAGAATATTTCCAAGCTTCTTCTCATAAATGGATTCAAAATGAATTATTGTTAAATTAGAATATTTCCAAGCTTCTTCTCATAAATGGATTCAAAATGAATTATTGTTAAATTAGAATATTTCCAAGCTTTTTCTCATAAATGAATTCAAAATGAACTATTGTTGAATTAGAATATTTCCAAGCTTCTTCTCATAAATGGATTCAAAATGAATTATTGTTGAATTAGAATATTTCCAAGCTTCTTCTCATAAATGGATTCAAAATGAATTATTGTTAAATTAGAATATTTCCAAGCTTCTTCTCATAAATGGATTCAAAATGAATTATTGTTGAATTAGAATATTTCCAAGCTTTTTCTCATAAATGAATTCAAAATGAACTATTGTTGAATTAGAATATTTCCAAGCTTCTTCTCATAAATGGATTCAAAATGAATTATTGTTGAATTAGAATATTTCCAAGCTTCTTCTCATAAATGGATTCAAAATGAATTATTGTTGAATTAGAATATTTCCAAGCTTTTTCTCATAAATGAATTCAAAATGAACTATTGTTGAATTAGAATATTTCCAAGCTTCTTCTCATAAATGGATTCAAAATGAATTATTGTTAAATTAGAATATTTCCAAGCTTCTTCTCATAAATGGATTCAAAATGAATTATTGTTGAATTAGAATATTTCCAAGCTTCTTCTCATAAATGGATTCAAAATGAATTATTGTTGAATTAGAATATTTCCAAGCTTTTTCTCATAAATGAATTCAAAATGAACTATTGTTGAATTAGAATGTTTCCAAGCTTCTTCTAATAAATGAATTCAAAATGAACTATTATTGAATTGACTATTTCCAAGCTTTTTCTCATAATTGAATTTGTAAATGAACTATTGATAAAAAAAAGGAACTGCTTCTAACTCTTTTATAAGTAAAATAAAAATGAGTTATCATGTGGATAGAAGTGAATTTCGTTAGAAATTGCAAATTAATTGTTATTTAATAAATTTTTTTTGTTACCAAAAATTAAATTGGTTATCCAGTTGTCCAGTTTTGTTTATTTATCGCATCACTCACCAATTATAGCACTGGTTCATGAGAATCTCATGCCTTCTGAGCTACGTCTGACATAACTAGACCTTGGCAAGTCAGGTTGTAGTGAGACGGAACTCTAATGGCGCTGTTTGGAAAACCAAACATATAAATGTTTAGATGTTCACAGTCTCTATGGTACTACATCCTCTGATGAGCAGGAAATATTGTTGTAGGAGGCATTAACATCTGCATTAGGAATGTCAATTGATAGTTCCTTCCTACAGCATGCTCATCAGAAAATTGTTACAACTGATGTAATAAAAGGGTTGTACGCGGGTCCGGTTACATTTGGCGCCCAACTGTGAGGCTTTATCCAGCTAGCCTAACCATAGGCACCTATTACATTGTCACCTTACTGTGAGGCCTTATCTGGCATAGGCCGGTTAATTTGCCACCCTATTGTGAGGTCCGATCTAGCTAGCCTACTCATAGGCATAAGCAGATCACGATTCTGTGATATGAACAGTGCATATGATGTAGTGATGTAATTTGTTCAGGAAGGATGGAAAAATAAAAGTCTAAAAGAAACAACACAAAAAAGAATGGCATAAAGAATGAAACAGGCATTTCAAAGAAGATGGAGTAAAGTCATGGTGTGGATGGAGAGAGAAGCTTATTAAAGTTGAAATTAAAAAAATACCATTAAACTAGAATAAAATATTGATGAAAACCAGATCAAAATCAAAAAAAATGATGAATACAGAAAGCATAGAGGATCCTCCTGAGAAAGAAGATAAACAAGAAGCTAAAGCAGATGAGGAATCAGAGAAAACAGGGGAGACGCCTACGTTAGCCCAGCTATTGGAAATTATAAAAGCAGGCCAAAAGAAAGGAGACAAACAAAGAGAAGAAGATATCAAGCAGAGAGAAGAAGATAATCAAAAAAGAGATAAGCAAAGAGAAGAAGATATCAAACAGAGAGAAGAAGATATCAAACAAAGAGAAGAAGATAACAAAAAAAGAGACAAACAAAGAGAAGATGATATCAAACAAAGAGAAGAAGATATCAAACAAAGAGAAGAAGATATCAAACAAAGAGAAGAAGATAACCAGAAAAGAGACAAACAAAGAGAAGAAGATAACAAAAAAAGAGACAAACAAAGAGAAGAAGATATCAAACAAAGAGAAGAAGATATCAAACAGAGAGAAGAAGATAACCAAAAAAGAGATAAGCAAAGAGAAGAAGATATCAAACAGAGAGAAGAAGATAACCAAAAAAGAGATAAGCAAAGAGAAGAAGATATCAAACAAAGAGAAGAAGATAACAAGCAAGCAATAGAAGCAAACCAAAGAATAGAAAAACAAATTAAGAAAGCAGTGGAAAGTCAGAATGAAAAATTTGAGCAAATAATTAGGCAAGTAAATGATCAAATATTGAAAATAAAAGAAGATGTCATGAATGAAGTTAAAGGCTCACTAATAGAGCAAGAAGTCAAAATGACCCAAATATGTGAGACCATGGATACAAAGATAATAAAAATTCAAGAATCCATGCAGGAGAAGGTGGATATATTGACCACCCAGATGAGAAAGATGGAAATAAAAAATAGCAATATATTGCCTAAACAAAAGGAGGCAGAAACAATCCCAAAAGAAAGCCAAAAAGAAAATTGCCAAGCTAGTCATGAAGTCCCTCCAACCAACCAGATGTATGGAATTGTAAACCAATTCTTAAAAATTAGAACTTTCTCTGGGAGCTGCAATGAAGCACCGATAGAATATATAAAAAGTTTGGAGAGATATTTTACTATTAACGTATTATCAGAAGAGGCAAAGATGGCAATCGCATGTAGCCATCTCCAAGGTACAGCACAGGCATGGTGGGATTCACTGTTTGCCCAACCTACAAGTTTTGACGAATTTAAAGGAGCGCTAATGAACTGTTACTGGAGCGATGAGTGTCAGGAGGGGATTAAATATAAGGTGTCCCAGGAGAAATGTCCTCCTGGAGAGCTTTATACACCATTCTTTAGAAGACAGGTGGCCAGGTTGAGAGCCTTGATGTCTGATCCTCTGTCTGAACTCCAGATCATTAGATTAATACGACACAGCTTTCCAAATTATATAGAAAGGATGCTAATTGGGACTGATCGTCGATCCATCGAGCAGGTTGCTGAACTATTAACAGCCTATGATAGCTGCAGTACCTCAGCGACCAAAGAAGGAGGAGCAAAGCAACCACAAAATAAACCTCTCTATAGAAGAGATGATGGGCCTAACATAGGAACCATCAGATATAAAAGGAAAATGCCTCCTCGGCAATATAGCAACAACAACCCACCACCATGGTATCAGCACCAAAGAAATCAGACACCACCATGGAAAAGGCAAAGACGATATTCGACAGGCAACGTGCAGAGCCCTTACCAAACCCGGTTATAAGAAAATCAAACAGTGATGATAACCTGCAAAAAAGTGTGGGTACAACTACTGAACCGCAAAGAAAAGAACAAGAAGCAAGACACCACAGTAATGTTGAACATGATAAATTTTCAAAAAAAAAACAATCCAGAAGTATGTCACCTCATAATACAAAAGAGGACTATTGGAGAACTGACCATGATCCTCAGTTTCCCAAACCAGGTTGCAGTTATGATTCAGAATAAAATAGAGATAGCTGATGGGAAAGGTTTGTGAGTGTGATGTAGTGATGCATGAACTTGTGTTTTTCATGTTGAGATGGTGGATGATTGAGCAGAGCTGCTTGGATGCATTGTGTTATGATGCTCCGAAGTATATGCTCGGCACTATCCAGACCTGGATGTTGTGCTCCAAGAGTAGTCCAGCAGTGCGTATATATAGGTCTCATGTATAGGCCTTGGTCTCATGGATAGGCCAAATGATAGCCCCTAAGACTCACCGAAGCTGAGCAGGGTTGGCTGAGTGCCAAATTGATTTTTTTTCTCTGGCTCCTATTCTTGGTTGGATGATACTTCTAGGTACAAGAGAGGTAGTGCTTAAAAATGAGATATTTTCTCGTGACGTCATGAGGCGGTGTGTACTGGTAGTTTGTGCTTGGCCATCTACTTATCCTGGCATTGGAGGCTATGGTTCATGTATTCACTTTTCCAGCTCATCTTACCTATTCATCAGCATATCTAAAACCAGGCAGTACTGAGAAATAATGTGTATAGTATATGGAATGAAATCGTACTTCCAGGCGATTTCATCCCAAAATTTGGTGAGGGGTAATGAAACAGATATTCTGTTCCTCATATAAATATTCAAAAGATCCCCCCCCCATTCAAAAATGTCTAGCGTGATTCAGTCTAATTGGGAACGCAATAAAGCTGTGATTTGTTTAAAAAAAAATCATATTTTTAATTTTGTGATTGATGGATTTGAATAAAATGTTATATCATCTTATTTTTTTTTTTTATCTGTCTCAATAAAAAAAAAAGAAATTAATTATCCAATCATTAAAAAGAAAAAAAAAAAAGATACTTGAGTTAAACTGAGGCAGTATTCAAATTAGGCACGTCGTCGGAAGAAAAGAACTTTTTTTTTCTCTCTCTCGTCTTACACAGAGAGGCAGAACATATTAAATCCTTTTTTTAAAAAAAAGTGTATTATTTAATTCTTTTGACATATTAAAATATAGCTTTAGCAAAACGTGAAAATGGAAAAAGAAAACTTTGCTAGAGGAATGATAATAATAATGGGGTAATTTAGCGGCTTCACTCTCTCCACGCTGTGCCATGACTTTCCATTGATGAAATAACCCGCCTTCTTTTGAGTAAAATGGACTGCAAAACTGGAAGGTAATTATGTTATAGGAATGTTTAGACATCTTTACCATGAATTATAAATTGACATCATGAAATATCTACATAAAAATTATTTTTATAAAATATTAAAATATTTTTATCATATGTTATAAAGTGAAGTTATGAAACGGTTGCATACATTTTGTTTAATAAAGTATTAAGACATCTTTACCATACGTTATAAAGTGAAGTTATGAAATAATTACATAGAATTTGTTTTATAAAATATTAAAACATCTTTATCATACGTTATAAAGTGAAGTTATGAAATAATTACATAGAATTTATTTTGTAAAATATTAGAACATGTTTATCATACGTTATAAAATGAAGTTATGAAATAGTTATACGCAAATTTATTTATAAAAATATTTGAATGTATTTACTATATGGATTAGAAATGCTTTAATTACATACTACTTCTATCTGAGCCATGTAACAGAACTTATGTGTATGAATATACTTTTATATTTGACTAAATTAGAAATGCTTCAGTTACTAAATGATAAATGCTCCACAAGCCAAACAGAGTTTATGTGTAAGAATATACTTTTATATTTGGCTAAATTATAAATGCCTCAATTATCAAATGATAAATGCTCTACAAACCAAGAATTGCTGAGTTCAAATGTCTACCAATCGGTAATAATTCATAAAATGATGAAATGCTCTATAAATCATAAATACTTGACTGCTTCTAAGCTTCTTATAATGTAACAGAGTTTATATATAAGAATATACTTTTATATTTGACTAAATTATAAATGCTTTAATTACTAAATGATGAATACTCCACAAGCCAAGAATCGCTGAGTTTAAATGTTTACCAATCGGTAATAATTCATAAAATAACAAAATGTTATATAAATCATAAATGCTTAACTGCTACCAGGCTTCTTCTCATAAAGGAATACAAAAACAAACTATTGTTGAATTGGAATATTTCCAAGCTTCTTCTCATAAATGGATTCAAAATGAATTATTGTTGAATTAGAATATTTCCAAGCTTCTTCTCATAAATGGATTCAAAATGAATTATTGTTGAATTAGAATATTTCCAAGCTTCTTCTCATAAATGGATTCAAAATGAATTATTGTTGAATTAGAATATTTCCAAGCTTCTTCTCATAAATGGATTCAAAATGAATTATTGTTGAATTAGAATATTTCCAAGCTTCTTCTCATAAATGGATTCAAAATGAATTATTGTTGAATTAGAATATTTCCAAGCTTCTTCTCATAAATGGATTCAAAATGAATTATTGTTGAATTAGAATATTTCCAAGCTTTTTCTCATAAATGAATTCAAAATGAACTATTGTTGAATTAGAATATTTCCAAGCTTCTTCTCATAAATGGATTCAAAATGAATTATTGTTGAATTAGAATATTTCCAAGCTTCTTCTCATAAATGGATTCAAAATGAATTATTGTTGAATTAGAATATTTCCAAGCTTCTTCTCATAAATGGATTCAAAATGAATTATTGTTGAATTAGAATATTTCCAAGCTTTTTCTCATAAATGAATTCAAAATGAACTATTGTTGAATTAGAATATTTCCAAGCTTCTTCTCATAAATGGATTCAAAATGAATTATTGTTAAATTAGAATATTTCCAAGCTTCTTCTCATAAATGGATTCAAAATGAATTATTGTTGAATTAGAATATTTCCAAGCTTCTTCTCATAAATGGATTCAAAATGAATTATTGTTGAATTAGAATATTTCCAAGCTTTTTCTCATAAATGAATTCAAAATGAACTATTGTTGAATTAGAATGTTTCCAAGCTTCTTCTAATAAATGAATTCAAAATGAACTATTATTGAATTGACTATTTCCAAGCTTTTTCTCATAATTGAATTTGTAAATGAACTATTGATAAAAAAAAAAGGAACTGCTTCTAACTCTTTTATAAGTAAAATAAAAATGAGTTATCATGTGGATAGAAGTGAATTTCGTTAGAAATTGCAAATTAATTGTTATTTAATAAATTTTTTTTGTTACCAAAAATTAAATTGGTTATCCAGTTGTCCAGTTTTGTTTATTTATCGCATCACTCACCAATTATAGCACTGGTTCATGAGAATCTCATGCCTTCTGAGCTACGTCTGACATAACTAGACCTTGGCAAGTCAGGTTGTAGTGAGACGGAACTCTAATGGCGCTGTTTGGAAAACCAAACATATAAATGTTTAGATGTTCACAGTCTCTATGGTACTACATCCTCTGATGAGCAGGAAATATTGTTGTAGGAGGCATTAACATCTGCATTAGGAATGTCAATTGATAGTTTCTTCCTACAGCATGCTCATCAGAAAATTGTTACAACTGATGTGATAAAAGGGTTGTACGCGGGTCCGGTTACAATATATATATATATTGAAAACATATTATATGGTAATAATTTGTATTTAAAATAAAATATCAATGGTTTTATAGCAGCTGATGTATATTTTATGCAATTTTCTCTTTTAATCAAACTTTATCCCTCTTACAGAATAATTTTAATATTTTTTACTTATTAGTACTTTTTAAAATTTGTTATATCATTGACAAGTAATGCTAATAATATTCTCGTACATTTTGAACGAGATACCACTTTTATTTTGTTGCTCACTATTTTTCCCCTAATTGGACTGTTTTTTTTTTTTCAATAATTTACTAAATCCAGGAGTTTTTATATGCTTTTACACTAAAAGATGACACTGTTTTATTTATTGGAATTACACTATATGGTAAAAACTTTAAACAGGCTTTAACTTGTGTTCAATGTGCTTTAAAATCCGTAATAATCAAGCACATTTTGCCAACATAGGGCCCTTCCGAACCATGATACAAGATAGTGACTTTTATAAAGACAAGAGTGGCAATCTTATATTTAATCTAAATGTCGCTATCTTGTGTCATGGTTTGGAAGGTCCCTCTGTTGGCAAAATATTCTTGATTATTATAAATTTTTAAGCACATTGAACACAGGTTAAAGCCTGTTTAAAGTATTTACATCTGCTTTCTGTGTGCTCAATAAATTAATTACTACTATATGGTAAAAGTGAATTGTATAATTGGCCATGTTTGCAAGACATAGATTTTTTTTTGCAATTTGTGAAAGAGACTTAGATATTGAGGTGCAACACAGACTCTAATGTGCTTTTGTTTTTAAGAAGTTAAAAGATAAGATATTTCATCACAGGAGAATAATTAATGTAGCTAAATTAGTGTATATAGAGCTGTTATTATATCTCATTTATTATATGAAAGTGAGTCTTAGATATTTGATTAATCGATGCATTAGAAACGTTTCCTTTAAGAATGCTCTATGAAATTTTATAAAGGCATGATATAAAACAATCAATGTGTTATTTAATTTAATTTACTGGATTTGATATTACATTGTCCATTGGTGTAAAATCACACCTTCTTCAGATTGGATATGTAAAATAAATGAACAATAAAATACTTTTTTTAAATGGTGTTTTATGGTAAACTTGATCATATTTTTCATGGATTATCTTAAAGACATTTCAATGAAGTGCAATATTGATTCTTAATATTATTTCCATGGAAAGATATTGCAGAGAATCCATTAGAGAATTGTTATTAGACAAGTTGTTGAAATATTTTAAATATGCTGTTGAAATATTTCAGAAAGAAAAGTTGTTTGCAGAAGAAATTAAAATATAGAATTGCAAAATATCAAACAAAAAATGGATCAGTATAAATCTACATGGTTTGAATATTCATTGCAAATCTCATTTATAGAGCAGAGCTTGTTTTTTTCTTTTCTTTCCGTGAACGTGGACTGGCCATACTCGTTTAAAAATGGCTGCTGTCAGTACATTTAATGTTATTATTTATATATACGTGTCTATGCCCGCTATATTTTTACAAGGTGTTGTTTTGCAGTAAGAAGAAAAAGAAAGAGAAAAAACGTTTTTGAAGCCTAAAACATAACAGCTTTTATTACATAATATAAATTTTCAGTTCTCTAATCAAAAGAGAGATTACCTTGCTACAGCATTATATTATTAATATATACAATAATTAACTATATCTTGGTAATTAATAAACTAAAGGGCGTTCGTAAGAAAACAACAACAAAAAAATCAACTATCACTACAAAAATCTAATTGTTTGTGATTTTATTTATTTTTGACAAAAACATTAGATATAATATATTGATTTCAAAAAAAAAACCTGATATTATATCATCTTCTAAATTTGATCGTAATAACAAAATGAGCCAACGGATGTTTCGAAAAATCTAATCGGATGTTTTATTCAACATGAACTGAGTAATTTAGATGTAAATATTTTAGAAGTGTAAAATAATTATTTTCTAATCTTTCAGTAGATCATCTAGCGCAAATTGATTTTTGTATTCAGTTAAGAGTTAAATAGTTTGTTAACCCTTCTTTTACTAGTACTAATAGTCAAATCAATTTTTCAAACTGTCATTTTTTCAATTACGATTGTAACAAAGCATTAACTCAATTACTCGAATAATGTTCTACTGACACCTCCTGTGTGTTTAAAAGTCTCTTATATTTTTAACTTTTCTATAAAATAAATAAAGCAGAAAATGTAATGATAATCCATTTTTATCTAATAATAAATAATTTGAAAATATTACAGTTGGTTTTGTAATATATATATACAATAACTTCTCTTTGTTGCTAAGTAACAAAGTGTGTCTACTTCCTTATCCTTTCTTAATATTGCTTGTATTAATATTTCAGCATAATTTATTCTAAGGATTTCATTATTTAGAGCTAATATCTTGAACTTTTTTCATATTGTTAATAGATTTATTGATTTTGTAATTGTAAATGTCTTAAAGTGATATATTTATAAACAACATTAATCATAACAACTTTTAGATTACAGTATTTAGTGCATCATATATCCAAAAGAACTCATGACAATTTGTTTAGGTATATCAAAAAATTTCACTTAATACATCTACAAATAATTTAACTAACCATGTAGTCTAATAATGATACAAATAGACAGTTAGACATTTTTATCTATTAGATAGAGATTCAGAATAGTCATATGATCAGATGAATAACAATGCATCACATGATCACCATTTCTTATGCTTACACAAGCTGTTCACACAGAAGTATCACCACAAGTGCAAGCCAGAATAATCAATGGATGCCAAAAAGTTTGTGCATAGTGCCTACCCATCCAATATCCCCAGACTAGTTTCTAGCTGTGGCTTTTATCAGTGAGAAACCTTGGATCTGAGAGCACTGCACCTAGATCTTAGGATCTAATGCAACTCTCCAGAAGCTATCTTTTATCTTATTGGCTAACTATAAGACTTTCAGATCCAAGGCTCCTCACTGGTGAAAGCCACAAGCTAGAAACTAGTCTGGGAATTTTGGATGAGTATGCACTAGATAGGGATTTTATGCACAAACCTTCTTGCATCCACTGATTACTCTGACTAGCCTTTATAAATAACAATACACTGATTATAAAATGCATATTTGATTGTGTAGGCAGAATTTAAAAGCATGATACTATAAGTATTTTCACAGTGATTCAAGTTTAGGATATTGTCATACTCTGAAGAATATTTATCAAAATGTATCAGAAGTGTTTAGATTAGATGGTGATACTAAAATAATAAATACTGAAAAATGGGATTTGTGAATGAGTGATTTTCTCAAAGTTTTGACAGCAGTTTTACAAAGAATATTTTGTGAATTAAAATGGAAAACTAATGAAGTAGAAGTAATGTCATCTATATTTTAGAAATGACTGACTTTTTTTGAAAATAATATTTCAGATCTTCAGAAAAAGTTGCAAGAATTATCAGATGAAAATAATTAAAAATAAATATTAAAAGGATTAAAGTAATGATTGATGGCTTTTTATAGAAAAAATGAAGATTGATAATAATGGATTTGAAAATGTGAATGTCTACAAATACTTTGGTCAGATTATTAATACAAATGGAAATGTGTTGATGATATTAATAAGAAAGTTAAATGTGTATTGATGCCTTTATACATGCCTACATGTTTGAAAAGAAAGAATTTTAATATATGTGTCTTCCTAGTTTTATCTATGTATCTGTGACAATAAGATGATGAGTTTTCATTCTTTAACTATACACACTACAATTCCGACCTCAATTTCCTTTACCATTTCTTTTTGCTCAATCCATTGAGAATTAAGAAGACAAAGATGAGGGAATTAGTAAATGGAAGATTTTAATTGTCAACTTTACTCAAATCAATAACCATTAATGAGTTGCAATAGAGCTGGATTAGTGACTAGATGTTATGTGGACAAAGATTGTACATTTAGGCATCTCTATTTAGAGATTTGTAGTCAAAAAATTGCTTACCTCACATAGAATGGATAAGTTGCCCATGCCTAGTGTATTGAGTATTAAAGCAATAGAAAAAGAATATTATCAATTGTACTGATTAAGTTCAAGACAATGATAATGATGAAATTATTATGTTTGTTTGTAATTTTAGCATAGTATTATATTCATTATTATTTTATACATAAATTCAAATGTCTTTTACTAACCACAAAGTTTTGTTTACTACATATATCTGGATATACCATGAGTTGAAGTTCTAAGTTTAGACAAATAGAAATAAATCTTCACTTAGGAATTATTTATAATAAATAAATAATTTAGATTATTTTATATTATAGTAAAAATGTCATTAATTTATTGTAATGCTTCCACCTAAAAATAAAAAAAAATAAAATGTTCTTTTATTCCTAAAACACACACACGTCTCCATGGCACTAGATAATTTTTTTTAAATTTATACATTTAAAAACATTATTAAACATTTATATTTACAAATACTAAAGTACTGCTTTCAGTATATAAAAAAATGTAAAGCTCTTAAATAAGAGTGAGGTCATTTCTTTTATCACAACATTTAGATTCTTGGCGTTTTTAATACTATATAATTTGTCTTTTGTTAAATTTAACAAAATGTGTGTGGCTTTATTGCTTGACAGTTCATAAGAAGTTCGAGTGCCAGATCTGCTGGTAGATCTGTGAGTGTCAGACTCGATCCCTCTTGGTACTTCCGATCCCAAGTCGGACTCTACCAACTGCAACAAACCGCGGAGAGCAATTTATAGAAGGATTTAGCGTATGGATGTATCATTTCAAGTAATAAATATAACAAAAACTATTAATATGTAATGCTGACTGCTACAATGTATATTTCTTTGATTTGACTTTCATCCTAAATTATATAACAAGTTAGATTTGCAATCGCCATAAATTCTTATTCAAAGCAAGTGAAATCGTCATTTTAATTTTGCCTTGTAATCTAACGTGTTTGTGAAAGAAAGTATGGTTATTTTAATAGTAATAACAAAACTGGATGTTTCAAGATGCAATTTTTTATTTCATATTATATAGTATCTTCCCCATTTAAAAAATTCATTTGTGTAAAAATTCAGACGATTTTTTTTCTGGGTTTTAATTAATTAAATATCGAAATGGCTCATATTAACTTTGTGCTATTTAAAATTACGAATTGATTTTTTTTGCTCTCATGTTTCATAGCATCAACGGGAAGCGAACCCGCTAACCCGGAACAACTGCTTGTAAAGCAGCTGTCACTGACCTCTCGACCACCAATGCTTGACGCATTGATTTTTTTTTTTATTTGATCATATTTAAATCTTTGCAAAGAAAAAAAAGATATCCTTATTTCAAAAGCGACGGGCCTTGAAAACGGATGGCGTTCGAGCGCGAAGCATATACCTGACCATAAAACTTTGAAGGGTAAAAATGACGATTATGGGGGGGGGGCGCAGTGGTGTGCTCGGAAGGACGTCAACATGAGCTCATCCGGAGTCGCCGTTCGGCACAGATCTCGGTAGTAGTAGTGAATTCTTGAATTTGATTTAGATCTACAAGATATCAAAATAGAATATTATGTTTTATTATAAATTGTTTGAATAATTTGTTGAAATTGTTTTGATAAATAATTTTTAATAAAGCTTGCTGAGCAAGGTTCAGTTGGTTGTTGACTTCGATATTACCCTACATTTCAATAAGAGATGAAAGTCGGTTGATAATTAAATAATTGTAAATGTAACAGGTTGTTTGTCTTAATTTTATTTAAATTGATTATTATATTAAGTATATATCTATAACAACATTAAGTACAAATAATTTTTATATAGAATATTTGATCATTGTATATGACTAAAACCTTAAACTGTTAACATCATTTTCAGACACTAAAGAATATCTGCAGTAGAGCTAAGCCAGTTTCTCTAATCTCTAGTCTCTCACATTTTACATTAAAAAATTTCCGTATTGTATAATCTTTTAGGATCCAATTTTTATCTATTATCATCTTTTACATTAATACGTTCAAGCAAATCAATCTTTCATTGATGTCAATTATACTTGTTTTTTTTTTCATTCTTCCATATATTTTGCTTTCAATCTCTTCTTGTTATTCCTAACATATAAGTCTCTAACTTCATTGAGTGATATAAAGACTTACTTTTGCTCTTCTAATAAGTGTATATGTCTCAGATTCATAAATAATATCTGGTAAAACACATATATTAAAAATCTTTTTTTTCCAAGGTATAGTCATATTTTCTTTTAATACTAGGTTATTTCTAGCAAAAGCACTTCATCCAAATTTCATTCTATGACCTACTTTTATCCATTATTGTTTCCAACTATATTAATAATCTGAACAATAATTGTTATCTTCTAATTTATCATTATCATTTTTTTCTTCTTCTGAGAAAATTCATTGAACATTAGTCTTTTTAGCATCTATTTTAGTTTTTATTTTCTTACTTTCATTTGATAATTGCCTGAAGTATTGAAGCATTATACCATCTGCAAAATCTAGATAGCACAAAGTTTGAAGATATAAAATCAATCTGTCATATACTCTTCTCAATATTAATATAATCATCACTGTTGCATTTTAATGAGTATTTTTCAGAATATGATGAAAGGTATTCTGAATCAATATAATTATTATACAAAGCTTTAATCATTATGGAAATGTTTGCAAAATCAAAGGCATTTTACAATCTATAAATTCAGAGCATAATAACATCTCGTATTCATTAGTCCTTTCTATAACTTCTCAATGTTTGGTTATAAACCATTGTGCTAAAACCATTTCTAAATTCAGCTGATTCTTTTGGTTAGCTAAACAACTAATAGGTTTATAATTTTTAATATCTTTTATCATCTTTTTTAAATATCAATATTATTACTACATTCATTCAATCTGCTGCCATATCTATATAATTTAGACATTTGATATATAGCTTTGACATTGTTTTTTTTCTATTTCTTCATTTATTTCTTTTAAAATATTAATAATTTTATCATTTTTCTGCATCTTTTCTCATAGATAAATTTGCATGTCTCACCTCTTTATTTAAATAATTTACAATTCAAGAGATATAATAATCGCAGTACACTTTGTTCTCTTTATAAAATTCTTCCACACATTTTATCATGTTATCTCTCTTTTCAGTACTTGTTCATTTTGTCTTGTTATTTCTGAAACATCTTCGTTTAAAATATCAAGATATTATTTTACATTTTCGAGAATTCTCTTTTATAACTTTCCTTTCTAGTTCTCAATTGTATTTTCTTATATTATTAATAACTGTTTTTATACCATTTAAAAAAAAACTTTAGATATTCAATTCTTCTTAATAAATTGTTGTTGTTTTTTTTAAATTTCATGTTCTTTCTTTTTTTTTTACACACACATTGTCTCCTCTTAGTAAAAAATGTATTGGTAAATTGTTACAATTTTGTACTATCTATCTTTATTGCAGTTTTTGATAGAGTGCCTGAGTACCGGTTATATTCTTATTGATTTCAGTTAAGTTGGAATCATTTTCAAACACTATTACTATTTTAAACAATTTGCTAACTGACATGAATACCATCTGTTAATACTATCCTTTTTAATAATTTTTATCTCTACTTTTGCATTAACATGTAAATCTTCTGTGTTAAATCTTAATATGATTTTCTGTGTTAAATCTATAAAGAATATTATTATCTTGAAATATACATTTTCTGTTAGTCAAAATATAATCCAATTTTAAAATGTTGTTTGATCTGATCAAAAACATTTTGTATATCTATATAAAAAATCCTTTAATTTTCCATCATAATAAAAACTTGTTTAGGTATAAACCTAAGTTTATACCTAAATTAATTTGAATCATTAATAAGAATACCAAACACTCCATACAATAGTGCCATCGATTGCAAGCCTTCATAATCAATGGATGCAGGAAGGTTTGTTTATGTAATCCCTAGCTGCCTACTTATCCAACAGCCCCAGACATTAGTTAGGAACCTTAGATTTAACAGCTACTGCAATTAGATCTTACGATCTAATGCAACCCTTCAGAAGCCACTTTTAACTATTTAGTTAACTATAAAGCTAGGAGGCCAAGATGAAAACACCATAATGTTTCCAGCCAAAGTTAATTTGCCTGTATAGTTATATAGATCTGAACTCAGTTCACCATCTATACATTTTGGTGTCTTAGAAATCACAGTCACCATTATCTTATGGGCAGGATAGCTATAAAACCATTAAAACGTTACATGATCATCATTTCATATGCCTACATATTTTGTTAGTATAAGTACCAAACACTCCATACAGTAGTGCCACCAAGTGCAAGCCTTCTTACATAATCAATGGATGTAGGAAGGTTTATATATAAAATCCCTACCTAGTGCCTACTTATCCAACATCCCAGATTAGTTTCTAGCTTGCAGCTTTGATCAGTGAGGAGCCTGGGATTAGAGAGCACCACCACTAAATATTATGATCTAATGCAACTATCCAACAGCCACCATTTACCTACTTACCTATTAGGTTAACTAGAAAGATAGATGTCAATTCAAGGCTCCTCACTGATGAAAGCCACAAGCTAGAATCTAGTCTGGGGATATTGGATGAGTAAGCACTAGATAGGAATTTTATGAACAAATCTTCCTGAATACATTGATTATGAATGCTTACATTTGGTGGCACTACTGTATGGAGAGTTTGGTACTCTTATTAATAACATGTGTACGCATATGATATGATGAACATGTGAGATTTTGATGGTATTTAAATCATTAATCTTGCAACATTGTCTGATATACCATCAATCTTGACATTATTCTTCCACTTTTTATTTTATAATAAATCCCACTTCAGTTGCCATTTTATATTTATGTCATTGTACTGATTTTTGTCAAAATATTATTTAATGAGAAACTCTATCAATCTTGTTGCGAGTTCAATTTCTAAGTGAATATTGTCATTGTGCATATAGGCCAGCAACACCTGTAGAAGAGTGGAGAATAATACTACTCGAAACATTGTGTAATTACTAATCTGTATTGTCTATTTGTGTGTTATTACTAACAAGTTGTTTGTATTTGGAAAGTTTAAATAAAGTTTAAAATTTTCTACACCTTCAACATTCACTCATAAATGATGGAAATAGTCCAACATATCACATCTTATAATATACCATCATCACAAACCTTCAGACAAATCTATCAATCTTGTCTTTTTCATTTTTAGCTTTATTTTTATGCATTTGATTTGCAGGAAATTTGAAGATCACACATGCACTTTTATTAATTGAATGATTTTTAACCATTTTTAATTAATATTAGAATCAAAACAATGGCATTGCGTTGATAATGTTGTTAGATAATCAGTTGTGAATCTGTGAAAATATAGTTAAACGTGTTGACAGTTATTTCTTTATAATATTTATGATTGTATTCATTCCTAAAGAAATAGAAAGAGTTATAAATACATTTGTTGATATATAATGCAAATTACATTTTAATTGTTCAAATTCCTTTAAACATTTACTGTGAAAAGTCCTAAAAAAAAATTTGTCTACAAAATTGTTTAATTTAGTAAGTATTAAAGAAGGAATTTTTATTTAACTGAGTCTTTTGTTTGTAACTTCAAAATTTAAAAAAACATACAAACAATGCATGGATTAGAAAATAACCGATATTTTATTGTTCACCATAAATATAAGTATTTGTTTTATTATTTTTCTATTATTTTTAATGCAGCTTTTTTTTTCCAAATATTTATTAAACAAGTACAATGTTTACAGTGACAATTATGTATACATGGTAAATTAAAAGGAAAGCTAGAATTACAAACATAAAAAAGAATTACATGATTATAAATAAATATAAGATAGTATTATTCTGGGCAAGAGGTAAACCTGAATACCACCTGGTCTACTGTTAACACACAAGTAGGTCAATTAAGCTCACCCAACTCACCAAGACAAATTGCCTCACACTACCAAGAGTCACTTTCATTTTTCTAGTTGGTCAGTTTTTTTGCACAGAATAGAAACATATAATTTCTGATTATAGATATATATTTCCTAGATTTTTTGCAAGAGAAATAAATTTAGCTTTACAAACTATATATTCGCTATGAATAATGAAAATATAAAGTGAATTACTGTTTCGCCTCCAATTATTACACCAAATAAATTGGAGATTATTACAAATTATACTCTAGACAACTTGCTTATAAGAACAATGCCCCCTCCCTCATGTCAATGATCTAAGCTTTAAATTTGTACTATGTGATGCATTGATATTTTATACTGCTTTGGCAAAAAATAAAATAATTTAAATCTATAGATGATCTTTGAATAAAATTCTTGCTCTTCTACAGACAGAATGAAAAATATAACAAAGATTGGGGAGGGGAAATAACAAATATGTCTTTAGATTTAATTATAATTATTCAATTTTGTTGACTCTGTTCTGTAGTTTTTAAGATTTAATATTTTGTGTTTAATTGATTTTACTATAATTTTCAAATACATTATCTATTTCTTTTACCATCAAATTAGCATATAAATCATTTAGAGTCTAATTAAAAATAAATTATTTTATTTACTTTGATACCAGTAAAGTTCAAAAAGGAATATTGTATTAATAATTTTATTTCCATTTGGTCTATATATTTCTCATAATATTTTGGAAGATTTTAAAAAGATCTGAGATTATTTTGCTATAATTCTAGTATAGCAAAATATAATTTAAAAATCTGTTTGTGTTATTTGCGGTTCTTTTTCAAGAATATGCAATAATCATTTAGGAATCTCTCATTCTCCATCTATTCCACTAGTGAATATTACATTCTCTGCCAAATGCAAATTAAGAAGACAATAATATATTATGACTAATAAATCTGACTTGATTACCTGACAGTGGTATTCCGTAATACTTTAATGAACACTTATTCCATAAGTAAATCGATTGCTCAAATGCTTATATATGAAGCTTATTTTTATGAAAATAAATAAAATATAGTAAGTAGCAAAAATAAAAATTTAAATAACGGCAGTAGCACTATTTTAGAAAATAATTTGACATAGAATATAAAACGGAAAATTATTTATTTTATCATGAATATTGAAATTTTATAGATTAGAAACATTCTGTTACTTCAAGCGATGAGTAGGAATTCAATAATAAATAAGCATTAAATGATTATGCAATCAATCATCAAACATGCATGAATTAATCTTACTAATAGGTAGTATTATCATACATACAAAATGTTACATCTATTGAATAATATTCTTATATTTTTATTCGTGGGTTGCACCATAAATAAGTAGCCAAAAATATTTAATATACTAGAATTTTAAATATTGATTTTAAATAATCCAGAAACTATATATTTTGATACTTTAGTTATAAGCTAAAAATAGAACTTTTGATCCTTGGAAAAAAGATTAAGTATCCTAAGTAAGTAAGTCCAATCTATTAATCAAAAATAAAAACACATAAGTACTGTGCAAAAAAAAATGTTTAGATTTCTTTTAAATATAATAACATGTAAAATATAACTTTTACATAACTTCTTCAAATATATTTAATATTGATAGTTTTCTTAACATTACTCATTCAGAAGATGTTAGCTGTTATGTGATTATGTAAACAATTATAAATAATTCCAAAATAAATTATTGGAAATAATTATGATATTTTTAATTTTACATAAAAAAAAAAAAATTGGAAAGTGTTTCATCAACTGGCTACATGCCTCGGAACATTTACATTTGATTCTTTTTTATTACGATCAAAGAAGTATTGAATTAAAAAAATGAAGGGCAGGTATTTTTATAATAAAATATAATTATTATAATGTTAATAAATATAATATATATGTGTCCAAAGAATGATTAAAAAAACATAGAATAAATGACAAAACTATACAAAAATAAATTAACTAACAAAATATTAAACTAATAATAAAGTCTGAAGAAAAGCAAAGAATAATATTTAAATAACTGAATGAAACATTATTATAAAACCTAAAACTAATGCGATTATTGGTGATTCTTTTTAGTAATTAGCTTATCAAGTCTTGAAGATATATTTATGATTGTTAAGTATAAAGCTGACTTTATTAATAAACGGTTTTTTCTTTTGATTTTATGAGTATCATTGCTTAAAATGTCGATTCACATAAGCATATGGTTGAAAACGGCAATAACATTCATAAGGTTTTTTTCGTGTAATTCCGACATTCAGTTTTAATTTTAACCCAATATTAAGTTATGTTTTTCAAATTAAATAATAACTTTAATGCACCATAGCAATTTAAGTCTATTAATTTTTCCTGTTTCAAATCAGTTAGAATATTTTATTAAAATTATTTTATTGTTCAAAAAACGAATTGAAATCCACATATGCCTTTCTGTGTGTTTTCTTCTTGTGGATAATATTGATTAAAAGCACAACAATGTCCTGTTAAATGTCCATAAACTGATTTTTCAATTAGCGGTATTTATATTTTCATTTATCAATTCTGAAAATGAATGTAATGTTGTAGTTTTTTTTTCTTCTACAGGCTTACACCATAGTTTTAACTTTTTTTTTAATGCCTCAATCAAAAGTAGTACTATTTCCTTGCAGGCTTAAATTTAGCTCATTTATTAATTAATACATTGTACAGGTTTAACACCTGCATTTATATATATAATATATGCGGGATTCGAACTCAGACTTTCACACGACCTACAATTCTCAGTGCCATCTTATATTGCTGACCCACATGATCACACACACATGTTGAAAAGATAAATAACCACCAATCTATGTATTTCATGCTAAACCAACACTCATCAGTTGGTCCAGATTACCATCTCCAAACTTATATACAATCAGTACTCATCTTTATATTAAGATAGCCAGTCTTCATACTTTAATGGACAGGCTTCAAACTACTCCAACCCACAACTCTTCAGCCTTCCATTTCATTGAAAACCTGATGATGGAATGTTTAAAGCCCACATATGGGTAGGATGATAATCTTGGCACTAACATGGGCTTTGAACATCAGATTTTCAATGAAATGGAAGGCTAAAGAGTTATGGGTTGGAGTAGTTTGAAGCCTGTCAATTAAAGTGTGAAGAGTGGCTATCTTAATATAAATCTGAGTATTGATTGTATATATGTGTGATGGGAATTGGGACCAACTGATGAATGCTGGTTTAGCATGAAATACATATATTGTTGATTATTTATCTTTTCAACATGTGTGTGATCAGGTGGATCAACAATATAACATGACACTGAGAGTTGTAGGTCATGTGAAAGTCTGGGTTAGAATCTCTCCTTTATTAATGAAATGTTAGGCAAGTAAGTCTGTTTAGCAATCAAATTGTTGTCATGGAAAATATTTCTCAATTCTAAACTTTTTGTTTCTAGAAGATTTTCAACTTTTTTTCTTAATTCATAAAATCTTTTTAATATTTTCCCTCTTGACAACCATGTACTTCTGCATGAAGTAGTACATTTTTTGCATATACTTGAAAATAGTTACAAATTTAATGCATTGCATCTAATATAATTTATCACTGTTGTCGATTGAGTAAAAACATTGTTCAAAGGAGACATTTTTATCAGCCAAATCACTTGAGGTGTATTACACAATGAGTAAAACTCATTTTGTCATCTGGTACTTTTTAAATTTTTTTTGCAATTCCTGAATGCTTTTCAGTTATACTAGCCACTTCATTAGTACATAAGCAAGGCAATTTTTCCCATTATTATTTTCGCTATAATTATCAATCGCGTTAAATATATCCCAATTAGTTGTGTCATTAGGAAGTTCAGTACAACATACAAATTCTTTTATATCAATGACTTGTAATCATAATGAATATAATATAGACATATGCCTTTGATGGTAACATTTGTAGATTCTGTCTATTTGAATTGCAACAATAATTTGTTTACTTTTTGAATTAAATGATTTTCATCATCAGTCTCTAAATTATTAAATCTGCATTAGAAAGAAGCAAGGTTTTCATTTTGTTTCAAGCGAAATATCTAAGATTTACTAAAAATAGTCTATTAAACATGATTTAATTAAGTTTTCAGTAATGAACTGCTCTTTATAGCAATCTTTAATGCAACTAAATATGCTGCTTTTACAAGAGACTTATCCAGTAAAAGAAATTTTTTTAAAAGATGATTTTTGTTTTTTCAATTCAACATTTCAAAAAAATCGAGTGACTTATTTTTTTGATTTGAATGTTTAATCTGTAAATATGCATTAATTTTGTTGATCTGAAAAAAAATTTTCAGAATCAGGCCATGAAATGAAAACAAATTTTAAATAATCAGGATTGAATTGACAAACAGCTGTACATTTTGCCTGAGGCAAATTATTTAGTAAATAAATAATATTTTAATTAGCATTCAAAGTACTTCTTAGTTTTTTTAAAGTCTGCAATAGTTTTTGATGTTTTAAACGACTAAAATTTATCAAAAAAGTAAATATCAAATAGTTAATATATTTTAATTTATAATACATACCTATTGTATAGTAATTCCTATCTCCTAGCGCAAGCAATTGGCTGATTACAGCAATAATACACATGACTGACAATTGTTAAATGATTTTGGTACATACTTAAGTCCTTCTCAGCGCATGTAGTGCACATGCGCAAAATTGTTAATGGGGCAGTGTTTTTACTGTGAGATGACTTATACTAGAAAATAGAACCTTTTTTTATTTTTTGTACTATTTTATTTCTTAGTTTATTTTCTATGGATAAATTTAATTAAAGTAGTCATAATTTAAAAGATTGTATATATAAATATGATGCTGAACTGAGATCAGACCCATATAGCTATCTGTTTTGCTATGCTGAGTTTGAAGACATTATGTGTCTAAAAAATTCAGCTTGCAAGCTGAATAGAAATTGTTTCATAAACGCTCAGAGTTTGTGTTTAGATCTAGTTTCTTTATTCCTGTCTTTCACTGATGATAGCAAATAGCTTGAAATCATGATCTGAAAGTGGAATTATAGTTGGAGATAGTGAATACTACTCTGACGTTTATGTAAACAAAACATACGCTTGATCGGTGTTTTTGGTAGAACGCCATCTGTGGACATAAATACAAGCGTTAGCAAGTTTTTTAACTTGCATTTTTGTTTATCATAAATGTACCTTTGAGGTCTTTCTTGCAATGATATAGATTGCAGAGGCTTCTACTATGTGGTGATGCTGAACTGAGATCAGACCCATATAGCTATCTGGTTTGCTATGCTGAGTTTGAAGACATTACGTGTCTAAAAAATTCACGCTTGCAAGCTGAATAGAAATTGTTTCATAAACGCTCAGAGTTTGTGTTTAGATCTAGTTTCTTTATTCCTGTCTTTCACTGATGGTAGCAAATAGCTTGAAATCATGATCTGAAAGTGGAATTATAGTTAGAGATAGTGAACACTACTCTGACGTTTATGTAAACAAAACATACACTTGATCGGTGTTTTTGGTAGAACGCCATCTGTGGACATAAATACAAGCGTTAGCAAGTTTTTTAACTTGCATTTTTGTTTATCAAATATATATATATAAACAAATTTATAAGCTTTTTGCGGACTACTAAAATTTTTCTTGGATGATATTTCAATTATATTACTAATTTTTAGAATTATGGCATCTGATAAATCCAGATTGGCTGGTTAATGACAGAGCTTAGAATAGATAGTAACTACATTAGAGAGCTGTTTGTGTATTTTACAGTCAGATTATCATTTATCCAACTAATATATTGATAATTGACATCTATTCACCCATCTCTTGAAAACAAATCATAATCTCTTTTTTGTGCTAAACATAATCACAAATTGGTCTTTCAAGATTTAAATATCACATCATTGATGTGATTGATAAATAATAATAATCAAATATTTTTTATTTGTTGGGTGTTCAAATGAAATTTAAATTTCAAGAAGTGATAGAACTGGATGTGATCTATGGATTTTAAGTTTCAAAATATGCCATTATATTACTGCATCAAACCATGCAGGATTACATGATAGGTAAAAGACCTAATCATAAAACCATGTGGTTGATAAATCATAATTTTTTTAATTATTTTTAAGTGTGCATTTATCAGTTTAAAAAAAAGTTTGCAAAATAAAATCAAGGTCCAATATAGAGCAGAAAATGCCCCATTGGCTTAATGATATTATTACTCCATGTGAAATAATCTATACTTACAATTTAAAGAAGCAATAATTAAAAATTTGCTAAAACTAAAGCTCAGAAAAATGTTTCCTAATTTGAATATGTCAAAATTGAAAATTGATTTTATACAAATTACTAGTGAAACAAAAACAAAAACAATCACACAACTACTAGTTTATACAATGCTTAACAAAATAAAAAACTTTATCGACACCATTGCTGTCATCTACTGTAATCTTGGATAATTAATAAATGCTAGAGGATAGAGCTTATTAAATGCATATTGTATTAACCTAACCACATCCCCAAATGAAAGCCAGAAGTTAATGTTTCAATTATAAATTTTGTTATTTTTACGTTGACATTTTTTGAACTTAACGTTAGAAATAATTTCAATATAGCTATTCGATTAAATGATCCGTATATTTCACTTATGTCTAGAGTACATATTATGTCATTAACATCAATCATATATATATATATCGATGCAAAAGAACCTTATGAAATAATGATTAGCATATCCAACTATTATATCCATTGCCTGGAATTGAATGTAATATTGAAAAGTTTTTCAGTCATATACTGTCTTAATTTTTTCCACGTAGTTAATCCATAATCAATGCAACTAGACAACCAGAGTAGAAGGTAAATGAGTGATTAGTTGATATTAGGTAAATCGTAAAAATCTCATATTAAGTTTCTGCAAACATTAATTATAAAAAATTAACAAATACTATTATAATATGATATTTTGTCAGTAGTAGAAAAAGTGTTCGACGTGTAAGGTCAGATAGTCTTTAGATTATATTAATACATATAATAAACTGCATAGAAAGTCTGATTTACTCAAGGTCTGTATTCTGTCACTTGTCGTGATCAACTTCTTATAAACCCCTGAATAAAAAACGATTGGAATATTATTATTTATTGATTTTCACAAACTCTTTTGGAATATAATTTTATACATATATATATATATATGTGAGAGTATTATATATATATATATGTGTGTGCATATGTACATTTATATGATGTATATATTTGGAGTACTTTACTTGCAAACATATTTATTGATTTTTAGTGAATACGGAGATTAAGCTATAAGAAAAAAGTCTTTGCAGCTAATTCAAAGCACTATTTTTCATTTAACATAAAACTATCTCATAATATCCTTTATTCATTAAATTCGGTGATCTTCTGTAAGATATGGTTTATACATAGTATAGTGGGTGTTGCAGCAAACACAGTAGTTGCTAAAATTTTAATAATGCTGCCAGTGTCGATGTTTTTTATGATTTATGTCCATTGAGCACTATTTAATACTATTCTTTGTATCCATAAATGATTGATCAGTGAATTAGTTTGCTATGCCCTAAATGTCCCAAATACAATACCCCCCCTCCCGGAAGGATAGAATTGTTTCTTTTTTAAAGTAGTAGCGTATACTCAATATATCTAACAACTGCTATCTAACTACCCTTAAATGAAGATGCAATCTTTCAATTTCTAAAGAATATATATCGATATATCTTTATGTGTATCAGCGAGATTAAGAAAAAATGCAGACAGGCGAAATATTGTCTTTGTATTGCGCAGTAAGACGTAGAACTATTTTCTTATCTATTATTAAAACTCGAGCCTTAAAAAGAACATATAATGTGCTACTTGCGCTTACGTGAAGTATGTATATAACACACCCACATACCTAAATCAGAATTATATTGTTCTATCCTTATCGCGTTCGATTTGATCATCACTTTGATTAGACGAAAAATTATATAATATTTGACGGTTTTTAATTTTTGTTCTGTAATATTACTTGTTCTACTTCACTCTACCGATCTTAATCAATTCTTTATAATTTTCTCTTTTTTGCAACAATCATGTAATAATATCATTTACTTGGTTAAAGACAAATGATTATACTAACAAAATGTCAATAATTTATACATTTATTTTTATTCCACACAGTTGTCCCGGAAGCAATTGTAGATTATAATGTTTCTTTCGCCTGTGAAAATCTCGGTTTAATATATATATATACAAGTATCGCATTCTGATACTAGATTTAATAATTTTATTAACTTTCAAAGTATATAAAAAGATATGTAAAATATATTGGTATACATACACACGTTCAAATTATATAAATATTATGTATACAGTAAATTTTGATTTTATCCGTGTATATATATATATAACTATTCTGATTTATATATTAATACATCAATATTTCAATGGATATATATTAGAACTTGGAAATCATTTTACAATATTAATAATCTTTGAAGATGGTTTAGAATTGACTGACATCTCTAAGATGTGAACATATATTTTACTAAGAATGTTACAAATACAGCTAGTACAAAAAAGCTTCAAGTCATTGTGAACCTTTAACTGAAACATAGCACTTCAAGGTAGAAAATAAAATAACTGAAATACAGACTTATTATATACCTGTATCAATATATGTAATATATAGGGTATATGAGCACAGACTTCCACACGACCCACTACTCACCACTCTATCTGATATCACTGATACACTTGAACAAATATGTGTCGAAAAGGCAAATAATCGTACACTGGACCAACCGATGATTGCTGGTTTGGTGATTACTTATTTTTTCCGACATATATGTGTTCAAGTGTATCAGTGATATGAGATAGAGTGGTGAGTGGTGGGTCATGGTCAAGTCTGTACTCATATACCCTATATATTACATATATTGATGCAAGAATATAATAAGACTGTATTTCAGTTATTACATAGTAGAGATATCTGCCCATTCCTTGTATATATACTAAATGGATTATGTCCTGTACATGAGGGGTCAGATTGACTTTAGGTTAACATGGATGTGACAAGAATATTGGCCTCAGGGTGACCTTTGAGTATTCCATCATCAAATTTTAATTGGATTGATGGTTGAAGAGTTGGACTATGGCGTGGATTGAAGCCTGCCCATTAAAGTATGACGATTGGCTATCTTAATGTATATATATATCTGAGCACTTATTGCATATATGTGTAGAGATGATAATCTGGACCAACTAATGATTGCTGGTTTAGCATGAAATATGTATATTGGTGGTTATTTATCTTTTTTGACATATATGTGTTCACCTGTGTCGGCTTATGAAATGGAGTGGAGAGTGGTGGATCATGTGAAAGTCTGTGCTCATATACCATATATATATATAATAGAAAATAAAAAATATGGAAATATTTAAAAATGATTCATAAGGAAGAATTTCATATTAAAAATATATATAAAAAAAAGTTAATGATTAAGGAAGAAAATATAACTGATTTTAAAAAAATGGAAAAGCTATAGAGGAGAATAGACGTTTTAAAAATATGAAATTATATCTTGATTTTGAAATAAAAGTCATTTCTGTAATAATAAAAAAATGAAACTACTATTAAAAACAGAGAGACATCACAAATTATTTGGAAGAATTTTATAAAGAATTATATAATATTATAGTGTTTTCCTGAAGGTTTGTGATAATGGAATTTTAGTGATATTTATATATTGAACTATTTCCATTATCTAATATAAGTATTGAATGTCTTTAAAAAAATTTAAAACTTCATTTAAATATTTGAAATACATTCAACGGTTAGTAATAGCACACAGTTTAGTATATGCACAATGTTTTGAGAGGTATTATTCTCCCCTCTTTTTAGGGTGTTACTGACCAGACTAGCATGGGAATCTAATCTAGACTCTTAGATTCTTGAGGATAACTCCATTGGTTAGAACTTACTTTAAAATTCAATATTCAAAAATCTCAAGATCCAGGTGGTGATTCCCATGCTAGTAATGTCACTGGTCAGGTCAGCAACACCTGAAGAAGAAGAAAAAATGATACCTTTTGAAATATTGCACTTGTACTAACCTGTCTGCTATTACTAATAGTTGAATGTATTTGGAATATTTAAATAAAGTTAATAAGACATTCAATATTTATATTAGACGGTGGAAATAGTCCAATATATAAATAAAACTAAATATAGTAGTATAGAACAAGAAAACACTCAATTCCTACTATTCTGAATTGTCATTCATTTTAAATGAAGAAGTAAGACATCACGTAAATACGTGATTAGGGAAAAGCTTCATATAATGATGAAAATATTATTGCAATTTTAAAAGAGAAGGTGAAGAAATATAATTTGTTTTTGGTTGTTTTTTGTTTTTTTTTTGCTAAGGCTGTGTATCAAATATCTAAATGATAAAAATATACCAGATAGTTAAATCAATGCAGTAATAATATTGATATTTTAAAAAAATGACGATAAAGAATATATTAAAAATTACAGATACATCAGTCTTCTATTAGTTCTATAAAATAGCTTTAAATATAAATATAGGGGACTTGAACTCAAACTTTCAAGCACCCTTCAACTATCCACACTATCTCATACAACTGATACACATGACCACACACATGTAGAAAAAAGATAAATAATCCTCAATATATATATTTGGTGCTGAACCAGCACTCATCAGTTAATAGTGTGGATAGTTGAAGGATGCTTAAAAGTCTGAGTTCAAATCCCCTATATTTACAATTAAGCTCCAGTTTTGTGTAGAGTGGCTGGTTTTCAAATATTTAAAATAGCTTTACTAAGATAATTGCAACTATCAGACAGAATTGTAGATTCCAGTTTAATCAATAAAACAAACTAAATTTAAAAGTGATTTTGTGCAATGGATCACATCCAAGTTCTGAGAGAAGTTATGAGAAGACTTACAATTTGGAGTTACTATTATGTTTTGGATCTGTAGATTATAAAAGGTATTTTATCCAATAAGCATTTCCATAGGAATTAAAGCAAGGACTATCAGTGTAAGCAAGATATTGTCATATTCTAAAACACTATATCAAAATTTAACAGCAGGAATTAAATTACATGATGATGGATACTAAGAAGATTATTACTGATAAAGGAATTCAAATATCCAAAACTTTTTAGAGCTATTTTATAAGAAGTGTTTTGGAGATTATATTAATACAGATGAAAATATAACTCATGAAAACAATCATAAAATTAAATTTGTATGAAGTGCCTTTGGTAGAAGTAACTATATGATGAAGTATGGAAAAAGATTTAGATTCATGTCGGACGTAACAAAGAAGAATTGAAGTTAAGTAAATTTTGTGAGAACACATACTATCATTGACGTCATAGATAAAATTAAGAAGATGATATGGACAGTGTAAATTCTTAAACTGGTTTGAAAGAAATTTTATATGACTCATAAAAAGATAACATGTGAGATGAATGGATGAGTTAAAAAAATTTGCTTGACTAATTCTGAGAAAAGAGGTCATGGGTAGGAAAAGCAAAATTAAATTTGGAGAGGCCTTCATTTTGCAATGGATCGATAACGATTGAAAATATATTTAAAAAATGTGTCCACAATCACAGATTTATAGATTAAATTTTTGAATATCTAAATAAATGGAAGTAAGCTAATAAGCAAACTAAAAAAAAAAACGTTTTTATATTTTAAAATAGATACTTGAATAATAATAATAATAATAATATATATATAGTGTTTCTGCATTAAAATTAAACGGGAATTTTGTTTATTAGGGTAATATTTTTTGTATACCGATCTATATATTATTACACATAAAACATATATATGAGGCTACACACATAAACCCGAATAAAGTTTACATATAAATGAATGCATAAAATAAATATATTTGCACTCACATTATTTTAAAATTAATCACAAATTTGAATATTTGTAGGGACATTTTGAGTTTACAAATATATGATTACATTGTCAAATAAAAAATAGTCATAGATCACATGAGCCCATTCTTTTAAGTTTGTAAAATATAAACAATGAGCATTGCCAAGCTTTGTGATAAATGCTTAGCCAGAGAAAGCATTTAAAATATCTCTGTCAGGAACCCCCAACCTCTGACCATGGTTTCGTGCTTTGGCACTCATCAGAGAAGCGCTAGGATAGCTTCTACTGTCTGAAGCTATTCTAGCGCCTCTCTGAGGAGTTCCAAAGCACGAAACCATCATCAGAGGTGGGGGGGTTCCTGACAGAGATATTTTAAATGCTTTCTCTGGCTAAACATTTATCACAAAGCTTGTTGAGCAATTGGTAATGTTCGTTGTTTATATGATTACATGTGTGTGTATATATATATGACTTCTTAAACATATTTGCAAAGCATAGGTCGAGTTTCATTTATATAAATTTAAAGTAGGTAATTAGATAAACGCTTTTATAAATATAAAATACAAATATAAAATATATTTTCAGTTAATATACGTTAAGCGATTATCTGAAAATCAAATTTATTATCTCTAAAATATTGCCTGGCAAGGCGTTCAATGGTTAAACAAAAAAAAGTTAAGTTGTTATCGGATAATTAGATACATGAAATTGTTTCACTATTAACTGAATATCATATCCAACAACACAAATATATTTTTATTGTGTGTAGATATTTATGTCAATCATAAGGAAATGATCCCCTTTTTAATTATTATACCTAATCACCATCTAAAAATAAAATAAATTTTGTACTGTATTCGTGAAAAGAACGATATAAAATCGTCATAGAATTATAAAAAAAATATTAAGTATGTAGTTGTTACATTTAATAGGAATTTATGAAATTCCTGATTTTATTTTACTGAAGACCATTCATAGAGGGCAGAATTGTAAGTAAAGTTTTTTTTTTTTTGAAAAATTATGCAAAACATATCAAAATGTTTTAAACATATTTTGGAAATATAATCGAAAAAAAAAAAAAAAACAACTTTAACCCTTTTAAATTTTTTTAAAAAAATATATAAAAACATTCATGTAATTTTAATCGAACAAACAGTGATGGTTAGAAATTAAATTAAGCTAAAAATTAAGCTTAAAGTGCGCAAAAATAAAAATACATACACCCGTATATGTTTGTAAATAATATATGTCCGCATAATATATATAATAAAACACAAGCATATATACGCAAACATCTGCGTAT
Organism: Epiperipatus broadwayi; assembly: GCA_028023455.1. Classification (NCBI taxonomy): domain Eukaryota; kingdom Metazoa; phylum Onychophora; class Udeonychophora; order Euonychophora; family Peripatidae; genus Epiperipatus; species Epiperipatus broadwayi. Next base: position 12,266,616 of record JAQFVV010012413.1, read on the forward strand.
ACTGTTATATGTAGTTATTACATATATTGTTTTTAAGGTTTATATTAATTTTATACTTACCTCTATAATGAGCCATATGCTTTCACACACGTAAGTGCACAAGCGCACGTGGACAGTTATGTAGCATATATATATATATGAATATGTATTGTATCGCATTGAATACGATTTGAATAAACATATCAAAATATATTGGGATAACTTATTAAAATAGTCTTGTGTGAATTAATTAGCATCATTAAATGTTATAAGATCTATATCTTTAAATAATAATTTTATTAGGTGCGTGTGATTTTTTCATTAAATCTCTCTCCCTCTCTCTCGTGATAAAGTTATCTAACCTCAACAGAAAATCTGAAGCGCGCATAAATGCTTGTAGGCAAAAATTATTATTCGTAAAAAACTTAAATGTGCGTTAAGGTAGATAGATTGATTCATTTAACTTTATGACTAATTACTCCACCCCTCTTCACTTAATTAAAATAAAGCTTTATATAAATTATTAAGCGTGATACTTATTCAAAACTTTTATTATTTGCAAATTAATTTAAATGATAAAACTAACTTACCTTCAATTTTTCCCCTTTAATTATTAAATATTATCCTTATTCCAAAACAAAAATTAAAACTATAATTTAATCCAACTATCGAAAGTTAAAAAGTTTTTTCTTTCGCAAAAGCAACAACGTATTTTTGCTAAAAGTAAAGCTAAGACTTCTTCTAGAGTCAAGGCATTATGAGGAACGGGAATTACGGATTTTCGAATTCTCCCCCAGATGGATAGCGTCCATTCTGTTAAATGGGGTGAATAGCTTCGCGCTCGAACAAAAATAAATGAACTAAAACTTGAATTAAAGTTGATGCTAGTAACATTCTGCATAGTTTTGTTTGATAAACCAACCATATTGTACATCTTTTAATACATGAAATAAATATATTCCTTTTTATGCACTATCTACATACCCTATTTTACTAATTTACGATAATCAACAAAAAAGAATTAAAGATAATTAATTTAAATCAAGATCTGTTTGTTTTATAATCACCATAATAGCAATTTAATAGAAAACTAAAAAGATAAATTAAATTTGTAAAACTGTATAAGTTATTTACGGAAGACAGACCGAGTTATTAGCTATTAAATACTATCACCAAATAATAACCCTTGGTCACGTAATTGATTGAATGCTATTTCTAACTAATCTTATTCTGATAGAAAAATATTAAGATATTTGAAAATATAATAATTTACAGATAAAAATAAAAACAACGAAGAAAGTCATAAACAAGTATACATACATCTATAATAATAATAAAATTTTTAAAAAAAATCCAACTCGTGAAAAGAAGTGAGAATCCAATTTAAAAAGTAAAAACGCTGGGAATACATAAATTTCTTAACTTTTCTCAAAAAATTAGCAACATACTATTTTTAAAAAAAACTCTCACAAAAGAATGGCAGAAATATTCGTGATTAATAATTTTGATCATTGCATTTCAACAATAAATAACAATAAAATAATTTCTAACGTTGAAGTATTTCATAAATACAACTTATTATTTTAATTTAAAAGCGTATAAATTGTAGACTTAAAAAGAGGAGAGAAAATTAATCAAACTTATTATCATCATCTTTTTTTTCTTCCTCTTCTTCTTATTATTATTATTACTATTATTTGCAAAAACACATTTTTTTTTTCAAAATAATCTTTATTTGCACAAAAAGTAAAATATACATTGTAATATAGAGTTCATGTTTACGATCATGACTAACTAGTTATTAAATTAGATGATGATTAAAAGTAAAATTTTAAGCTACGTTACTTATCAGGGGTGATCTAATTTGGCATATAAATCCCATGGCGTGTAAAGTTTGAGTGTCATGAATAAATAATATACATGGCTATTGCTAAATATGTAATTGACTCCATGTTTGCTCAGCGAGGCTAGGCAGGCATGTTCTTAGATCACTTTCTTTAGCTTTATATAATAACTTTAAGAAAATGTCTTCAATAGGACACATTAATGTTTAAAAGTTATTTGATATTCAAGTGATATTTCCTTAAACTGACTTATAAAGTTCGTGTAAATTGTTTGCTACGGTTTTTTTTTTTTCATATATCAAATTCGTTGACCGGGAAGCGAACCCGGGCCAGCTGCTTGGAAAACAGTTATGCTAACTACTAAGCCACCAATCCTTAAACCATTGTTGCTAAGTTTGATCGTTTATGAAGATCAATACACAAAGAAATATTCTAGAGAAGTTAATTATTTAATTAAGTAAAGAAAGAATAAATAGATCGAGTGATAACATTTATTAATTTGAAAACCTTAATACTATTGAATAATCATGGACTGCATCCTCATTAAGTAAAACAAATTGAACAAAAATTATCAAATAAAAGAGATCAAATAAATATTAGCACATATTTTGTTTTCTGAACTTATGGCAAAGTAAAATCAGGAAAAAATAAATAAGACTTTTTAGGTTATTGACTCTACAGATAGTGTTCTGCAGGCAAAGGAAGCCGAAACAGTAATAAAACTTGAAAATATGGAACATTTCTGTTGACTTATAAGGTGGAAACATAATGTTCATCAAATTATGCTCTTAAATGTAAATCCTTATTTATATATATGTATCCTGTGTTCATATTGTAAATCCAATGATGAATAATGGATCAAAAGTCATTGCAAGGTAAAACAGCATATTACTGATTGTTTCTTTTTGGGATAAAACATCAAGTTTGTTGACAGATTGAGGAAAACATCTCTATTTGTACGTAGATGTGGAATAAAATAATGTATTTTACAAACTTATAAATGCACTTGTATTAGATCAGTTATTTTAGATTAGAAATTTATTGAAAGAATACAAGATGAAATTAAAAAAGATCAGCAAATTAGAAAGGGATGACTTCTAACTGCAGTAAGATTATATTTATAGTGTCTTTGATTTTCTTTATCAGCATCTCTTCAGATTTGTGTGGGATAGTTTAAAATAATAAAATTCTAATAAGTTTTGAAATGTTTGGCTTATGGTGAATTAATGTACTAAGAGACTAATGGCAGTGTTATATTATAAATTTATGTCCTAATTAGATTTTTTTTTTCAAATTACAATCAGTATGTTAGAAGAGCACAAAGGTTGTTGTAATATTTTTAATCCTAAGATATTGAGTATAATTTGAACTTATCATTAAAGTAATTCAAGGATATAATAGACATTGAAAATATTATCTATTATTAATTTAAAGTCACAAAATAATTTAGATATATAATAACATTATAGATGAAAATATTATTTTTTAGTCTTTGCAAGTAGAATGTAACAAATTTCTAGACTCTTAGTTATCATAAATGAGTAATTTTAGAACATGTCTCTTCAATTTTGGAGAACACTCAAAGATAAATAACTTATTGTGCTACCCTACTATTATGGTTGCGTTTTTGTCATATCTTGGCCTATGTAACATACATTTATTTTATTGTAAATAAGTTAATATTTGAACATAGTTTGTTATTAATAAAGGTTTTTAACAAAAAAAAGTAAAATATAATAGAACCATGTTTAGTTAAAATTACATAAAAGCATAGATGAATGATTTAAAAATAAGTTTATAGTGAAATGAAATAAACTATGTCAAAGCTGATCGGGAAGTGAACCCAGGCCAGCTTCTTAGAAGGTAGCTATGCTAACCGCTAGGCCACCAACCCTTGACAGGTCTTTGCTTACAAAAAAAAAGGCATATAATGAAAAATTCAATTGAAAATTAGGCAGACAATCTTAGATTGAAATGCAGCAAGTAACACTTTATAAGTACAATTGAAATCATTTCAGAGAACAGTTGTATTTAGTATACAGTAATCACTGCTAAGTAGTGATATATTTAACCTTATTAGATGGAAATTTTGCTATGAAATATAAATGCTTAAATAAAAGAATGATAGTGATTGCATTAATAGACAAATGTGTTATAATAAATGTATTTAGATTAATTCTAGTACTTACTACGATTGCATTTTAAAATTCTGCAAGTGTTGATCCTATATATATATAAAAGACGATTTAAAGGAATTGAAAGAAAATCTACTTTCAATAATCATTAATATGACATCAGGCTTTATAAAGTATATCTTAATTATTCTGGTATAAATAAGGCCACAAACATTCATTATTGATATATTCTTTAGAATTATAACTAAATGTATAAAGTTTATTGCAAATTATGTGTTAAACTGATAACATGTTTCTTTTAATTTTTATTCCTTATTCCCATAGATTTATGTATATACTTCCATACATATATATAAGCTTGTTAAATTAAAATATCAGTCGATTCAAATTAATTTACTAAATTATCATCGCTGATTTAACATTAATCTTCTAGTTGCCATGTTTCAAGCAAGCTTTCTATATAAAATCTTGGATATTCAGTAAGAGGGGCAATTTTCTTATTATAAAAAAGCTTATGGAATTACGGTATTTAGAAGGTAATTCCATTATTTATATTAACACAGCTCGGAGTGCCTAGCTTCATCTGTTACGTATAATTGGCACTGTAGTTATTTATCGTTATATATTTATATATCTTTGTTTTTTAACAAAAAAAGGTTTTTATTTTTCTAAAACTAATATGATGAAATTCTTATCAATGATTAATGTATGAATGACAGTACCATATTCAATAATTTTTTAAGGCTTTTAAAAGAAGGAAACTTATTGAACCAAGCAACAAAACTATCAAAGGTAATAAACCAAACTGCATTTTAGAAGGAAATTATTTTAATAAATTGGCCTAATATATTTATGTTTTTTTTTCAAAACCTGAGAAAAGTTTCCTGTAATCTTATAATATTGATCAATAAATTTTTAATAAATTTTTTATTACATTTTTATTAATAAAAAAATTGTTCATAAGAAATGACATGGGAAAATGGTACTTATTACTTTAATCTTTAACAGACTTTAGTTATTTTTAGATAAAAATATATAAGTTTGATTTACAATAACATATTAGTTACAATCTTTTACCTAGTTTTTATATTCTTTAATAAATTTTTTATAAACATTATTATTCCTAAAATAATGCAGACAATACATTTTTCATAGTTACAAAAAGTAAATATTAGTATCATTTGCAAGTTTTTGTCACTGTTTTATTTATTAATAGTTTAAATATTATTACATTTTTATCATCACAATAAATTAACATCGTGTAAATCTAGTGTTGATATAAATATCCAATCATTTATTTGATTTCTCAGACTCTTGAATGGAATTTTCGTTATTGTCAAAATAAATTATATTTATCTTGCTGCTTGCCATCTTTTTCATTTTTATTACCAACCCCTATAACTATTATATATTATAGTATATATACATATATTATAGTTTGATATATAAAGATAATAGAAAGATTTTTCTTTCTAATTTTAAAAGTGCTAAAAAATTCAAAATAGATATTTTTTAATATTATTTGTCAGAAAAGTATAGTATAAGAATACATTACATCCTTATAATATATGTGTTATTTGAAATAAACAGCTAAATCATAGTTAAGATATTTTAATAAACACACATTTCATCAAGAGAGCTTATTAGCAACAGTCTACATATGTTTTATACTGAAAATGCAAAGAAATCTAATGTATATACTTGTTCAGTTAAAATTTTAAATTTCAAACAAATAATAACAGCAGGAACAATTTACATGATGCAATTTCATTGATTTTATTTAAATCATTTGTTATGATTATTTGTTTATTGCAAATTTTAGTTGTGGCTTAAAAATAACATTAACAGGATGAAAAAATCATGTGATCAAATTTCTGACTTATATTAACTTATCCACTATAAACACCATTTAACAACCACTCAATGGCAATTTTAATTATATTTGCAATATTTTATTTTTATAAGTAAACTTTATTTTATATCATACTTTAATAAGATTTAAATTATTTATTACAAATATAAGTTTACAAATTAAAATATTTAACTTTGCAAATATAGAAAAAAAAGTACAAAATGAAACTCGTAATGAGAACAATATTTCTTTAGTGGTTACTTTTGCTGATTAAAATAAATATTAGATGAATTATTTTTTATTTGAATTCCATTTTTAAAACTGAAATGAATTTTTGTTCAAATGTCATAAAGACACAAAATTTTGTTAGAAATATGACCTGCAGTATTACAATTATTTCCCCAAATTCTATTGAGAAATTGAGACAAAATTTCAACTTTTATATTAACGTTTAAATCTTTATTGTATAATAGACTTCAATAAATTTGACTTGCTTTATTAGAAATCTAAGTTTATAAATGAAAAATATTCTAAAAATCTTTTATTTAACTAGTTTATTCAGAATAGTAGTGCCATCTTGTGCTAACAAGAGCAATCAATGGATGCCAGAAGGCTTGTGCATAAAATCTCTATCTAATGCCTACTCATCCAATATCCCCAGACTAGTTTCTGGCTTGTGGCCTTCATCAGTGAGGAGCCTTGGATCTGAGAGCACTGCACCTAGATCTTAGGATCTAATGCAACCCTCCAGCACCCACCTTTTAACTCTATTTAACTACAAAACTATGAGAATGAAATTAAAAACACTATTAATATTTTCAATCCAAGCTCAATAGCTTATATAGTCATATGGGTCTGAACTCAATTCAGCACCCATACATTTTGGTGTCTTTGGCTCTTTAACAACCATAGCCACCATTATCCTATTAGGCAGGATTGGTGTTAAACCACTAAACATCACATGATCACTATCTCATACTAGCACAATAATTGTTATTAAACAATTCAAAACAAAACAACACTCTCCATATAGTAGTGCCACTACTATATGGAGAGTGTTGTTTTGTTTTGAATTGTTTAATAACAATTATTGTGCTAGTATGAGATAGTGATCATGTGATGTTTAGTGGTTTATTCAGAATCCTTCTATTTTTATAATAAAAGACCCACTGGCTGTTTTAGCCATGTTTGCAATATTTTATTTGTTCAATTAAACCTTTATTCTATATCATATATTGATAATCTTTACATTATTTATTACATATATAAACTTGTAAATGAAAGACATTCTAAAAGTTAATATTTGAACTTTGCAAAACAGAAAAATTAATTATTAAAGTGAATATATAATTATAATAATGATTTTTTATAATAGATCATAATCTTGCCTAATCATAAAATTTATTAAATGAAATGTTTCCTAACTGAATTTTATTTTTAAAATGAAAATGAATTTAACTTGAGACATTATAAAACAATGAAAGTATGTTTTAAAATTCAAAATGATCTTTATTATTATTATTGAAATTTCATAAAAAATCTACTTTACCAGTGTCTATAAAAGCATTTATTTTTAAATAATAATAACTTTTATAGTATAATGACCATGTTTTTAATGATTTTCCTTTTTAAAAACAAATATTTTCAAATGAAATCCAATTATAATCATGTATTTTTTTGATTTAAAATAAATATTTTAGAAGCATGTTGCATACAAATAATTTACTGAAAGTTATATTTTTTTCTTTCCAAAATACAAGAGAAAATGGCATGTTCTCAAAAACCTGATACCAAATAATATAACAATATGTGCAGTTATTTCTTTCTTTGTATTATTATACAACCAATCAAGGTGTTATAATAGGCAAAACTCTCTCCATACAGTAGTGCCACTCTAAGCAAGACAGAGGAGAGAGTTTTGCCTATTACAACACCTTGATTGGTTGTATAATAATACAAAGAAAGAAATAACTGCACATATTGTTATATTATTTGGTATCAGTCTAAGATCTAGGTTCAGTATTCTCAGATCCAAGGCTCCTCACTGACGAAGGCCATAAGGCAGAAACTAGTTTGGGGATATTGGATGAGTAGGCACTAGATAGGGATTTTATGCACAAGCCTTCTGGCATCCATTGATTACCATCTTGCTTAGAGTGGCACTACTGTATGGAGAGGGTTTTGCCTATTATAACAACAGTTATGAGCAAGCATGGAAGATAGTGATCATGTGATGTTTTAAGGTCAATCAAGGTGTTGTTGGCTTCTTTTAAGTTTGGAAATCTTCAGACATTTTTAATTCCAATTTCTGCATAGACAAAATGTGAACCAGCAAACTAACATTATAGATAACCATAGAATAGTGAAGTAATTCTGAAGCAATAGTAGTCCACTATAACACCTCAAAATGCCCCAAAATGAGCAATTCAATAGTGATTAGGTAAGAAGTAGTTCAACTTTCCAGGTATTAAAAAAGAATAAAATGTAAATTTTTAACCCCTTTGGCCCATAAATATGTTAGTCTTAAAGGTTTCCTCTACAAAAGTTTAAAACTCTGTAAATTTGAAAATCATCCGAAAAACAATATTGATTCATAAATCAGAGATTTAAAAAACATAGGACATAACATCAAGAAAATTTATAACATAATAGAATGATTTTATAGCAAACTAAATAAATCAGTACAATCACTTTCTAGTGAAAACAAAAATGAACAGACCTCCTAAGTATTCCAGGGGTGGCTCAGGGGTTGAAAAACATTTGTTCAATGAGATTTGCTGGATGGGATGCTGAATGACTTTGGAAATGGGCTGGATGGAGAGGAGGCTCATCAAGTTGTTTATAGAATTGAGTGCAATGGGGCAGAGTGTGGGTATGGCTATTGTAAAGATATGAGGGCAAGCTTGTCTGCAGGACTGATATGACATAATTTCTAATTTAACCATTTCACTGAGAATTTATTTTATTGGCCGATTGAGGTAAAACTCTAAACTTCTAATTGGTCAACTCACAAACTCAAGCATCAAAATATATTCATATTTTAATATTATAATCACTTTAGTTTCATTTGTAAAAAGTATATTAATAATTTGTCAAGTTAGGAAAGTGAACGAAAGTTTTTCCAAAAATAATTTGTTTTTTATAATTATAGAAATATTTGATAATGGCAAATCTTAAAATAAATGCTACTCACTAATTAAAAAGTGTTGCTGACATTTTGTGACATCAGTGATTTTTACGGTGTTGAAAAATAAATAATTTTTGCTAAACTCTTAACTATTTTTCTAAAATAATTTTATTTTTTGCATATTTTATCAAAATAATTTATAATTTGTCAAAAAATACTTTTAAAACGGTCTAAAACATTTGTTTATCATTTTCAAAATGAAACAAAAAGAAATCGTAACTCTTCAGTTATTGACAACCATTTTCTTTGTTATCAAAATGTAACAGCCAATAAGATTCAAGAATGGGCAGAGCTGCATCTTTTGTTAGACTTTTAATGTCAGTTTTATTGATTTTTTACTTGTAAAATAATTCAAGAGAGGGCAGCATCTTATGGAACTTTTTTTAACCTTTAAAAAAAGCACAAAAACTTTTTTTTTCTGTTAAATATAAAGAAAATAGACCATTAACAGCGGAATCTCGAGTTAACTTGAACTTAGCAGTTGGACTGTTAGGGCCAAAAGAGATGGGAATGCTTGTCTGGGTTTTCAGGGTATGAGTGACAGTCAGACCATAAGTTCTCTCTTTAAAGTGGATGTCATTTGCACAAAGAAAGAATGTGGAGGAGTCAAGGATGAATTTTCTATAAATAACAAAGAAACCACCATCCCTCTGTCAAAAAGTGGGCTCTCTGAAGATTTTTACATATATTTAAAAAACAACAATAAATTTAAATTAAGTAAAAAAAATAACTAGCAAATACATATAAAAACAATCCATAATAAACTTAAAAGAGCTACAATTATGATGTTCAATCTATTGAAAGCATGCTAAATATATTTACCATTTTTGGGTTAAATATTCATATTTAACATTAAATTGAATTATGTAATAATCTGCTATGATTTTGCCCCATTGATCAACTATCCTAAAATCTAGAAAAAAAGTAAATTAAAAAAATCATTGTTGCTTGAAGTTTAATTTTAAAATGTGAATGAATGATTATCTATCAAATACTGTTTTAAAATTTAAATTGCATTTATAATTATAAATATTTAAATAAAATCCAGAAAACCAGTGAATCTTTGTTGTTTAAGCATAAGAATAGAATGATGTTTCCAACTTTGCTTGCATACCCAAGATCAATAATTGAATAAACACTGAAAACATCGTATTTTTTTATCCAATGACTTAATATATACAGTAATTTAAATTTATAATGGCAAATGGAATCTAAAAGGGAAAAATATAATTAATAAAAATTGTCAGAGAATTATTTCAAGCCACTGCATTTGTTGCCATCACAGTTCATATTTACTGACCATAGCTCAAAATAATACAGTTAAAATTTGATGTATAATTTTTAAAATATCACAAAAAATTTTTGCACTAGCAATTATGAGAGCAATTTCTTTTAGTGAATCAATCACAACTTCCACATTATGTAATTACAGCTTCAATTCATTTCTCTTGTTAAAGCAAAACTAATTGTATTTATTAATATTTCTGGTTTGAAATAAATTTTTACAAAGAGGTTTTATAAATATGTAAATAAACTATGTAAAATGTACACCCTTCCTTTCCAAAGTAACAAAAATACCCATCTCTATCAAAGCCTGAGAACAAAGAATGAATTAATTAATAGCATTAGAAGTTCCTTTATACTATGATGCTAGCAATCAGTGGCATTGTTAGCTACTTTGAATTTCAATATCTGTATGAAACTGATATCATCAAAGTTTTTTTACTAATAAATTAATATAAATGTTATTTCCAGTTTTTTGCCATTAATTCAGTGCAAAACCAGAAAAATTGCACTATAGACAGTCATAAAAGAGTGAAGAAAAACCAAATAAGATCAGTGCCATCAAAATGCATTAAGACACACTATGAGAAATTAATAAATTTAATGAGATGTCAGCTCCAGTCATTGTAATCTGGTTATACATTTTTATTACAGAAATGGTACTACATGAAAATATAGATAAATTATTCTGCATTGTACATGTGTCATAGAGTTAATATCTTTTCATATTCATTTACATCTATTTATCTGAAGGTTTGTAATGATGGTGTATTATAAAATGTGATATGTTGGACTATTTTCATCATTTATGAGTGGATGGTGAATGTATAGAAAATTTTAAACTTTATTTAAACTTTCCAAATACAAACAACTTGCTAGTAATAACACACAAATAGACAATACAGGTTAGTAATTACACAATGTTTCGAGTAGTATTATTCTCCACTCTTCTTCAGGTGTTGCTGGCCTATGTGCACAGTGATAATATTCGCTTAGAAATTGAACTCGCACCTTTAGATTCTTGTATATTGAATTTAAGGTAAATGTTTTACCAACTGAGCTATTCTGTCAAAGGCAACATATAGTAGAAATTTGATATATTTATATATGTGGGTTGGTTCAAATCCTCCTGAGTTCTTCAATCCTATAAGTCAACCCAGTGTTGCAATACACAATGTATGGAAGCCTCTAATTAATCTTGCTCTTAGAAAAAAATAAAAAAAATAAAAATAATTAGACTTGTTAAAAAAAAATTGAAGGACTCAGGAGGATTTGAACCAACCCTCATATATAAATATATCAAATTTCTACTATATGTTGCCTTTGCCAGAATAGCTCAGTTGGTAGAGCGTTTGCCTTAAATTCGATATACAAGAATCTCAAGGTGCGAGTTCAATTTCTAATTTAATATTGTCACTGTGCACATAGGCCAGCAACACCTGAAGAAAAGTGGAAAATAATTGTCACTATGCACATAGGCCAGCGACACCTGAAGAAGAGTAGAAAATAATACTACTTGAAACGTTGTGTAATACTAACCTGTATTGTCTATTTGTGTGTTATTACTAACAAGTTGTTTGTATTTGGAAAGTTTAAATAAAGTTTAAAATTTTCTATACATTCAATATTTACTCGTAAATGATGGAAATAATCCAACATATCACATCTCATTTACATTTAATTTAAGATACATTACACAACCATGTTTCCCTGAAAATAAAATTCTGTCATATTAATTTTTGCTTCAAAACATATGCTAGAGCTTTTTTTCAGAAGATGTCTTTTTTTTTTATGCACAACAGTCTACATTTATTTATGAACAAGAATCTACATTTATTAAAAACAATAATTTGAAGAAATATAAAATAGCATGGAAAAAATTGCAGGAAATAAAATTCTGAAATGATTTCTTTATTTCACATGAGTGTATTATTGTAAGAATGGCTGTTTTTATACAAGATATATAAAATAGTAAAGTTAGTAATTCCAAAACCTAAATCTTAACTTTCATTTTAAAAGAAAAAAAAATCTAATGCATTGGACAATGTGTCTGCATTCTGATTGTTTATTTGACAGTCTTATGATCAGATGATCTTAGAACCTCTTTACATTGTGGCATTGCTGTGGTTTTACCATAATGTGTATGTACAGTATTTTGTTTCTCTTTCTAACTAGAGCTTATTTTTGGAATAGTGCTTATATTAGAAGCATCATAAAAAAATTATGCTAGGACTTATTTTCTGGTATGGTCCTATTTTCAGAAAAACATGGTTTTTACTAAACTATTTATTGTAATAGTTAAACAGCATTAAGCTGTTGCACATGCACTTTGCAGATTTTAACTATAAATGACTGAATACTAACACTTCAAACACATGATAAAGTCTTTGGGAAAAGTAAATTCTAGTAATTTTCACCAGCATCATTCATTCAAGCACATAAAAGTAATTTAAAGTAATTATTTAATATCTTCACGCTTTCACTTTCAGACACTTAAGATTTGCCCATACAAAAGCGTTTGGGTTCGAAAAGATAGATGGTCATTCTATCTTTTCCCAAAGACTTTATAATGTGTTTGAAGTGTTAGTATTCAGTCATTTATAGTTAAAATCTGTAAAGCGCATGTGCAACAGCTTAATGCTGTTTAACTATTACAGTTTATAAACATCAGACTATATAAAATAATTGATTTAAACTATTTATTATAATTTATATGAAAAAAAAGTTTCATTTTTAGAATAATTCTATATATAGTGAAGCTGCCATATGCTGTATCAATATATGTTATTTCAATTATAATTTTAATTTATATATGCATACTATATGCATACTATATGCATAAAATATATATTATACATCTATCTATCTATCTATCTATCTATCTATCTATCTATCTATCTATCTATCTATCTATCTATCTATCTATCTATCTATCTATCTATCTATTATCTATCTATATATATATATGTGTGTGTGTGTAGAAAAGTGTATTATACCCCATTCAAAACTTATCAACAAACGTTTGTTACCCAGTGGCAATATAGCAAAATTATGGACCCACTAAAGAGCAATGGCTTTGTAGAACATGAGTTTCTCATTTTATAACAACTGATAATATTGCAATCTATTATAGTAAAATATATTTATTATAATAGTTTAGTATCTAAAATAGACCTTGATTAAATTATTTAACATAATTAAGGCACGTAAAAGAAAACTTCCATTTTTTTCTTAATATATATATATAGTACAATATTTTTTGTTTTATTACACTATATGCTCAAACAATTAAATCTTTTTTTTAGAGTAACAAATGTAATAAATGTAACAGATGTAATGAATGGAACAAATGTAAACAAAAAAAGATTCATACTGTGATTGTACATATATATTTCCTTTAATAAAAAAAAAAAAAACAAATCTTTCTCTCTACAATTTTTCAACAAAATTTTTCTCTGGCTATTTTTTTGTACATTCTTCAGGGAACATCAGCACTTTCTTACAAAACCCATAAAGAAAAGAATAATGATTGATAACTTTAAAATTATAGCAAGCTAAAGCAAAAATTTAATTAGACTAATCTAAGAAAAGTAAAGACATTCTAATTTTTATGTACAAAATAAATTAATCCACAATAAATAATATAAACACTTATATACATATACATCAAATATACATAATACCCTGAAATTTTAATACGGTGTTTAAATGAATGTTACTTTTAAATAAACACCGTCGGCTGTCAGATATGGAAGCACATGAATAAATTATGCATACGTCATATTCATGTTATTTGTTATGCAAAATGATACTTTGCTTTAACAAATTCCACTCATGGTAGGTAAACAAGATTTCCGTTTGGCTATAATTAATTTTATTTCTCTTTTTAACAATAAAATTACTAATTATATTACTTCAAAGATATATAAAACTGTTTATATTGTCTGTTTTAATTCCATCAATTTTGATTTTACTTTTCATTTTCTTTTTCCCAAGCATTATTAGATTTGGAGAGCTTAAGAATAAATAGTTTTCAGACTTATTTAGCATCTTCAAGGTAGATTTTGATACTTCTCTATCTTTTCCAATGATTACTATTCTATCTGCATATTTTAAATTGTTTATTATTTTTTCCATACACTGATGGGATTTTTTGTTCACTCTTTTTTTTATATTAGATCCATTATTTTTTCGAGATGCTTGATGAATAAACTGGTAAAATTAGATATTCTTGTCCTGTGCTTTTTTTCAAATTAATTTTTTATTTTTTGATACATTTGTAAGGATTCTTTAGAATCATTATAGATATTATTTAAAATATTAATTTGTTTATTATTTATCTCAAATGATTCAAGTTATGTCAATTTTTGGTCTAACTTTCAATTTTTTTCTGAACAACACAAAAATATAAATTATTTTCTTGTTTCTGAATATCTCTACAATAAGTCAGGAATGCCAATATCTTCTGTATATAATTTTCTAAATCTAAATTGTTTATTTTCTAAATCTAAATTGTTTATCCACCTAGTGCTTTTCTCTATGAGATTTTTCTATTTAATTACTTTTAAGACGTGGCCAAAAATGCTAAATAAATGTAATGGTTGTATAGTTTTATTAATTAAAATAAATATTTTAAGTAATTTTTATTGATATCAAAGAGATGTTTGAACTTCATCAAATTGATTAACTTTATAATTGTAGCACTTATTATGTCATGAAAATACAACTTATTAAAAAAAATTTAACTTTTTTTTAAATTTATTATAGTTATTAAATATTAAAATAACGAATATGTTAGGATTATTTGTTGAAACTAGAAATGTTGATTAGCAAACAAGCAAGTGAATTTGCATCTTTTATATTCTCAAAGAGGCCCAATTGGTAGTCTGAATATTTACTCTATTAAATCATGTGTGCAACGGTATTAAGTTTGTGTTAGTGTGGTATTGTTCTAATTACCAGCACTGAATATAGAGTTTTGAATTATGTAGCATTATTGAAATTAGCAAAAAAATCCTGTGTTTTGTTTATATATATATTAATGCAAAAACAATTTTTATTTCTTTAGATTAGAATATTATGAAGAAACACATTTAAGTGACTTTTATTATACTATGTTTTAATATAAGATGTTATACATAGCCAAATTCTGAATTCTTATTCTTAAGTAGTAAAACAATGCCTACTATAAATTTGTTGTTTATTTATATTATGATAATAAATAAAATAAATAAACGCCTAATTAATAATATTTAACTATATTAATAAAACTCCATCAATAAATTATTAATGATCATAAAATATTTTATTTAAATTAACCGCTTTTTTTTTTTTATTAAATTGTTATCACAATTATTTAAATAAATTCATCTAAGCTGGTCATTCAAAAAAAGATCTATCTATTCATTATCAAATTAATTTGGAACCAAAGTCACAATCAAAAATTGCAAAAATACACAAAATTTAATACGCTTTATTACATGCCACCTACACCGTTAACGAAGTAATTAGACTAATCAACAACTTTTCACAAATAGACTATCTTTTTCCCATATAACTCCACTAACACTCCACCATTCATTAAGAATATCTTTGAAAAAATATTAACTGATCTCATTACTAAGCTCTCAGTTTTCTCTCACAATCCATAATTAATAAAACTAGGTATTAGAAAAGAAATTAAATAACTTAACAATCTTTTTGGTTATTTATCAGGTAATTTCTAAGAATTTTCAAATATTGGTCTCAAACCAAAATATTTAGACTTCTTAATTAAAGTTAGTGATAAAGTCTTTTTCAAATATTTTTATTTTCTCCAAAAGAAACCAATATCTTATAAATATAAATATGTCATATATCTTAAAGATAAAATAAAATCATGGATATTTTTTAATGGAATCCTCTCAAAAACACACTATACTTTTATCACTGGCATTTCTTCTCCACATATATAAATAATAACCAACTGTATTTATAATTTAGTAAAAAAAATTTCCAAATTAAGAATCACTATTTTATTATTTTCACATTCTGATATATAAGGTGCCACCTGTTCTTCAACCCTACATTTTTAAAATTTAAAACACTCTTTTTAAATAAAAGTACTGTAATATTAAAATGAGGGACGAAATCCATGCAGCAGCAGATATTTTTGCAGCTACTTGGAGTATGGTCTCATTCACAACAATAATGGATTTGATTGTTTTTTGTTGTTGATACGTATTATAGTCTGTAATGAATCTCTAAATAAATAAAATATATTCTAATTAGAAGGAATTGGAACTCAGACATTCAAGCTCTCTATAGCCACCCACTCCATCCTATACAACTGATATTCATGGCCACATGTATATAAAAAATAAATGATCTCCAATATATATATTTTATGCTGAACTAGCACTCATCAGTTGGTTAAGATCATCATATCTCTATCTCTCTCTCTCTCACACACACACACATATATATATATATATATATATAGAGAGAGAGAGAGGAGAGAGAGAGAGAGGGAGAGTCAACATGGGTATGACAATAATATTGGCATCAACAAAGGCTTTGAGCGTTTCATTATCAGATTTTCAATGATATGAATGGCAGAAGAATTGGACAGTAAAAAAGATTGAAGCCTGTCCACTTAAATTTGAAGATTTTCTATCATAATATAAACTGAGCACTGATTATATATATATATATATGATAATCTAGACCAACTGATGGGTGCTGGTTTCAGCATGAATTGCATATATTGGACCTCATTTATATTTTTCATCATATATGGAGTCATGTGGATTTGTTGTATAGGATGGAATGGATAACTATAGTGAGCTTTAAAATCTGAGTTCAAATATCTTCTAATTGCATTGAATTCAATATAGACAATATATTTGCATTTAAATATTACAGATTCATCGGGTATTCTGCTCAACCCTCTTCTGTGTATTTGAATGGACATATTGAAGTTCTATGCATGAGGGATCAGAGTGACTTTCAAGCTGAATATAACAATAATATTGGCATCAACAAGAGCTTTGACTGTTTCCGTCATCAGATTTTCAATGATATGGATGGCTGAAGATTTGGAGGAGAGAGAATATTGAAGCCTGTCCATTGAAGTTTGAAGATTTGATATCTTAATATAAACTGAGCACTGATTATTTATGTGTGGGAGATGATGATGTTTCAGAGCAAAATACATATATAGGAGAACATTTATGATTTTCACATGTATGTGGTTATGTGTATCTGTTGTATAGAATGGAGTGAATAGCGATAGGTAGCATTAAATTCTGAGTTCAAATCGCTTCCAATTACATTGAGTTCAGTATAGACAATATACTTGTATTGAAAAATATGTTCTGTAAATAGTTTGATTAAATAAATGTTATTTTAAAACTGAATTCCCCAGGAGTTTAAAAAAAATCTTAATAAATGTTACTTTAAAAAAATCTTAAAACAGAGTATAAGTTTTGCGGATTGCACAAAACAAATTTAAAAAAAACAAAAAACATTTTTTTTATTGATTTTATAGTAAAAGTTAAAACAAACTATAACTATTATATATTTATTTTTTAAGTAAACATTAAAAAGAACTTTATTATTTATTCAAGTATAGTCATTCAATTTCTAAAAATCAAAAGTTAAAAACAAATGGTTAAATAGCTTTATCGGTATCTTATTTAAATTTCTTCTTTTTTTATAAATTTTCCATAGAAACGCTATTTTGACATGGTACTTATAGTATAGTATAATTAGTCTAATAATAGTATTATACACATCTAATGGGCACAAAGTCTTTTATATAATAAAAACGGAGTAGCATTAGTAAAACTTTCTGAGCAAAAATACATTGGAATAAAAATAAAATGAGAACCAACCTAGTTTGGCAACAAAAATCTTATTCAGAAATAAGGTTTATTGCTTATTGAAAGTTTTGCTTATCTAAATTTATTATACTGTTATAAATTTTTGAGACATTTAAACGCCATTCATTAAAGATCTTTTAATTTTTTTAAGCTTCTCAAAAGGAGAAGCTATTACGGTGTAAAGAGAAAGTTATAATTTCAAATGAATTGAAAATTTACACTGCTACTTATATCTTTTTATTTCTGTAGTACTCCAAAATAAATGACATTTGTTTAAAAAATACATAGATCTATAGCATGTTAACTTTTTTAAACATCAAAGAAATAGAAATATTACTCAGTTTACGGGACCAGGATGAAATGGTATAATTGCAAAAATATGCCAGGTAGTTTGTGACATTTCTGAAAAAAATAAAGTTAAATATGAAATAGAATAGAAGAATTAATCTTCAATCTTAAATATAAATATCAAATTAAAAGGTGTAAAGTTGTGAGGAACAGTCTTAGCTAATGTGAGAAATAAAAATTTGTAAACATTATCTTATTGTGGGATTATGAACATAACATTAATTATATCATTCAGTATTATTCTTTTTACTACTACTAACACTACTACTATGCTATCTATTACTATTACTACTGATATTACTACTATTATTACTGCTATTATTACTACTACTCTAATAAAAATGATAAAAAATATAATGAAGAAAAACATCCTCATAATCTATTTTTCCAATCCATACTTTAATTAAATTTCTCATCATTATGGTGTTAGTGTCTTTGAATTAAATATAAAATAAATTAAATTATCAAATATATTTTTGTTTAATTAAATCGAAAAATAAGATACTCAATTTGTCGTTTTATATATATTGATTTTACTAATAAACATAAATTATCAAAATTAAAATTTAGAATAATTTTTTTCTTGATTTTAATATACTTCAATCAACCTTATCATTTTCTTATACAGTATATACATATAATATTAATTAAAATTTTGAATCTCAGTGATTATCAGTCTCCTCACCTTCCTAATAAAATCACTAAACATTATCAAGAGACTAAATAGCAACGCTAAAGGCATAGGCAGAAACTTTTTTTTTGTTTTTGTATATTTGCTTTTCATTTAAAATAAAAAATTTCTACATAAATAGCTATTATATTGACTATATATTTGTAGTAAAATGTTAAAAACCAAAATTCTCAAAGCTTTTTTGTCCAAGAATTATCACTTTGTCAAGCTATATATATATTTAAAGCTAGTTTAGAATTCCTTTATAGTTTTAATAATCTAAATTATCAACTTATTGCCGAAAAGGAAGTGCATGACCAAATTTTGGTGTATACCAAAATAATAATTTATATTATTTTATGCCTAATTATTATTTTTTATTAAAAACACATTCAAAAATGTATGGAGAAATTATTATGTTATTACATTCAATTTTAAAAAAATAAAATGTCAGTTTCAGATATTTCAATAAGGCAATTTACAAAATTTATAACTTATTTTAATTATTATAAGTGTACCTTTGAAGGTTTTTGCAATGCTATATATTGCAGAGACTTTTACTATATGGTGAAACTAAACTGAATTCAGACCCATATAGTTATATAGTTTGTTAAGCTGGGTTTGAAGACATTTATGTGTCTGATAAACTCATGCTTTCAAATTGATAGAAACATGTTTGATAAGTGCCGACTTTAGAATTGGTATTTCAATCTAGTTTCTAGTCTCCCAACCCTTCACTGATGTGAGCCAATAAGCTCAAAACCAGCTGGTCTGAAGGTGGGAATACATGATAGAGATTTTGAATTCTATCTCTTCCCATACTTATGTAAACAAAGCTTGATTAGAGCCATTGGTAAAGCTCAATCTAGTGATCATAAAATACAAGCTTAAGCGCAAGTTATGAAATTTATAACTTGTTTTAATTATATATATATATATGTAATAAATAAAGTTTGATATCTGTATTCGTTTCACAATATATGTAATATACAAATCAATATATATATATATATATCAAAATACAGTACAATTTATATAAATTATATTCTTTTAGAAGTACTTTCGACTATACACTTTGTAGTCTTTATCAACTATATAACGTGGACACTTAACAGAAGTGCATTAGAGAGAACTTCAGACCACTCAATGAAGTAGAAAGGATGCATGTTAGGAGTAATAAGAAAAGATTGAAAACAAAATACACGAGTGAGAGAACTAACAGGTGTTACTGATATCATTGAAAGAAGTAAAAAGACTGAAGTAAAATTGTATTGGACATGTTGTGAAAATAAATAAAAACAGATCAATAAATGAAATCTAAACTGGATTCCAAGAGATTGTAAAAGACTTATAGAGGAATTACATGTGGGATGGATGGATGAAATAAGTAAGTGTACCAGGGTGATATGAAAAAGAGAAGCTAGAAATCAAAGAAGATGGGGATAAACATTCATTTTTCAGTGATCAATAATTGTTGAAAATGATGATGATAGATAGATAGTAATTTGCAGTTATTTTTATTACACTTTATCACTTTATCAATAGTTCAGACATTAATTTTTATATCTTTGGCATTATTATATTAAGATAACCTTTTATATGAATTAAATGAAATAAGAGACATTTATTAACTATAATGGTTACAAATTTTTAAAAAAACCTGAAATTTCATATTGCATTACATCAGTTTATAATTTACACAAGTCAATGAAGAATCAGATATAAATGCCATAAAACTTAAAGACATATCTTCTGTAAGCACTTACACAATTAAAATTAGCCACATTACACATTTTAAAGTAGATTGAACAATGATATTTATCAGAGCAATGTCAAATATAATACAAATGTATACATAGTCTCTTTCATGTTGGTTTATTATATAAATTTATAAAGTATCACCAATATCTATTCATATTACATCAATGTAAACCAACAACTGATTATCAAATATCTAAATATTGAATAAATTATATAAATTAATAATATACAACAAGAATAAAAAACTTCCCAAGAATTAATTATACAAAAGCATTATTCTCTAATTCCAAATCTGCTTTGCAGTTAAAAATTAATCCACTTTCATCTATGACTCCAAGATGTTATATAAAAAAACAAATCAGTCAATAATGTTTATCATAGCAAACATTAAATTTACCAACAATATACATCCATTTCAAGCCATTCAAATTATTTAACTCCTGTATAAGTAAATGTATAGTATTGGTATTTCCACAAACAAAAACATCATCCACATATCTTTTGAATATCTTTAAAAAATCACATATTTAAAACACTAAAGGGGATACATAAAGTGTAAATCAAAAGTACCAATTATGCATAAGATAGCAAGTGTTAGATTATTTTTGTTTTGTAATGAAAAATTATGTCATTACCAGTGTGATAAATTAAAAAATATTGAAATAATTGTCAAGGAATTGCTTGAAATTGGTTATAAGATAAAACAGATTATGATACTTTATGACAATTTAAAAAAAGTTATAATGGTGTAAGATTGATAGTAAAAAATGGATATAATTGTATTTATTTCAAATGCTCAAGTGAAATTTTTTAAGGATATACATAAAAATGTGTTTAATGTTTCATTTTATGTTACAAAAAATGTTATTAAATTAGTGAATAATTCTAAAAATGCCATACCTGTCAAGCAGAAAAGTAATGTTGTGTATCAATTTTTTTGTGGGTATAAGTTACCATGTACAGATGAATTGAGATGCAATATTGAAAAAAGATTAAAGAAGCATGAATTGTTATATAAGTATGTAAAAAGTAAAAACATGAGTGATTTAATGATTGCTTCAGTTTTCTTGAATCATGAAAGGACATGTAAATATAAATTTGAGTTTGATATTGAAAGTATTAAGATTCTTCATGAAGAGAGAAAACATAATAAAAGAAAAATTAAGGAGGCAATTTTTATAAATAGGAATAAAATGAATATAATTAATAGACAAGCTACTAACATTAAAATTCATGATTCATGGAATTTGAGTTGATGTTGTTTGTTTTTTGAATCTTATGGCAGTTGGAGTAGGTTAAAGAATTAACAAAAAAAATTTCTGCAGATTAAATGACTGGATATATAGTTTATTACTGTTATATATAATAAACAAAACAAGTTATAAATTTCATAACTTGCTTTTAGCTTGCATTTTATGATCACTAGATGGAGCTTTACCAATAGCTCCTAACAAGCTTTTGTTTACATAAATGCCGAGAGAGATAGAATTCAATATCTCTTTTGTTGTCTCCACCTCCAGACCAGCTGGTTTCGAGCTAGTTGTCTTACATCAGTGAAGAGTAGGGAGACTAAGAAACTAGATCTAAATACTAACTCTAAAATCAGCATTTATCAAACACATTTCTATCAGTTTGAAAGCATGAAATTTATCAGACATGTAATGTCTTCAAATCCAGCTTAACAAATTAGATAGCTATATGGGTCTGAAATCAGTTCAGTTTCACCATATAGTAAAAGCCTCTGCAATATATATCATTGCAAAAACCTTCAAGGGTACATTTATGATAAACAAAACAAGTTATAAATTTTGTAACTTGCTTTTAGCTTGCATTTTATGATCACTAGATGGAGCTTTACTAATAGCTCCTAACAAGCTTTTGTTTACATAAAATACCGAGAGAGATAGAATTCAATATCTCTTTCATTGTCTCCACCTCCAGACCAGCTGGTTTTGAGCATAAAGCCACACTATTAATTTTGATGAAGCTAAGGTTGTCTTCTTTGAGAGAATTGAAATAAAAAGAAGAATTAAAGAATCTTTATTATTAAAAATTTATGGTTCTGAAGCAATTAACTTATTTAAAAGTTCTTTTAATATTAAGGCTGTAAGGAAAATAAGTGGAAATGTGGGTAATGTTTCATTTTAATATGTTGTTATTTTATAGTTCTTTATACTTGAGAAGTATACTTGTAGTAGTTGTAGTGGTCTGATTTGTATGTTCATTCAGCAAGACTTAGAATATGAGTAAAAATACTTCAAATCCAATCATGCCTGAGATACACAGGTCAAAAGCAATCATGAATGTTAACCTATTTGCCCATTCCCCAAATCTATAACAACATGAACAACATCTCTGGTGATACAGATGAATTAATTTATTCCAGACTTGGAGACACAGTGGTTAAACATATCGTATGGCAAATATGACTAACTAACTAAATTATGAATGAAAAGCTGAATATAACTGATAATATAATACATATAGATGGATAGACTATGGAATGCTGAGACTAAACTGATTGGTGAATGGTTAATAGTCTAACACAGGAGCGAATAAACTTTAATAAAACTTTAATAATGAATTATTTAGAATAATGAATTATCATAAACAGATATTAAGGCTAAATTGAATAATGATTTAAACACTTGGATAAATTGAGATGTAAGCTTTAGTAAATGCACTATGACATAGTCATTTGTAAATTATAATCATAGGTTTCATACAAGTAATCTTAAGTTTGCATATTCATAGGGTTACATAATTTAGTATTTGTACAACACATGGTGTTGACACTAATGTGTCATTTAAGAAAAATGTGAGCTGATAACCAAACTCATGATAAATTATATATATACATATTGTATAATCAATATAGTGTGGTTTAATATTCCAATAATAATTAGATATCACTTTCTCATAAATAATTTAATAATATTAACAGCACTTTAGAATAGAAGAATTTATAACTAAGGACCATCATGATATATATATATATATATATATATATATATATATCATATATATATATATATATATATATATATATATATATATAATAAATGAGAACCTTTTATTATTTATAATCATGATTGAATTAACATATATGATAATAATACTATGGTTGGTGCATAATTTCTAATATTGGGTCAATATGATTGACAAAAGATAATAATATAGGTTACAATAAATATGGGCCATGAATACACAATTATTTGTGTATTTCACTTAATAAGATTATATTTAACTATAAAATTAATCGTGTTTAATGATTTAAATAATTTAGTGAGACTTACAAATGCATCCGAGGATCGTTTATCTGACAAGGCAGGCAGCTTAATACAAGCTTTACTAGCAACATTCCAATAAAATTAATATTAATAAATAAAGAATGGATCACCATTATCACAGCATTACAACTTACTGATATTGAATGGGCATAAATATAAAATAGTAATATGTTGTGGTGTTTAACATGTAAGATGAGATGGGTCCAGAGTTCATGATGATCCAAAAAGACAAAGCAAAATATGATAAATAATACTTCTGCCATATATTAGCAATGCTAAGTAAGTTAATAAGATCCCTAATGACCTTGATATATCAATTAAAACTCTAAATAAATCTAACATCAAGTGTAATGTCATGATTAAATATTAAATCATATCATAGGTCTGAATATGACCTTAAATCACAGTTAGAATATCATTCATAGGGAAGGGGCATATTATCTCCTCATTTAAACAAATCCCACCTACATTTTAAATAGGCAACATAAATATAACATTAAATGTAATGCTTGATTGATGTTATGAGTAAATGGTTAACTTATTACACTCAAAGCAGTGAAGGTCATTGAGATTACTTTTAAAATATTGCAAAATGTGATTTAACCAATAGTATTTGGCAACTAATGAGAAATTGATATTACTTAATAGATGGAGGACAGTGTTAATAACAATCTACCATTAAGCATATATAAAATTATATTCAATTACTACTCAACTGAGTGAGCATGTGTTTTGTAAGAAAACTTAGGAATATTAATTAAACCTCCCATTAATAGTGGAATTGAATATAATAATAGATTAGGCTCACAAGGTTGGGTCTAATTGGCATATTAATTTAAATCTAGATCAAAGTACATAAAACATAATGCAATATTAATTGATTAAATTTGCCACACTAAAATAAAGAAATATATAGAGAGCATGAAACAGATGAAAAGAAATTACAGATTTATATTTTTATAGAGTTATTAAATAAGGAATTAAAATACAATAAATATAACTAACACTACACCACCAGTGTATTCATAGACAGGGAATTACATTTACAAAGATTGAATAAAGTATATATAATTGAAATAGGAGTAAGAGAGTTCTTTAAAATGGCATTGAAGCATTTACCTTCCAATGACATATAGACTTGCTTGCCAGATGGATTAACATTCTCATGAAACAGTTTATATTAAAGCACAGGTAGCAATACCTATTTCATTGGATGGCAGATAACATCTTCTTCATAAAATCACATTAAACATTTAGGCAGTCTATCAGTTTTATATAACAGGAATGACATTATTGCTCGAAGACAATCTTTGGGAGATTGGGGGAAAGGTGAAATTTGTTCCACTACTTGAGCATCATATTATTGAAGTTTTTAGTTATGTGGATTCTGTTAGCCCACAAACTCAGAATATATCATTTGTTAAATTAAACTCTATTTATCCCGTTCTATTATATCAGGAATGCTTTTAACAAATCACCCAAGGCAATACAATACCAAGTTACTTTGTATGGTCTCAATTAGCAGGAAGTATGCTTTTGTCTTTAAACATAGTAGTAGATGTAACTGAATGATAAGTTCCAAATATATTGTTCTTATCTTTTCCCAATTTGGAAACAGACTCGAATATATATAATTCTAATTAAATTATCAGCCTGGCCAAGACTAATTAAACGAGTGATCTTTTTATTAAATAATGTGTGATTTTTGTTTACTAAATTTAAATTATGCTAATTATCTTCCAGAATTTTCTCAAGTATTGCATCAGCTTCTATAACTATTTCATATGAGCTAATGCTAAAAAAAAAAAAGAATGTATAAATAATATTTTATATTTTATAAGTATCCATCATATATGACTACTTATGGTTATGAAATTAAATATTCCCAGTATTTAAACTGTAATTAACTTTATAAATCAAACATTTGTAGATAAATATTTAAAATTATTATGGGAAGATGGAAATAGTTACATGTATATGCATGCTTACACCCTCTGATAACCTAAGTGTGTGGAAGGATGGATTTGAAACCCCAAATCATGGTTAATCATGCCATCAGACAGGGAAGCAAAAATACATAACACAGATTTACCACTTCACAGTGAAACCAATGGTAGTGTTTTAGAGTTTATTTTTTTGGCAATTCTGATTGAGTTGTGAATTTGAAGTAATTTTGATTATATATATATATATATATATATATATATATATATATATGTGCCAATGCCAAATTGGCACATCTATATAAAATAATTTTGTATAAAAATTATTATCAAAATCTTTCGGAAAAAAGAATTTGAAATAAAAGTTACAATTAATTACTTTAAAGAGGGGAGAGGGAGTTTTCCTATAAAAAAAAATTAAAAGTTAAAAATCTCTTTTCATTCCAGTTTAGTAGAATAAATGTGTAGATATATGCGATGGTAAATAGAAATAAATGTTAGCTCATTAATAAGATAAATGTGTGTTAGAATAATATTAAAAAATAATAATAATAATAATTGAAATGAAATGTATTTAAAAACACAGTGGTGGGCTACTAAAGATATAAAAACAATACGTTTATGAAAGCTACTACTAATCAAACAATCAATCAAAAAACACGTCATAGGATTAGTTATCAGGGAATTTCAACAACACCTATTGCACTTATTCCCGGAGGATATCAAAACAAAAACAATTCACAGATATAAATAGCTAGATTTTATTGGACAGGCTAGTGTTGAGTTTGCAATTCAGTCTAGTTTCCAGTGATAGTTTGTTTCAGTACAATTTCTATTATGTATACAGAAACCAACATGCACTGTTGAGCAGCCTTGGAAATATACGCTTGTGCTCCAGCCTTTTTGTCCAACAAGATCGTCAAAACCTGCCTGTGAAATAATGTCTTCATAACAACTCCGAAATCCTCCATCAAACGTTCAGCTGTCTTCAAGAATAAAACAAATGGATTCGCATAAAATCTCTTCAAGAATTGTCAAAATCTAACCGATTGGATATAATCCATCAGAAGCAGCAGAAGCAGCCAACGACAAGAAAAAAAATCCTAGGTATATATTTTATTATTATCATTTATACGTAGTAGTCACCACTGTAATCCGTAAATATTCAAGATTCAAATTATATGAACTCTATCATACATAAAATGAACTATTGATATGTGTGTGTAAGTTTCAAATGCTATTAATGCTTTAGTATTATGTTTGTGAATGTAAAATGATTTAAAGGTCAAAGATTATTTATGCTTTTTTTCTTAAAATATATTATCATGTGTTAATTTTAAAAAAAAATGTGCGTGTGTTAAAATTGGATTTATAGGAAGGTTTATAATGCATTAATGTTAGTTAATAAATTATCTTTAAAACTTAATTAATGATAAGTAAAATAAATTATCTTTAAACTTAAACTTTATTTGTCGGTCAATTCTTCTTACCAACCTTTTATTAATTATTTCCACCACCAATTTTTGTATAATTTGTTATTGAATAAAATTAGACTGAGCTAGTTTGAGGAAATGTTTCGAGCACTGGATTATGAGCCTACTGCCCGACTACATTAGTCCTTTGGACTAGCTGGTGCCGGGAGTTTACTCCAAAACAAATAAAGTATTTGGATAGTAGGGGTTTGAATCTAGCAGCCAAGATGGGCCATTGTTGATAGTTAAAGCTATCAATAAGATCTCCCATTTTGCTCGAACGTGCCAGCTCATTCACGTATCGTTTATAGGATTATAAATGTATATGAAAGGAGTTTGAAACCGGTCAAAACTTATATACATATAAGTAAGTGGTTTCAGTGATTCGACCTGGTACAATATATATATATATAAAGCTTGTTTAGAGCTCATTAGCATGCTCTTAATTTTATATATATATATATTTGTAGAGGGAAGTAAATATAATGTAATAGAATGCATAATTGGCACAATTGGAAAATTTACAACTTATTCCAATTGCTGTAATCACATAGAGAAACAATTCTACTTCCACTCCTCCATGGATTGTCAGGATCTTTTTTCTTGACTGCCACTATACTTTAAATTTCTGGATAGAACTTTTTTTGCAACTAAGCCTCTTTATGAAAACAGCCTGCATGAATTTGATATGAAACTACTAATTGTTTGAATACCAGGAGTTAAAAAATTATATTTATAATAATTTTTGTACTTATGAGATAACTAAGACTAAATATTAAAAGTAATCGTTCCTTATTAGGTACTTATTTTCTAATTAACTGAGTGCAAATGCACTAATTATTTAACTGTATATATTTTTATTTATCAGTTACAAGCTTTATTATCTATTTCACATTATAAACTGTTTACTAAATTCCTAAACAATTTAATTTAACTTTAGGTAATTAAAAAAAAAAAAAATTCAAGTATTATATCAAAATTGGTCTTTTTTAACCACTATATTTTTTTTTATTTTATGAAAATATTTACATATAAAAATCATTATAAGTTTTGAATGATAACATTTAAGCTCTTGTAGAATAAAATTCTGTCATATACTGGAGTATATTCTATACTTCTAATATTAATTTTCCATCTTCACATTTATCACTAATAAATAATCTACTAAATTTCTAATTATTATAGCACATATTTGGGATTAGTAAAACAATTGCAAATATATCCATTATTCCATTACCTTTCATTATAAATAAAAATATAAAACATCTATTCTTAAATATTTCGACTTAATTGTAGATTGCAGATTTTATTAACTTTCATATATGTTCTTTGATAGTTTTGAAATAAAGATATGTTCATTTTATTATATTATAGCTTAAAATTTACACACTGACATATTGCAATTTGGTAGATACTGTATATATGTTCTATCACAAATATATATAATTTACATATAATTTATAATTAACCTATTAGCTATTGGCACTTAAATTAATATATATAAAATTCAACTGTAATTAACTCTTTAGCTATTGGGACTTCAGTTTATATATATGTTGAAACGAAGATTTTCATGGGTTGAATATATAAAATACATATTTTGCGTTTATTCAAATCAGTGATTGTAGCGCCTCTACAATAGTTTTTATATCTTTTACCACCGAGTGGATGACTTGTGTGACCAAGTCAAAACGTCGGAATATTAATATTTAAAATTTTTTAACACGGATGAACCCGCAAAATATGTATTTTATATATATGTGTGTGTGTTGACTGGTTTCTAATAGTTTAGATATATATCCCCTATATTTATATATATATGGCAAAAGATTAATAACCAACACAGTATATCTAACTAGCAGTCTAAACTGATGATATTTGATCTGTTTAAATATTCTATAAAAGTAAAATAGTAAAAGAAAAATACGTTTATTTGCTACTTATATAGATATAAAAAGAAAATTCTTGAAGCATAGTATAATCGGTGATAAGAAGTATTCACACATCCTAAAACGTTAAATATATATAAAAAAAAATAGTTAAATTTTAAAATATCTTTTTTTTAGTACAATGTTAATTAAGGTATTGCATAGTGACGATAATGTCAAGGTGTCTCCTGATAAACTAGACAAATTCAAAATGAATTCACAGCGTGAAATTCATTTTCAAATTATACTAATTTGTCGTCAAGAATAAAAGAGAAAGAGAGAAATTAGATTTGTAAAAAATGAAAGATAATAAATTGATCTAATATTATTTTCTAAGTAAGTGAAAATAGAAATTAATTTTATAGCTGCTAATATTCACAATAATTCAAAATAGGTATGTATAATTATGAAGAGAAAATTTATGTTTTACAGACTAGTTCTTCCTTTGATTAAATCTAAATAAATCTATATAAATGTGTGTGTGTTCTATATATCTATTATCAATTTACCCTCTCTTTTCCTATCTATCTATATTTATTCATTTATATATTAATTTATTTAGCTATCCATGTAACTATCTTTATCTACATGTCTCTCTTTACATCTATATGTCGTCCTGATATAAGAAGGAGCAAGGAGTTAGGAGAAGCGTCCAATATCTCTTTTAACTTTAACATATTATCATGTTCTGGCACTAGAGAGCCATTCAATCACATTTAAACAGTTACAATATATTGATCTCAATATGATATCTAGCTATCAATGTATATTTATCTGCCATTTTTTACTTGTCTGCCCTGTTCATCTTGTTCTTGAACTAACCATCTTACAATTTATTTATCTACCTACATACCTGATTGTGTCATGTTATGAAGTAAAATAGCACGGTTTTAACTGTAATAAGATGCACACCATTTATAATTTGAGAATTATATTTCACATACTATTATTTTGCTGAATAAGTTCTAAATAAAATGGCAACCAAAAAAAAAACACTTTTAGAATTGAAAGAGTAGAATGATAAAAAGTATTTTAGTGCTATTAGATTAAGCTTATACTTGAGAAATTACAGGGTTTAATAATAAATTCATTAAGTGTGACAGTTTCAAGAACTTGTTAAATTATACACTAAGCTGTATGAATTATGAATAGGAGTTCTTTAGTTTTTATTGATACATAAGTGTTAATCAGATCATGCATATTGACTAACTTTACTAAATATACAGTAAGTTTAGTAGGAATAATATACAGTTGATTAGTCTTGCTGCTTTAACTAGAGGATATCTTTTTTATATCTAATAATATGTAACTTTGGTTGAGTCATATATATATATATATAAAACAAATAAAATGTCCTTAAATTAAAAACAAAATTGTAATTATAATTGAAATAATAAATTTAACGGTTTACAAACTATTACAAACAATCCTTAAATATGCAGAAGTACTTTCAGTTAATTTCTTAAACATGTCTCAAATGCCATTAAATTCAAAAACAAAAACTTCTGTGGATTTAAGGATTGTTTGTAATAGTTTGTAAATCGTTAAATTTATTATTTCAATTATAATTATATATATATAATTCAAACCTACCTAACACTATACTAGTAATAAATAAAATGATGAAACCATAAATAAAAATCCAAATTTTACCAAAATCCTTATATGACCATGGTTTCGTCTACTAAACAAAGAGGTCTCAAATGAAAATCAAACTTAAAAAACAAACATATATATACCAAACAAAGAAACCTTCCCATAATTCATTTCAAAAATCAACCTCTCTTTATATACAAAAGATGTCTTCATAAGGTTGATAGCTTCAGATTCAAGAAGTTTTATCATTAAACTTTCCTTTACTCTTCTCTTTAATTCATTCTTTTCATAAAAAATCACCATTGCATTGTCAAACAATATTTTATAACCATTATTCAATTCATGAATATATAAAACTGAGTTATGATGCCTATGTTTAACTCTATTTATATGAACTTTAATCCTTTCATTAAGGCTAAATTTACTTTGACCTATATAAATCTTACTACAACTACAAAGAATCTTATAAATAATACAGGGATAGATTTACTATCAATTGACTATTATGAACCATTCAGTAAATAATTCAAATCAGAACCTTTCTTCCATGCAATATTCATTAGCCTAACAAATGACTATTCTTATAAATGAAATTATAAATTGATGACTTAAATGGTAAAGACATAATATCTTTATCATTACTAACCATAAAAATTTTCCTATTGGTGTCATGATTATAAATATTATTATTAAATATAAGATTTCTAATAAGTTCATGATTATAACCTAATTCTACATAATCAGCAGCAAGTTGGCCTTTTTGAATATCAGCATTATTACTAAATAAGCATCACATGACCACCACCTCTTATGCTTGTGTATAATTGTTGTTAAAACAGGCAAAACTCACTAGCTTGCTGTGTGAGGCAATACATATAGTGAGTTTTGCCTGTTTTAACAACATTATTACTAAAGTTATTAGGCATTTTATTCCTGCAACAAAAATTCAATAGAGATATTTTTTATCAAGCCTAATCATATTTCTCAAACTTTTAGGGTTTATAAAATTATTACAAAATAAAACATTATCAACCTTCTCAACACTTAAATCCAAAAATTTTAATTTTACTAAATCAAAATTACCACCCTCAATAGCAAAATTAATACTAGAATCAAAACCATTCAATCCATGTAGAAACTCCTCTATTTTTTTTTCCTGAATAACAAACAAACAATCGTCAACATACCTAACAAATAATTTTAAAGAAACAGAAAATTGATTAATAACACTACATTCCAAAACTCAATATAGACAGAACCTGACTCTCTTTAATTTTATAAAACATATCATTGCATGTGAAATACATTGAATCCTCTAAGAGCAAAGGCAAATTATGAATAATTTTAATCTTATCTGCAGGAGCTTCAAAAGAAGAATAAACACAAAAATTGACCTAATTTAATATAGTATTTAAAAAATCTTATTAAAATTTTGATATTTTGTCAACAATTCCTCCTATAAAATCAAAAATACATCTTAAAGAAAAACTATCTTTATGATATTTCAAATTAAAGAAAACCTTTGGAGCTACTTAACCACTAGGATAACAACTTAAATAAGTAGCTCTATCAAAAATCCTTTTTATTTTCCGTAATTTTCATAATTTTAATCAAGTTACATTTTACTTTTTTACCAGGATCAGAATCTAAAATAGCATACTTTCCCTGATTTAATTCTAAAAAAACTTTCCTTTCAAAATCAATATTATTTAGCAATACAAACCAGCCACCTTCATCTTCTTTTAACAAGATAACATAATTGACTTTCAATCTTTTTTAAAAAAGACTAATTTGCTTAGGAGCAAAAACAAATTTTTTTAAAGTAATGTAAAGACACTTTATTTTCATCAAAAATATTACCACTACAATTCAATAATAGAAATAAAATCAAAAACTAAACTTTTACCGAAAATAGCCAAATCAGATAAATTCAAAACATAATTGGACAAATTTAAAACAGAAGAAACATCCTGCCCTTTTTAAAAACACCCCAAATTATACTCTTTTTGTTTAACAAAACTTTTTTCTCTCTCAGAATGTGTTTTAGTAGTTTAGACATTGAAAATATGTATCAATCAATTGATAGATTAAAAAGTATTGGTGTTTTTCTTTCAAATTTAAAAAATTTGATTTTTTCTGCAAGTAAGATTAAGATTATTCATGATTTGCTTTTGCTGTTAGAGGATTCAATGTATTTTACATGTAATGATGTTTTTTTATGAAATTAAAGAGGGTTGGGTTATTGGTTATGTTATTTCTCCTTTAATGTATTCTGTCTATATTGATTTTTTTCAAATGTAATGTTATTAATAAATTTTCTGTTTCTTTAAAAGTATTTTTTAGGTATGTTGATGATTGTTTGTTTGGTAGTCAGAAAGAAATGTTAGAGGAGTTTTTACATGGATTGAATGCTTTTGATTCTAGCATTATTTTTACTATTGATGTGGTAGTTTTGATTTTGCAAAATTAACATTTTTGGATTTAAGTGTTGAGAAGCTTGATAATGTTTTATTTTGTAGTCATTTTATAAAATCTAAGAATTTGAAAAATATGATTAGGTCTGACAGTTATCAGCTTTTTATGCATAAAAAATACCTCTATTAAATTTTTATTGTAGAAATAGAAGGCTTAATATCTTTAGTAATAATGCTGATATTCAAAAGGGTCAATTTGCTGCTGATTATATAGAATTAAGTTATAATCATGAACATATTAAAAATGTCATATTTAATTATATTTATAGTCATAACACTAATAAAAAAAATTGTATGGTTAGTGAGGATAAAGAATTTATGTCTTTACCATTTAAATCATCAATGTATAATTTCATTTATAAGAATAGTCATTTGTTAGGAGGATTGAAGGTTGCATGGAAGAAAGGTTATGATTTGAATTCTGTACTGAATGGTTCAAAACAGTTGATTGATAGTAAACCCATTCCTAGTATTATTTATAAGATTCCTTGTAGTTGTAGTAAGATTTATATAGGTCAGAGAAAATTTAGCCTTAATGAAAGGATTAAAGTTTATATAAGTAGAGTTAAGCACAGGTATCATAGTTTTATATATTCTTGCATTGAATACAAGTCATAAGATATTGTTTGACAATGCAATGGTTATTTTTATGAACAAAATGAATTAACCAGAAGAGTAAAGGAAACTTTAATGATAAAACTTCTTGAATCGGCTGCTATCAATCTTATGAAAACATCTTTTGATATAAAGGGAAGTTGGTTCTTGAAATGAATTATGGGAAGGTTTGTTTGTTTTGTATATATGTGCTTGTTTCTTTAGTTTGATTTTCACTTGAAAAAAATCTATTTGTTTAGTAGATGAAACTATGGTTGTGTAAGGATTTTAGTAAAATTTGGATTTTTATCTTGTATTGTTTTGTTTTATGGTTTGTATATATATATATTGAAGCAGTTGGATCTAATTTCGATCTGAGCTTTATGAGATCCCACCTTTAATCTAGTTCAAACCCTGTCACTAACAGTGAATATTTCCATGAGACTTTATACTATCTTCAATATGCATTAGATTCAGTTAAAAACAGGTTATTATTTAAATATTTATTGAGACTAATTATCTTATGTTTAAATTTGTTAATGTTATTAATTACTTCATGATAAAATATTCATGAAAATATATATTTTTTAATTATGTGAATCGTGCGTATATATTTGTGGATGGTTAAATATATACTTGTTATAAAGTTTTACTACATCAGAATGTTTTATTTTATACTTTATCATTTCGTTCAAATTTATATTATTAAAAGTTACATTTTTTTGATAAGCTTTCAGATCGTTCTTTCCCAAAGACAATAGGGAATCTTTTATTAATTAGTTAAAAAGATAAGTTAAAACTTTAAGGACAGTGCTAAATTAAAATCATTTGTTCAGATTTACAAATTCATTTTCTAAATAAAAAATAAATTCAAAGTTAATGGATTTGAAAGTCTTATTGGAGGAATGGGTCGGAAATTAATTAGAGAAAATTTTGGTTTGTAATAATGTAAAAGCTTTAGCCTTAAGGTATCAAAATCAGAATGGGTGGGAAACAATAGGAAAGAGTATAAATAACTCAGAAAAGTTTCTATAGAGGAACCATTACTATTAAATTAACAGGAATTGCCATCAGAAACTATGTCCTTTTTAATTTTGATTTTTAATAGTATTTTCAGCATGGTACATGGCTAACTTTGGGGATCTGATTTCTGGATTCCGAAGTCCTCCATAAATCTTCAAAATGTTGCTGCTGAACAGAACATTTCAATACCAATCATAAGCTGTCAAAATACAGAAGAAAACTAATCCATAAATGAAATTTACATGAATCAAGTGCACACCTACATTGTCTCCTAAACCCAATCAGACTGTTTTTATGAATCAATGAGTGAGCCATGGAAGGGACTGGTAACCCTTCTTACTTTATAAATTGCAACCTTCTGGTTTGTTCATAAACTCTATCTCAAATCATAATTTAAATTAACTACTATCTAAAATTTCTCTATTCACTTTATAATGCATTAAATTTGTTATAGTAATTATCTATTCTATTATCTCTAGTCTTAAAATTAATACCTTGTTAACTTTCTTTCACTTACTATGGCAGTTCGTTTTAATTAATTTTAATTATATTTATTTGAATAACTATTAATATCATTTATTTGCAATAACATGCCAGTAAACTTGATAATAATCTTTTTCATTTAAACTCACCTTAAGAAAATAGTATTGCATTAAATTTTATAGCTTAATTATTGTCCATTAGAACTAAATTAATACGGTTCTATTAATTATCGAGTTGAAGGATTTATTTAATGTCTGATATGATTTTACCAACGGCTGAGAAGAATTATTAGCCCAGTTTATAACCTATGCTCTCAGCTATTTAAGTTATTCAAAATTATCTATTCATATTGATCACATTTATTAATGTTTTACGAAAGATTAATAAGGAAAATAAAATAAATATATTCTAATTTAAATCTTGTATTTTATATTTGTATTCTGGAAGGGCACGATAAAGGGTAATTATTATTATATTATATAATTGCATTTAAGCACATTTGCTCCGAGTAAGTTTGATTTTAATCTGATATGATCAGGTCATTACGTTAAGCATTTATTATATAATTTGGGCTTTATTAATCAAATATATGATCACTATATCATCACCATTCAGAATGTTGCTAATGTGAGCCATCCTCCTACCTTGTGGGTTTGTCATTTCCGTGATATTATTAATATTTTAAATATATAGGAAGAAATTACTTCCTCCCTCGCTCATTGCAATATTGGAACACCAAAGTCCATAGCTGTGTCCTAACCTGGCTTTCCCCGTGTTCCATGGAACATTTGTAGGGCATAAAGGACTTGTTGAATACAAGCTGCCCTTCCACTTCTTGAATCACTGACAAACCATTTTATATCATATTCATTTTGCTGCTCATAATGCGTTAGTACCATTTTATTTCTTAGTTCAAATAAAGGCCTGCTCTTTTGCTTTATAAATCGTAATAAATTGATTCCATTAAAATCAAACAATTTTTTAGCAATAATTTAAATAATTTTTTTTGTTAAGTATTGAAGTTATACCCTATATATTTATCATGCTGTTCATGAATTGATTTATGGATGTGTGGAAAATAACTCTCACCTCCTTTTTACATAAAATTAGAATCATATTTTCTTTTCCGAATAAAATATCAAATAACAAGTAATGTATGTAATTTGTTTGGCGCATTACTTACACTTGTCTACTTTGTCAGGGCATATATATATATATATATTAAATACTTACATATTATTTATTGGCATATGAGTACAACTGCCATTATTTATTGTACATTGTAATTCATGCTCTGAAGACTAGAGATAATTTATAATACTCATCATAAATATTTGAACAAATATTTGCTTATTATTAAATATTTTATATACATACTTGGTTTGATTGTTTATTATTTATTAATTAGTTTTAAATATTCATGCTCACTGTTTGTATTGGCAACCCAAATATACATATGTGAATTTATTCAGAAATATCCGTGGTCGTTTTATCATACATTAGTTAGAGTCAGATAAGTGGTCTCAGTAATTATCACATCCATTGAGTTAGTTCATGGCGCATAGTCTCATGTGCCATCAATATGTATTGTCCATTAGGTTTTGATCTGAGCTCATGAATTGAGTTGGAATTCAGTTTGTTTTTTGATATATTTCTTTGGTTTGACTGTCTGGAATGGCTGGATGTCTGATTTCGTGAGTTCGGGTCATGTTGGGTGGAAAATACATTTGACCGGTACAACATA
This sequence comes from Epiperipatus broadwayi, assembly GCA_028023455.1. Classification (NCBI taxonomy): domain Eukaryota; kingdom Metazoa; phylum Onychophora; class Udeonychophora; order Euonychophora; family Peripatidae; genus Epiperipatus; species Epiperipatus broadwayi. Next base: position 12,304,085 of record JAQFVV010012413.1, read on the forward strand.
TATATATATATATTGTAATGAGCACAGACGTTTGTTACATTGTTGTTGTTTTTTTATTAAACATGAAAGTAAATTAAAAAGTTCGCATTTAAAAATTTTCTTTAAGAATTAAAAATTGAAATTAAATATCATCTTAAACTCGTATATATTAAATCGCACAGATAATGAAAAATTATTAAAATAAAACTTTATTAAAGAAAAAGTATTTTAAAACTAAATTTTAAAAAGATTTGGAGATAAAATTATATCTTTAAATTTATCTTTAAATATATCTTTGATTTGGAAAACAGGTTAATTAATCAGAAATGGAAATGATAAATTTAATTAGTCAAATGTAAACCAGCCTTGGGCATTTAAATGTAAAAACATCGGTCAGATAGGAAAACAATAGAAACTTTTAGCAAATGAAATAAATCCATTGGGAAATCGGACCTCAACGAAAAGGATCATCACATCGATGATGTAATGTTAAGTCAATCTTTCAAAGTAATATAAAAGGACAAGTTTGGAAATTATTAGGGAGTGATTATGATTATTACGATGTGACAGATAGGTGTTAGTGTGGAGGAGCGGGAGAAGGGATTGAAGAGATGCATGATTCAATCCCTTCAGTTTTGCCAAAGAAAGAAGGAGAAATGAACTATCGTTTTCTACATTGAGGACCAACTAAACTAAAAAAAAAACCCCGAATGAATAAATAAAACAACGGCTAAATGGATACCAATCTTTTTAGGATGGCATGGGAATTCATGTTCATGGCAAGCAACGGATAAAGATGAACTGTTTTAAACCGTAAGAACTTTATAAATAATGAACATTAAATTAAAATTTTCCATATTTAAATGATTGCAATATTATCCTATCTGACCAACTTAATTTATTAATAATGTTATTTGATGTATTTTTTATTTATTTATTAAAATCATTTCCATTTATTTAATTTTGTTCTTTAAGTTTTATTATGATTTCTGTTTTCCGTTAAGTTAAATTATATAAATGTTAAACTTAAGTCGGGCATGAATGGCTGTATAGATTTGTAAAGTTATATTAGGGGAGGGTAATCTTAGGTTATTTGTTTCGTTGTTAAATTGGGTCAATGGATGGGATATATTGATGTAGTTAGTAGATGTAGTCGGAGATTCACTACTGGCAGAATTGTTTATATTTACGCCGCACTCACCCGTTTGCCTATGAAAGGAATTATAAGACAGAGAATGCAGTTCCTTTCTATGGAGTTTTTTTTTATTGTTCTTCTCGTTAGATAGATGTAATATTCCTATCTAATGAGAGTCAATGTCTTCTCTTAATCTTTTTGGTGCTTCCGTATTCCATATTACATTGAATACATCAATATATCAGATGAATTGATGCCAGTTTGACTGCGAATTTTAGCCTAAGGTTAAATAGGGATAGAATATTTTATTTTCAAATGCAAATCTACGTAGTCTATTCATACTCTACCCTAAATAAAAATGCATTAAATTTAAGTTGTTTATAGACGCTTGCATGGATTGGTTATCGGTTAAGTATGTTTTGGGTTTTCGTATTTGATCAAAATATATAGACATTCGATAAATAATGATACCTTACGGTGAGTATCTAAAATGTATTTATTCGGATGTCTTTTAAGTCATTGGTGACAATGCAAGTATCTTATGGTGAATACTATTGGGTTACTTATAAATTTCCCTCTGCAATTGTCAGTATCAATGATTTTATATTTTGATCATTTATGTTTACTTTGAAATGTTTTTAACCGTGTAATCTATGTAACCGATCTATATGCAACATCTTAAAACAAGCTTTTATAATCCCATCTGTGTGAACTTAATTAAAATGTAAACTTACAATATAATAGAAATTAAAATGTAAATTAAAAATCTAAAGTAAAGTTAAAAAAAATAATGTTAAATGTTAAAATGTAAACTGATACTAAAACAATTTTCAATCTCATATATATATGTGCATAAATAAATGTTTGTATGTTAATTACTGGCAGTGGCTTATTTTATTCTTTTTTATATATATACTCTTATATTATATTATTAAATCTCTGCTATTCCATTGAGCTAGTGACATGGGCTAACGACCGTAACCAAAATATTTAAAAAAGAAAAAAAAAATTTTTTTTTTTTTACTTACGTATCTGCCTACTTTATAAATTTTTCTAGGTTCAAATGCCAAGATGGCGCCCTGTAGTGCAGTTTACGTAAGTCTACCTTTTCCAGATCGTTACAATATATATATATATAATGAGCATGCCAATAGCTTTTAACAAACTTTTCAAAGTATCTCTATCCCCAGACTAGTTTAATGCTTTTGACATTCCTCAGTGAGGCACGAGGATATTCAAGCATTAGACTTAAAATACCAGATCAAGCCCAGCACTTTATTTAATGATTAACTTTTAAATAAAAATTCTAAAATTTTCAGACATACATATCCAGATATCTATCTTAAATAGCTATATGGAACAGTACAAAATTCAGACACACCTTATATTAATAGCTTTAGCAATATAAAATTGTCAAATTTTTAAGAGCAATACAATAACTGCAAAGAAATCACGTCATATAGCATGTGACTTAACTTAATAAGCTTGTATTACAAATGTTATATAATGAGCATGGCAATAGCTATTAACAAGCTTTTCAGAATATCCCTATCCCCAGACTAGCTTCATGCTTTTGGCATTACTCGGTGAGGCATGAGAATATTCAAGCATTAGATTCAAAATACCATGTCAAGCCCAGCATTTTATCTAATGGTTAACTACTAAATAAAAAATCTGATTTTCAGACATCCATATGTCTTGAAATCCAGATATCTAACTTAAATAGTCATATGGGACTGAATATGGATATTTAAGTTAGATAGCTGGATTTGAAGACACATGGATGTCTGAAATTTTCAGATTTTTTACTTAATAGTTAACCATTAAATAATGTGCTGGGCTTGATCTGGTATTTTATATCTAATGCTTGAATATCATCATGCCTCACTGAGGAATGCCAAAAGCATAAAACCGGTCAGGGGATAGGGATATTCTGAAAGGCTTGTTAAGAACTATTGGCATGCACATTATATAATACTTATAATACAAGCTTATTAAATTAAGTCACATGATATATGGCTTGATTGCTTTGCAATATGTATATTTTTAAGGATCTTGAGCTCAAACATTCAAGCTTCCTAGATCTATCCAATCCATCCATAAAACTGATACATATGACTACATACATATAAAAAAGATATATTATCTCCAATTTAATATTTTGTGTTAATCCAGCACTAATCAGTTGGTTCAGGCCACCATCTCATACACATAAATACAATCAGTGCACAGTTTATATTAAGATAGCAAATCTTCAAACTTTAATGAAGGCTTCAATCTTCTCCACTCTCCAATTCTTCGGCCATCCATTTCATTGAATCTGTGAATGAAATGATCAAAGCTCTTGTTGATGCCAATATTATTGTCACACCCATGTTGACTTTAAGTCAATATGACCCCTCACACATAGGACCTTAATAGATCCATTTAATTATACAGAAGAGGGATGAGCAGAATACAGACTGAATAAGTAATATTTAAATATATTGGAAATTATTTATCTTTTTCATATGTATGTGGTCATATGTATCAGTTGTATGGGATGAATCAGATAGATGTAGGGAACTTGAAAGTCTAAGTTCAAGTCCCTTATAATTACATTAAGTCTAGTATAGATAATTTACATATATTTAAATATAATATATATATATATATAATTATGTTTTATTTTAGATACTGTAATATATAAATTGTAACAAAATTAGTATAACAAAAATCCAAAAAATATAGATGAATTCTTAAATTGTAAATATCATTATGATTCTATTTAATAAAAGTATTATTTTAATTTCTTTACTTTTTTGATGAAATTGCTAATAATATTATATATTTAAACTATTGTTGTTTTCTATTAAATTTTTTCAGTTGATTTTTAATTTTTTTATTACTACTCTTAGTTGATAGGGCTTCCATAAATTATTAAGGCATGTATTAACCCATTAAATTTGATAACTATAAATTATTATGAACAATAAAGATTTTGAAGAATCTTTGTAATTTGTAATCATGATCTGACTGAAGTAAAAAATTCATTATTCACATAGTAATTTAAATACTGACAAAAGGCAGTATCTATTTAAATAGCCATTAAAGTTATAGGATGATATTTTCAATATTATTCAGAGCAGTTCGGAATCCAAATGTTTTGAAATTTTGCAACATACTTTATTACAAGTCAATTTATTATATATTTTCTTGAAGACAAATAGCTAATATTCAATTTGGATGCTGAGAACCCATACTCCCAAACTTCAGAAAATTGATTAAAGTTTTACAATTGATGTTAGCTGTTAAAAGTTATGCATTTCAAACAATCACATGTTTGCAATGGAGATAATATTCCCAAGTCACATACATTGAAAATTAAGGTTTTCAAGAATACAAATTAGAGTGAAATATTTACATATTTTGTACAGTTTAAATGACACATTTGATGTTATCTATTTAGCTAAAAATTGTTAACATCAAAATGTGAAGAAGTATAACAATCCTACTGTACAATTTTAATCTTTAAATAAATGAAACATTTGGTTTTCAGTTTTTTTTTTCATATATCAAAGCATCAGCCAGGAAGTGAACCCACAAATCCGGGACAACTGCTTGTAAGGCAGCTGTGCTGACCACACGACCACCATCGCTTGACTGGTTTTCAGTTATTATATTAGGAATTTTGAATTTTTATAATTTATTTTATATTAAATGCTCCAAACGAATGTTTTAATACTTTTAACATATACTGATAAATTAAATCTGGTAAACTGCTGGAAATTCTTATTTAGAACTTGGTAAAAAAAATGGCTGATTATGGAATTGGTGTATATTAAAATAATGTATAAACTTTGACAGTTCATGCTAACATGTTTAAAAATTCTTCTTCAACATCCATTTAGTTTAATAGATACTTTAATTTCAAGTATTTACTGCCATTTGAAATTATTATACCTAGATGGATAGATTGTAATATGATTATAGAGAAAATTCTTTTATATTAATTTAGCTCAGAGATATACAAGCAATTACAACCTAAAATTTCATGTGTCTAACATAATTATAAATAAGGATTTAATAAAAGAATACCAAGATTATTGAATTACTATCACATCTTTTACTACCATACTGTCTGTATTAAAATACACACATTAGACAATCCGAGTTTTTGTCCTCAACCCAAAGAGTTTTCAGAGGCTAAGTGAAAAAAAAAGAGATTTTAATATTGAAATTACATAATGTAGTATTTATAAATGTTTTAACTTTGGTTATTATTTATTTTATTTTAATTAAATGTTTGTTTTAAATACATAAAGTTTATTCTTTTATTTTTTGATTCTTTGCTTCTTTTTTTTTATGAATTAGCAAATCTTTGTATTTTCTCTTTTAATTACTGTGCTTAGTGTAAACTACTTTTATGTTACGCAGATCGAAAATGTGACTTGAATCGATCTCATGCTCCCATGCTCCCAAAACAGCACAGTTCTATTCAGCACTATGATTCTGGCAATAATCTGTTGAAAGCTGGCTCTGTGATTTTAAGACTTTCTTATTAGTTTATTTTATCCTTTAATATTAACTTGAACAGTATAAGTTTGGTAGAATTACATAATTGTATGAAAAGGGTATATACTATTGAAAATTACATGCATATATATATATATATATATATATATATATATGCATGTAATTTTCAATGTATATATTCTATATATATATATATATATATATATATATATATATATACATTAGAATCCTAATTACTTTGACACTTTGAAATCAGTTTCAAATTTTAGTATGTTTTAAAATTCTGTCAAACTCTTAGCATTATATTCAGAAAATATTCTTTTATACAAAATATAGCACATCATATTCATCAAGGATAATAAATGAAGAATAAAATGTATGTGTTTTCAACATTAACCAAAGGTTTTATTAATATATATATATATATATTTAATCATGTACAGTGCTTAGAAAAAAAAATGGCTGCTGAATATCAGAAAATTTATGGATTTTCTTTTCTCTGTTTGTTTGTCTATTTACATTTTTGTTTGGTTACATTTTCTTTGGATGGCATATAATTAAAGTTGTATAGTTAGACCCAGTGAAGTTTGAGGCTCCACTGTAATTTTTTTTTATTTACATGTGCTTTAAAAAATATTATGCACAACTATTTGTTTCCACATTTGGAGTAATGGGTCATCAAAAACCAATTCAAAGTATTCCAGTTCTATAAATATCTCTGTCTATATTGAAGGAACATTGGGGTTTGTGGGGAAATATTTTGTCTATCTATTGAATAATAAGACTTAGCATAAATAACAAACTTCTTTTCATCATCATCACTATTTTCTTCATCCATAATTGGAACTTCTTTACTCCTGTTGTCATCATTAACAAAATGTATAAATTTATATTCAGAACTAGAGCAATTAAAACTAATTCTAGGAATGCATTTATATAGCACTTGATGTAAAGGCACATCTATCCTTTATTAAGCATAAAATCTAAAAAAATATACTGAATAAAATAGAAATTCTAATAAATAGAGCTTGCAAATAAGCTCTTAACAAGCTTTGCAGAATATCCCCAACCCCAGACTGGTTTTTGCTACTGGTGTCCTCAGTGAGGTGCTAGGATATTCCAGCATTAGATTAAAAATACCAAGGCAAGCCCAGCACTTTATTTAATATATAACTATTAAGTAGAAAATCTGAAATTTTCAGACATCTATATGTTTTCCAATCCATCTATCTAACATGAATAGCCATATGGGACTGAACTAAGTTCAGAAACAACATATATTAATAGATTTAGCATTATAAAATTGCCATGGTGTATCTGAACTTAGTTCAATCCCATATGGCTATTTAAGTTGGATATCTGGATTGGAAGACATATGGATGTCTGAAAATTTCAGACAGTCTACTTAATAGTTATACATTAAATAAAGTTCTGGGTTGTCCTAGTATTTTAATCTAATGCTTAAATATTGTAGCACCTCACTGAGGATGCCAGTAGCAGAAACCAATCTGGGATTGGCAATATTCTGCAAAGCTTGTTAAGAACTTAGTTGTGAGCTATATATTGTAACCTTCTGGATAAGCACCAGAAATATTAATTGTAGTTATGTAGCACTGTTTCAATAACAGCTTATAGCATCTTACTAAAAAAAATAACGGATTTTTTTATTAATGAACTAAGACTATGTTTGAAAGCAATTATACATATAATTTGAAGGTTTTGAGATGTTTAATATTTTTCTTTAGTAAATAATTAATGATAGGAAGTGGGTGGCTTGTCACAGAAATTGTCAGTTTAGTTTAAGTTGATTTCAAGATTGTTTTGTTTGTCAGAAGAACAGTATTGATATTTGTTTAGATAATTCTCTGGTTTATTTGCTTATAATACTTTCATCTATAGAGTAAATAGTGCAATATGTTTGACTCATCATCATAGAAACTTTCATTTCAGTCAGATCAGTTTAGTACCTGTGACATAGTAATTGTGAATGTTCATGTATGCTTGTGCTATCTTTCAGCTTCATTTTCTATTCATGTACTTCATTGTACCACCAAATATCATGTTTCATATCAAAAGATTTAATTTCACAACCAATAGCTTAAATAACCAGCTTAGTTATATTTTAAATGAATTAATGGATCACTGGACTAGTGGACTATTAAACAATAATTATACTATTAAATATTTTATTTGCTAAGATAATTATCATTAGTTTTATTCTGTTACTTTAGAAATACAACATATTTTATTCTTAGATCAATTTAATATTTTTTAAAAGAGAAATTGATTTTTTTTCTTTCTTTTTCAAGACAAAAAAAATTTTCTTGCATATCTTTTTTGCTAATTAAATTTCAGTACAATTGGTGGAGCAATTCTGTTTCTAGAGACCTTTGAACTTTCAAATGACCTTGGATTATTGGAAGAACAGGTGCTTGGGTAATAGTCTGGGATATATAAAAAAGGGAAATCTATTTACAAAGAGGGGACTTCATTTAACTTCACTGAACTTCACTTTGCTTTCTGATTTCATCATTTCTCTCCCAATAAAAGTTTTTATTAGTACAATTTTGTTTTACCAGCTGATTCTTCCAAGACCCAAGTTTAAAAGTGAAAAACCATTATTAATTTTCTGGATCATGAAAATGTAAAATGACAGTAAAACAAGGTATATCATTTGCTTTTAATTAAATAGTTTAAATTCTAAAATCATCATTTGAAATGCTTGTGTGCCTATATTATAAATTCTTTAAGTTTAATGTCTAATATTAAAGAAGTGATAGAAATGTGTGTTTATATTTCAAACCTATTTTACTTAAATCTTAATTCTATTAAAGAAGTAATAGGAATGGATGGGTGTTGTCATATTGGAAAATTTTTGTTGAACTTGTTCATTGGACATGTCAGAGACTCTTTATTAATAAATTTTGCTAACTATAAAAGAATGAAGTTTAAACAGAAAGCTGTGTGTGAATAATTTATTCTAACCTGCTTTATTATTGTTATTATTAAAACATTTACCTAAACATTTGTATCTAGAAATAAAAAACAAAAATGAGTGACATATAATTGATGAATTATTGACTTCTCTGAATGTGTAACAGATAGAAGAGCATAAAACTGAATATGAATTTTTTATTTATTGTTCTTTTCATTTGCAGTTGAATTTTCTTATTAAAATATTTTGTCAACAAACTTACATGAACTTAAGTGGATTTTATAAACTGATTAGTTATGTGCTTTGTAAATGACTTTTGAAAACTTGGAACAAATGCTTAGATATATCTAATGAATTAAGTAATAAATTATTGCTCTACTTATGCCATAGTAAATGTTTATTACCATAATGAAGAATTCTCAAATGTAATATTGCTGGAGGGTTCGTTAGCTATTGCTAAAAACTTTGAAATGCTGCTAAATAAACTTTTCATTTCAGCTAAGAAGATTTATACCAATTGTCATCATCGTATAATACATGACTAAAAACTTTGAAATGCTGCTAAATAAACTTTTCATTTCAGCTAAGAAGAAAAGAAAAAAAAATGCTTTAGTGATTATTATTATTTGTTAGCATTTTACAGAAAGATAGATTTAAAAAGTTGTCTTATGATTTTATTTTTATTATATTATTATTACTTTCTTCAAGAACGTCTGACCAAAATATAATATGGAAAAATATTATACTAGGTAATTAGTATTATTTTATTATAGTTTTTATTTTGTACTTATAATTTTACATGTACTGTGTTAGTGAGAGAAATGTCCATTCGATGTTAAGGGGTGAACATCTCATTTTAGAAAAGAGTTCATTATATAAAATTTATTGTTTATCTTTGCATTTTTCAATAAGTTATAAAATAAGTATTTCTTAATAATTGTTTATTCAGAATTTAAAGATTGTTGTTTGTCCTAAACCAAATTTTTAGTTCAAATTTGTGCTAATGCAAAATGCACTAAAAAAAATTATTTTGTCTTTACTTACTAGAAGTTGTTTTGCCTTGCTTATTTAATAATAATTAGTATATTTCCAAGCTAAAATATTAGACTTGTCAGAAATGAAGATTTATTCATTATTATCTTTACAATTTATTAATTGATATTATTACAGTAGTTATTTATCTACTGGGATTTGAAATTGTTTGTGTGTTAATATGCTTATATATATACACACATGTCTATTATTGAATCCAGCTATAATAATGTTTGAATTGAAAGTAAAAATAATTTAATGCCCATCGTTTTTGGATCATGAAAATGTGCCAAGAGAAGTTGAAAGTTAGAGATGTATTTAAGTGTGAATTTATTATTTCTTTATTATGCTTAGATTGAACTGTATTTAGTGGCTATGCAGAATGAGAGTATTTATGTTATATAGTATATTGTCTGGGATTGAGATAAGCTCTTTCTTAATTTATTGGAGTATTTGACATGGTTGGATTATATAGTATATTGTCTGGGATTGAGAAAACTCTCCCCTAGCTTGTTGAAGTATTTGTTAGGAGTAGATTGTATCCTCCAGATTTAGTAGTTGTATTTTATGAATTATAGTATGAAAAGCCAAGTAGTATATTTCTCTTATTTTGGTGATGAAACCATGTCTACACCAGTTTGTTTTAAGTCTCAGAAGTTGTACTTGGGAGCTAATGTGTATTATTATTTAAATGATTAGAGTTTTGAAAGTCTTTTATCCCTCATGTGCCCTATGTAGTGTTTTTCATCATTTACTTATAGCCAAGTGTAAGATCATTTGCTGATATAAAAAAGGAAAATAAAGGTAGAATTGATTTTTTCTCACAGAACAGCTGAATCAGAATTAGTATTATAGCTTGGTTGGCCATGAACATCATCCTTAATATGATATTTTTCCCAATTTCATAAGTAAACCAATCGGATTTAGTTATATTAATTATTTTATAACAGATAGCATAATTCAGACGCATGCATAAATTATTAATTTAGAAGATATGAAGAAATTCATCATTAACGTGTAATTTAATTATTGTTTCAAATCATTTTATATTAATTATTTAGATTTCATACCATCAATTCTCGTAATGTTCCATCCTCATTTGAATGAGCAAGCAAGAGAAGACAAAGTATGGCTAATTAATAGAATTATTCATTTATTTTGTAAAGTATATTTTGACCTCTTACTCTTACTCTTAGATTTAAACCACTCTCATTTTATTTTGATGTGCATTTGAAGCAAAATTCCAAGAACTTTAGTTTTACTTTATAATTTTAATGCCAGCGTTTAACAGAATTTTATTTTTCATGAGCATATCAGAAGTAATTGATAGCTTGAGTGTATTGAAAATAAAATATCAAATATAGAATAATTTTATATTTAATTGTCTTAGTGTAGTATTATAATGTTTCTGTGTCATATGCTTATCAGAATTGACTGATAGCTTGAGCAAGTGTTGCAAGTAAAATACCAAGAAGTTTAGCTTTGTCTTATTATTTTAGTACTGGAATTATAATGTTTCTTCCATAAATCTATCAGAAATGCACTGATAGCTGGAATATGTTAAAATAAAATATAGAAAGTTATATTTTTGTTATTTGGTCTTATGTAGACCATTTAACCATTGATGTTAGAAACATCTAAAACATGTATATGCATAAATTATAAAACCAAATGTTTGTTTAAATTATCTTGTAAATAAATGTTTTATTTATTTAAAGTTGTGTTCAGAATTCTCCTTTGACATGCATTCATATTTCATATTTCCACACATGTACACACATTTACATATTTAATATATGATTGCACTATTCCATAATTTAATGATGAACAAGTTCAGATCTGATGATGTTGTTTTTCTTGATCCAAACACTGTATGAAATGTTGATTATTTAATGATTCTCTGAAAATTTTATCATTTAGTTATTATTTAGATGATGAATTGAAATCAAAATGCACCCTATTTCTTTCATTATCTAACTACCATTATTTTGTTAAGATATTGCTTAATTTGTATCATTACTTTTATAATAGTAATTAGTAGTTGTTGGAAAGTATAGATTTAGAATTAAGCCATGCAATAAATTAATTCCCTAAGATATTCACTTATTATTTAGATCAGACATTAAGTCAGTTACTTAGCTTAAATTACTGCACAATTAAAAGTTAAGTAATGTTATGTTTTATTTTATATTTAGTTCCAACTTGCTATACAGTATAGTTAATCAGCATTACATCTTTATTAATTTAATTTCTAACATAGTTGAGAGTGTTCAATGCATGTGAATGATGGGAGGTAATGAGATATAGACTATATATAATTTGTCAATTTAAATAGTAGAACTTTATCAATTTTAATTCTTTATTTATTTTAGAACTTAATAGATGTTTTGTTCCTATTAATCATAATGTTTCCTCCCCACATCTAATATACATTTTTGACCTTATAGACATCTGTAGCCCCCAACTAAGCTAAGCTAAGGTAGAACATCTTTTAAGAGCCTCATTAATGATTTTAAAGTGAGATCAGATTAGTAGTTTATTCTATGATCAATAGAATTGGTGCCCCCAGGTATTTGTGGATAGGAAAAGTAGGAGAGGTGTTGGGAGAGGGTTACAATATATACTTTAGTAATACAAGCTTAGGACATTCTGGCTGGTTGATAAATTAATTTCATTCTAAAATTTCATCAATCCTTGACAAAGGTTAAGCTTATATACATCAAAAGCTCCAACAATATACGGTTCTTTCTATTTTTGATTATTTGTTTAACATTTCAATGCTATTTATTCATGGTCTTAGGGAAAGTTGTGTTCTCTTCTTAAATATATACATTGAGCTGGTATTTTTCTGCCACCCCATATTCATACATATATATGCACATATATATTATTAAAATCGCATATAGATTATTTTATAATAAAACTAATTTTTATACTAAAAATAAATAATAAAACTTTTTTTAAAATGGAATTTTAAAAAGTTTTGAAATCAATTAAATTCAAAAAAAAGAAAACAAAACATGAGATCTTAGCAAGTTTTTTTTATATATATAAAAGTTTGTCTTTTGTTTATTTATAATTCTTAGAAATTCTTAAACATAAAAGGGGAAAGAAAGTACAGTAAAGAATTTTTCTGCAATTAGCTCTATTGTTGAAACTTTGATAGTCAATGTATTTTGTATTATCTATTATGCTGATCAATTGGAATGTTTTCTCAGGTTTATAATTAACATCGAAAAAAAACTATAAATTATGGCATTGTCTTTTGTTTAAAATTAATAGGAATTTTGCCAAAGTTAGTACCTGGTCTGTTGGTTTTGATTCAGCTCAGACTCTGTGACAATTTTATTTTAGATTTAAAAAAAAGTGTAGAGAATATGTTGAGTGGCTAGAGGCTTCAGAACTTTCTCCTTTAGAGAATCTCTCTTTCTGTTACCATCTGGAACTGCCATTGAAAATGCTGACCTTGCAAAGGATGTGTAGAGCTAGTCAAGGAAATTGGATGCATCTGGAAATCTAGGACAAACCATGACAAGCATAAGGATGAAATAGTTCTACACAGGACCATCACTGATCGATCAGGGTAGCTATAAACTGTTACTGAGGGAACTTTGATTTCATTTTTGCATAATAAAAATACATATATATTATTAAGTGTCTTAAATATTTCAACAATGGAGTGCAGGATTATTGCTGGGAATTTTATTATATTATGTTAAATTAATTAAAATAAAAAGGAAGAGGGGGTTAAACTCATATATTCTTTAAATATGTTTTTTACATACGCATTTTATTACAATTCATGTGTGAATCAGATTAGATTTTTTTAATAATGTTAACTGCTTGATCTTGAAAGACAAATAGAGAAGGAAGAGATTTAGGTCAGTTGTATGTTTGATAATAAGCAACACTTCAACCTTATGTCAGAACATAGTGCAGGAAAATGGATGCCCTGATGGCTTTAAGCAAATGATGGACACTTATGCACCCATTGAGATTAAAATAAATTGTTTAACATTAGAAAGAGGGGATCTGAATGTTGCCATTTAGTACGCTCTTACCCTTGTGTTCATGTCTACTTATTCAGAGTTTTCTATCATATGTAGGATAAAGGATGGTGCATGTTCCATCAAGAGGAGAATATTAGTTAAATAATTTGTACTGTATTCAAAAACATCAATAACATTTGCATTTAAATTTAAGCTTATATTTGTTCTTTATAAAAAAGATTTGAATCAGTTTAGAATGCTATAGGCAAAGAGAATATGTTTTTTTTTTAAATTAAAAGTGAATATAATAAAATCTATTAAATGTCATATTTGAGTGTCTCTGTTTAATCTGGTTTAGTAATTTAATTCAGTATCCATTTGGTGGAAATAAATTTGCACAAGATTACCTTTTAAAAATATATTTGGTGATAGCCATTTGTAAATAAATAAATGATTATGATTGTGAAAACCTTCACAATCTGGTTCCAAGCTAAAAATGCTTGGTGGCACCCTTGAACAGCCACCATATTTTTATAATCTTAGAAAATGTATGGACCAAGTCAAAATGTCATTGCACAGAGAAAAAAATATTAGAAAATGGTGTCTCAATATGTAGGGCATGTTAACTAAATAAATGGCCTGAGATCAGGGTAAAAAGGTGTTAAGTCAGGTTCAAGTGGTTAAAGTGGGGAGTTAGTGTCCCAGTAGGGAGAGTTTTGAGTTCAAAAAGTTTTTTAAAAAAGAATTAGAATGAGTGAAGATGAAAATAACATAGAAAGTCTGGTGGTGATGTTTAAAAATCCCGAGCAGTGTCAATTTGAAGAAATACTAAAAGCTATTGCTGATCTAAAAGAGATAGTAATCAGAGATCGGGAAGAAATTACAGAAATGAAAGTGATGATACAAGACATCAGAAAAGTCATAAATGAATTAAACAAGAATGAAGAAAAGAGAATTGGTGAGAAAAAAATTGAAGAGGATCTAGTAAGAGCAGGTTCTGAAGTTAATAAGGTTACAGAAGAAAAGATAGAAAGTATAGGGAAAGAACAGTTCATAGGGGAAATGGAATCGAATCTGAATAGAAAAAGGAACACAGTAATAGTCTTGAAAAATGTATAATGAAAAGGACACTTAACCAAACAGAGGAAGCTAATTATGAAAAGACAGCATTAGCAAAATTTATCCAAATAAGAGTATTTAAAAGTGATGGGGAAGAAAATCCATTTGATTATTTGGATAGCTTAAATGATTTTTTTTATTTCTATAAGTCAAATAAAAAAGAAAAGGTTATCATAGTGTTGAGCCATTTAAATGGTACCACTCAAGAATGATGGAAAGTGGTATATTATAATCCTCAAATATTCCAAGAATACAGAATGATGATTCTGAGGGATTTCTGGAGCATGGTAAAACAAGAAGCTATACACATAAAAATATCATGAGAAAAATATAGAGCAGATAGAAATGAAACTTGTAGCCAGTTTTTTCAATGACAGACAGTAAAACTGAGAGTGCTGGAGAGTTACTTGATGGATCAGTTCCAGATTATAAGAACCATAAGGTATAACTTTCCGATAGGGGTCCATGTAAGTTGGCTGAAAACTGCTGTTTGTTGATAGAGGAAGCACTTGAAATATTAGTAAATATGAAATATAGGGATCTGGAAGAAGAAGATTCTAAAGTTAGGTGAAGAAATTGTAATGAACCTGTGGGAAAGAGTAATTATAACTCCAAGAAAGATTGGGAAAAGACTCCATAATGTGATTAAATGTTGTTGTTTTTTTAATTTTTTTTTGTTTCGGGAAAAGGGTGCAATGAGCTGGTATTTTTTTGCCAGCTCATATTCATACACACACATATATATATATATTATTAAAATCACGTATAGATTATAATAAAATATATTTTTTATACTAAAAATAAATAATAAAACTTTTTTTTTAAATGGAATTTTAAAAAGTTTTGAAATCAATTAAATCAAAAAAAAAAGGAAAACAAAACATAAGATCTTAGCAAGTTTTTTTTATATATATAAATGTTTGTTTTTTGTTTTATTTCTAATTCTTAGAAATTCTTAAAGATAAAAGTGGAAAGAAAGTACAGTATAAAATTTTTCTGCAGTTAGCTCTATTGTTGAAACTTTGACAGTGGAGGTATTTTGTACTATCTATTATGCTGATCAGTTAGAATGTTTACTCAGGATTATAATTAACATTGAAAAAAACTATAAATTATGGAATTGTCTTGTGTTTAAAATTAATGGAAATTTTGCCAAAGTTAGTGCCTGAT
The DNA here is from genome assembly GCA_028023455.1 of Epiperipatus broadwayi. Lineage (NCBI taxonomy): Eukaryota > Metazoa > Onychophora > Udeonychophora > Euonychophora > Peripatidae > Epiperipatus > Epiperipatus broadwayi. Next base: position 12,319,959 of record JAQFVV010012413.1, read on the forward strand.
TTGTTGGTATTAATTCGGATTGGACTCTGCAACAATTTTATTTTAAATTTGAAAAAAACAAAGTGTAGAGAATATGTTGTGTTGTTAGAGGCTTCAGAGCCTTTGGGGAATCTCTCTTTCTGTTTCACCTGGAACTGCCATTGAAAATGCCAACCTTGCATAGGACATGTAGAGCTAGCCTAGGAAATTGGATGCACCTGGAAATCTAGGACAAACCATAACAAGCATTAGGATGAAATACTTCTACACAGGATTGTCAATGATCGATCAGAGTAAATATAAACTGTTACTGAGTGAACTTTGATTTCATTTTTGTGCAATAGAAATACATATATATTATTAAGTGTCTTAAATGTTTCAACAATAGAGTATGGGGTTATTGCTGGGAATTTTATTATATTATGTTAAATTAGTTAAAATAAAAAGGGAGAAGGGGTTAAACTCATATATTCTTTAAATATGTTTTTGTATGCATTTTTTATAATTCATGTGTGGATCAGATTAGATTTTTTCTACTAATGTTAACTGCTCGATCTTGAAAGACAAATAGAGAAAGGAAGAATTTAGGTCAGTTTTATGTTCACAATAAGCAACACTTGAACCTTATGTCAGAACATGGTGCAGGAGAATGGATGTCCCGATGGCTGTAAGCAAATGACAGACACTTATACTGAGATTAAAATTGTTTAACATTAGAAAGAGGGGATCTGAATGTTGCTATTCGGTACACTCTTATTAGTAAGTAGCCCTTGTTTTCACATCTACTTGTTCAGGGTTTTCGGAGACTTAGTTTAATAATTTGTACCATATCAAAAAAATTGATAACATTTGCATTTAAATTTAAGCTTGTATTTGTTCTTTATAAAAAACATTCAAGTCAGTTTAGAATGCTATGGGAAAAGAGAATATGTTTTTTTTAAAATTGAAAGTGAATATAATAAAATCTATTAAATGTCATATTTGAGTGTCTCTGTTTAATCTGGTTTAGTAATTTAATTCAGTGTCCATTTGGTGGAAATAAATTTGCACAATATTACCTTTTAAAAATATATTTGGTGATTGCCATTCGTAAATAAATAAATGACTATGATTGTGAAAACCTTCGCAATCTGGTTCCAAGCTAAAAATGCTTGATGGCACCCTTGAACAGCCACTGTATTTTTGTAATCTTAGAAAATGTATAAACCAAGTCAAAAATAATAAATATAATAATTAATTACTGCTATATTTATTATTTTTATTGTTATTACAATAGTTTTTTAATTAATGAACATTTTATTTGTATTATATATATATAACATTATAATACTAGCGAGAAAATTAAACTTTATAAAAGTTCTTCTGCAACCATGGTTTTTTATCTATTAACAAATAAACTTTTCCAAATAAAATTCAACAAACATATTACATACATATATCAAACAAAATAACTTTTTCAATTCAGAATCCAACTTCACTTTACATCAAAGGATATATTTATGAAATTGATGGCCTCAGATTCAAGATATGTTATCATCAAAGTTTCTTTTACTCTTTTCATTTCATTTTTTTTTCATAAAGGATAATATCTGCATTGTCAAATAATATTTTATGACCTGTATTCAGTTTATGAATATACAAAGCTGTGTTATTTATTTTTAACTCTACTCCTATGAACTTTAATCTTTTCAATAAGATTTAGAATAAATATAAAAACTCAGCTTTCTGTATTCATGAACTTAATGTAGATAATGAAATATTATTTGACAATGCAGAGATTATATTGAAAAGAAGAGTAAAAGAAACTTTGATGATAAAATATTTTGAATCTGAGACCATCAATCTCATGAAGACATTCTTTGATGTGAAAAGAAGTTGGGTTTTGAAATGAATGATGTGAAGGCTAGTTTGTTTCGTATATATATATATATAGTATGTTTAGTGGAATTTCACTTGAAAATGTATATTTGTTAATAGACAAAACCATGATCATGGAAGAATTTGTGTAAAGTTTAGTTTTTTGTTTAGTATTTTAATGTTATACAAATTTTTATTTTATTTATAGTTACTAGTACAGCATTGAGCAGTATTTAATATATATATATATAATATTTATAATATTATTAAAAGTCAAATATATATATATATAAAATTTAAATTCTAATATATTTATGAAGCGGAGAAAACAAAAAATACTGTTTGTATTACCCGCATAAAATACAATTTTCATTACATGTGTAAATAAGCAAATATTTTTATCTTGCGCCGTGCTTGAATGTGTAAGTAAATTAATCAAAAAGTTTTATGCAATAAATAAATAAATTTAAAATCTTCATTAAATGTACAGAATATAATATCATGTATAAAAATTTTGAAATCTTTCAATATATAAAATAATAACTTGTAGATTTATGACTTTACGCTTGTCCAAATTATGATAATATTAAATAGTTCTACAGCTTTACGTTATAAGTGTGATAGCAATATTTAATATTATCATAATATATAAAATAGAAATTTGAGAGCTCATACTCTTGAAATCATTCCATATATAAAATAACATATGATTATTATTAGTTTAACATATGAAATGAAATAAAAAATGTAATATATATATAGATGAAATAGTATTATAGAATAACATGTTAAAATATTATATGTATGAAATATACGTAAGAACATTAAAGTTGAAATTTTTTCACTAGAATAAATATAAAACTTTATATTGTAAATATCAATTTGTATTTATATGTTGAACTATTTTCGTCTAATATGAGTATCGAAACGTTGTGCATATACTAATCTGTGTGCTATTACTAACAGTTGAATGTATTTGGAATATTTAAACAAAGTTATTTTTTTTTAAAGACATTCAGTACTCATGTTAGTTGATGGAATTAGTCCAACACATAAATACAAACTGATATTTTTTTTTACATTGTAAAGATTTTCATTCAAAATATTTTAATAAATAAATTACTTAGTTATAAAAAAAATAGTAACTTATCTTTCTTGTTTATTAATTGATTTTAAAAATATTTTTTCAATTGTCTAAAAGCATATGATTAAAAAGAAATTATAATTGTCTCAGCTAAGATTCTAATATAGATTTATGTAATAGAAGCTGGATATCTATCATTTTTAATGATTGTAGTTCTTTATTAAAAAATATGAAAACTATAACATAGAAAAAGACAAGTACCTAGCTAAAAAATGTATATGAGCTCTCTATGCTCTAACACTATTCAGTGAAAATGAACAGAAAGTGAAAAATATGAGCGAACTTAAAAATGTATATAAAAATGAAAATTGGAAGATATATAAATATCTTGATTTTTAATTTACATAAAGTGTTTATAAACTATTTAATTCAAAATGCTAATTATGTTTAAAAAATAAATTTTATTTAAATTAAAATCGAATTATTTAACGTGTACAAATTTCCATCATACCTTAACATAATTTGATATACTGACTGTGTAGGTTGATTTCAAATGTAATATACAGTAATTTAAATATTACTGTTTAATTAATTCTTTTTCAATCTTCAACAGCTTTTATTAATTCCCTTTCTGTTTTTTAAATGCGCTCACTCATCCCTATAATGTAAATATATTATGATTAGCTTGATTCACAATGGGAATTATTTGTAATGAAATGTCAATTGGATATAGCAAAATATATTGAAACATAGTTACAAAAATACGTAATGGTAGTCTCTTCTAATAGTTATCAATAACAACAAATATAATAAATCATTTTAATAAATTAAAATAAGATAAGCTAAATAATAATGTTAAATAATCAACAATCATTACTCATAACTGGATTTAAATGAAATACAAAACTAAATACTAATTACCATTATAAAAGTGCACGTATCAATATTTATAACTACATGCACATATAAACAATGAGGATTGCCAATTCCTCATTGTTTATAACATACAAGCTTAAGAGAATAGGGTCATGTGATCTATGACTCTTATTTTGACATGCACATATATTTTGTGTAATTGCTAATAATACAAAGCTAAGCACATAGTAAAAAGTTCTAGGAGTATTGCATTAATTATTGACCATTATTCATACTAAGAAACATCTGGTAACAATATCTTATTGGTTATAACAATTACTATCATATTTCATTTAAATAAAGTAAAGAGTACAGACTTTAAATCTTATCTTTAGTATCTTAGCACTACTTCAATAATCGTAAAGAGGATTATAGAAATTTCCACAACACATCAAATTCCTTTACACTGGTAGACGCAAAATACATAATCTAATATTCAATTAACTATACTATAATAATTTAAAATAAGTATTTATTAGCTAATTAGTCATGATAACAAAAACAATTAAAGATCATATAAATATTTTCCACTAATACAGAAAGATTACGAATAATGTTGATATATATATATATATGTATGTATTGCAAAAATATTTATCATTTACACAAACATTCATTCTGCCTTATCAGGCACTGAGAAGAAAAACCATGGTGTTTTTTGATCTTAAACTCAGAGGTAAAAAGCCAATAAACTCACCACGCAGACCCAGAAAGAGACCACATGTGAGATGGATGGATGAAATAAGAAAATGTCCAGGGGTGTTGTGAAAAAGAGAAGCTAAAGATCGGAGAAGATGGATTAAACTTGGAGAGACCTTCATCCTGCAGTGGATTGATAATGGTTGATGATGTTGATGATGATGATATATATATATTGTGCTCTTTTTATTGTTACACCCCATCATAAAACAAATTGGGAATAAACTTCGTTATGTATAATTTTAAATTTCAGAAAAATTGAAAATATTTATTTATTAAAACTAAGAATAATAATGGGTATTTTAAGTATCTTAGGGTTTGAACCTGAGATTAGTTAATTGAAACTAGTATAAATGCTAAATCTTGTTAAAAATATTTATTTTAAAAATATATAAAAGATAAAATAATAAACTGTAAGTTAATAATATTTCATAATAAATAATCATTTGATAATATGTAAAATAATAAGGGAGTTCAAGTCTAATTTGATAAATGAAATGTGTGTGCACTTTTGTGATTATTTAGCAATAAATATTTCCAGTGAAATCCTAATTTATTTTCCAAAATAAATGATTAACATTCATTTTCTGAATGTTGTGATTAAAATTCATAAAATAAACCTCAGATTTAGTCTGGAAAAAAAAATAAAACTAAAGTAATATGGATGGATTTAAGTAAATAGTAAATTTTATTAAGTATATAAAAAGGTTATTAAAACAGGCAAAACTCTCCATGCAATAGTGCCACTCAGTGCAAGCCAGAGTAATCAATGGATTCCAGAAGACTTATGCATAAAATCCCTGTCTAGCGCCTATTCATCCAATAGCCCCAGACTAGTTTCTAGCTTTTGGCTTTCATAACTGAGGGACCTTGGATCTGAGATCTAGGTGCAGTGCAAATGATATATGAATGTCAGAAAAATATTCATGACAAAAATAAATGGATAGTCTTCAAGATAATTAAAACTAAATTAAGAATAAATCAGAAAGGAAATGTTTGCGTATTGAAAAATATGTTGAATATTAAAATACAACTTATAAATATATCTCTAAATGAAAATTTTACTAAGAGAAAAAGATTCAAACAGATTGTTATCAATGAGTATAACTTTCATGTATAAAAAAAACTTTTATGATAAATTATAGATAATATCAGTAACATTAGTTTATGGAAGAATCTAAACTATGTTGAGGATAATATTATTTTTGTTATCTTTAAGGAGAAAGTGTAGAATGCTCTATGTTAAATGAGAAAATTAACAAGGAATACATCAATAATAATATAAAAACAAGTATCATTAATGTTGTAAGGATCTAAATAAAATATACCAAGCTGGTGAAAAAATAAATTTTGATCATGAAGAAAAGAAAAAACTAATATTGTAGCTAACATGAGAGTGTTGGAATTCCGTAGTTTTAATAATTTTTGGATAAATATAAAAGGAGTAAAAGTAATAAGAAAATTGATGTGTGATAAGTAAGAAGTATGAAAAACAACTGAGATACAATTAATAAAAAATTAAAGTTTTTTTTTATGATGAACTTGTATGTTAGAAAAAAATAAACGGGTAACAATGTTTGTATATATAGGTAAGTTCGTGTTTTAAAATAATCATTATTAATAAAGAGGGATCAGTCAAGAAATAGGGAAATTAATAATTAATGTGATTTGTTATCTATATTAGTAGTAATTTAATATTCTTGGTTGAATATTGCTAAACCATTAAAATAAATGTATATAAGCTATAAGTTAATAGAATATACACATAAAAATAGCAAAATTAATATATTATAAAAAGGGGGGTACATCTGTGTTCTAGTATAATATTAAAATGACAAATGGGGATAGTTAAAGTTTGATCTGATATTTAACTATTGATGCTGTAATTTCATTGTAATATAGTTATAGTTAATTTTATTTTATAAATCATCATAAGTATTATTTATAAGACAGATATAAACTTGAAATAGGAAATTATGACATGAATTATTATATAAGATGAAGATAAATATCTTTATTTGATGCAGTATGCGCCAGTTTATCCACATTCAGCTTAATATTCTAAATGGTAGATGAAAATTAGTGCAAGGAAATATAAGTAGTCATATTGGATAGAATCAAGGGGAAAAGTTATTTGTTGTATTTATATTATATAGTTGAGTAATAAAACCATAAGAAAATTGAGTGTAATGCAAAGAGAGAGATCAAATAGTGAATATCATAAAATAAACACAGATAAAAATGTAATATGTCATAATACTATAAGGAAATCATTTTAATTGATAATAAAATATCAATCCGTATTTTTAAATCTTATTCTCATCACAATCTGTGGAGGGATAATAGATGAAAAAAAAAGATTGATTCTTTAATATCCATGTTATTTTGTAGTATAAGGTACAAAATTAAATACCACACAATATTTTATTGTATTAGCAAGGAATTTTATTTTAATTATCCCATTGTAACTCAAGAAGAATATAAATATTTAAATTTTTGCATACATTATTATATTATATTGTTGTATAATTTTTTTATGTTGTTTTATGTTAATCCATTTATTAATTCTAGTTAATTCTGGAAAATTTGTAAATAACATGTTATTAAAGTTAATGTTTTAAAATTTAAACCAAGTATCTAGAGTTGCATTTCTTTTGTGGGGATCACATCACTACACTATCACCAGAGAGTATGAATTATAATATACACATTGACCAAAACATATGATTTGAAATTTCGAGGAGAAATTAATTCAGTACAAGATATTGTATCACAATTATCTGAGAAAATATTTCTTAAATGGAATCTTAAATTATTGCAAACTGCTTTGATCATATCAGTCATTGATAAAATATATTGCAAATTTAGTAAAGTATGTTTATTTTTAGGAAATCAGATTAGGAATTAGTTTTTATTTAAAGTTCTAAATGATGATTACAATTTAAATAACAATATTGATTTGTTATTCAATAGTAGAGAACATTAATATAAAGTAGCAATATAATTTTATTTATAGATAAATGTTATGTCATCATTAAAATGATAGACTATCTATAGAGTTAAATAAAATACCTCTTGATATTTTATAGATAGTATAAATAGCTAATTAAAATCAATGATAATCCTGAGATCTCCTTAATATAATATAATATAATATTATTATGGTTATTCCTAATGATAATTCTATAAAAGTAATAATAATAAAAGATCAATATACAGTAAATGAAAATATAACTGATTAATTAGGTTAACTTAAATTTAATAATTATAGATAATTTATTATATTCAGTTAAGTATTATTGCTAGTCATGGGAATATTTATATACTTAATAAGGAGGGGAGTCTTTGTATTCTTACGCCATCGAATGAATACTTCGGTTTTAATTTAATGTTAAAGGGGTATGTAATCTTGTTAATAGGATAAGTGGGTCTAACAATTGCTAATATTAATTAAATATAGTTTAGAAATAATAAGAGTATTAAATTGTACCTAGATAAAGTAATAGTATAGCCCAATTTGGTGAATGGTCGTACCTTCTAGGAGTCATCCCCTTATTGCCAGGGTACCATATATATATATGTTAAAAATTTCCATAGGTTGAAAACTAAATAAATCAAAAACATTGTATAATTGTAAGTAGTTATAAGTGCAACGCATATATGCATAACATACGGACATTTAATAACACATAAATATTTAAATTAAATTTAGGTTAAATTATTTTTAATTGCAGATAATTAGTAAATGGACTTAGGTATAATACATATTTATAGAGATAGACACACAAATGTTTAACTTTCAATGATTAATTTGCTTTTAAATTATAAAATAAATTATTGTTTGGCAAAATAATTCCTTTGAACTGTGTATTTTCATACAAAAGTATGAGAACATATTCTTATTTAAATTTTCAGATTTTTTTTATTAATAATAAAAAAAAAAACCACTTGATAATTATATTTTCCGTTTTAAAATTAACCAAGAATCTTTTAGAAAAATTTAAACAATAAAATTGAAGAAAATAAATGAAACACATTTCCACAGTTCTTTCTTCTTGGGATTTCAAGCTGGTGAGTCATTTGTTCTCTTGCTGATTTTTCTTCCATTGGTTCATATGTAATTTATTCAAAAAATCAGTCTTCCTTATTAAACAAGAGAACATTTTAAAAAAATATGGCTTCCTTTAAATATAAACAGTAAATTTTTTTGTATGTGCTGTAATCAATATTTCAAATAATAGACCATTCACTATATTTTGAATTCTGGAGAATTTCTCAGTCATCAGTAGGTTTCATTTTCCTTGTTTTAATACATATATAAAAATAGACCTTATTTGTAAGTATAATTATGCTCTTCTTATTTGTGCGTGTTAGTAATTCAAATAATATATATATATACATATATATATTGTACCAATTTTGAAATTGGCACATGCTAATTTATCTAAAAAAATTATTAAAAATAATCTTTTGTAAAAGTTTTGAAATAAATGTTACAATTAATTAATCAGAAGGGGAGAGGGGTGTTTCATTAGAAAAGGTCAAACTAAAAGTGTTATAACGGGAAGTAAACAGTTTTTCTAATTAGTATTCATAAAAATAAATAATTTAAAGTTTAAAAAATATAAATCTCTTTTCATTCGAGCTTATTATAATAAATTATATATGTGCGTACGAGTGTAAATAAGTGTATACGGGTTAGAATATTATATATATATGAAAGATAAAAAAATTATATTCGGAAAACACAGCGATGGCTATTAAGTTAAATAAAAATTTAAAAAAACCACACGATGGTGGGCTACTAATTAAAGATATAAAAACAACACTTTTATGAAAGCTACTAATAATTAAACAATCTTCAAAAACATGTTGTCAAAGGATTAGTTATCAATGAAATTTCGACAACACACATTGCCAGAGGATATTAAAACAAAAACACTTTGCATATATAAATAGCCAGATTTTTATCGGACATCAGTTTTCAGCCTAGTTTTCAGTGACAATCTTGTTTCAGTTCAGATAACAGTGCAGTTTATATTATGTATCCAGAAACAGAAATGCGGTGTTGAGCAGCTTTTGGGAATATACGCTCTTACTTCAGCCCTTTAGTCCAACAAGATCATCAAAACCTGCCCGTGAAATAATGTCTGCATAACAGCTCAGAAAACCACCAATGTTCAACTGTCTCCAGGAATAAAACCAATGGATTAGCATCAAATCTCTTCAAGAAATGTCAAATCTAACCGATTAGATATACTCCATCAGAAGCAGCCAACAACAAGCAATATCCACATTCCAAAAATTCTAGGTAAAACATTTTATTGTTCTCTTTTATAAATGGTAGCCACCGCTGTAATTCGTAAATCCTACAGAGACAAGTAATTTGGACTTTATCATCATCATCAACCATTATCAATCCACTGGAGGACGAAGGTCTCTCCAAGTTCAATGCAACTTTTCCTATCTTTAGCTTCTCTTCTCCACATCACCTCTGCACACTTTCTTATTTTATCCATCCATCTCACATGTGGTCTCTTTCTGGGTCTTTTACAATCTCTTGGAATCCAGTTTAAAATTTCAATTGTCCATCTGCTATCATCTCTTCTAACCATATGTCCAGCCCAACTCCACTTCAGTCTTTTAATTTTTTCAATGAGGTCAGTAACACCTGTTTGTTCTCTTACCCATACATTGCATTTTCGATCCCTTCTTGTTACTCCCAACATGCATCTCTCCATACTTCTTTGAGTAGTCTGAAGTCTCTGTATTGCTCTTCTATTAAGTGTACAAGTCTCAGATCCACAAGTAAGAACTGGCAAAACACATTTATTAAAAACCTTCCTTTTCAAACACATAGGCATATTTTCTTTTAGTATCAAGTTATTTCTACCAAAAGCACTCCAACAAAGTTTAATTCTGTGATTAATTTCATCCATTATATTTCCATCTGTATTAGTAATCTGACCAAGGTATTTGTAACTGTTAACTTCTTCTAACTCATCATAATCAATCTTTATTTTCATATTTTGAGAAAATCTATTAAACATTACTTTAGACTTTTTAATATTTATCTTTAGTCCTACTTTCCTACTTTCATCTGATAACTTCTGCAACATTTCCTGTAGCTCTAAAGCATTATTTGCAAAAACAACTACATCATCTTCAAAATCTAAATGACTTAAATAATGTCCATTTACTTTCACTGCTTTAGTTTCCCATTTTAATCCACAAAATACTTCTTGCAGCACTGCTGTAAAAAGTTTAGGAGATATGGTATCACCCTGTCTTACACCCTTTTCAATGTTGATTTTCCTACTATCATTATGTAATCTAATTATTGCTGTTGCATTTTTATAAACATTCTTCAAAATATGACAATATCCTAGATCCACATCTTTATGATCCAATGCCTTAATGACTGAAGAAATGTTTATAGAATCAAATGCCTTTTCATAGTCTACAAATCCTAAGCATAATGGCAACTCATATTCATTTGTCCTTTCTATAATTTTTTTCAATACCTGGATATGATCTACTGTACTAAAACCCTTTTTAAATCCAGCTTGTTCTCTTGGTTGGTGGAAATCCAGTGTTTTCTGTAAACGAGTTGTAATTATCTTAGTAAAAATTTTGTATAAAACTGATAAAAGACTGATAGGTCTGTAATTTCTAATATCTTCTTTATCACCTTTTTAAAATATTAATATTAATACTGCATTCTTCCAATCATCTGGTACATCTTTATCATTTAGACATTTGGTATATAACTTTGCTAAAATTGTTTCTATTTCTTCACCTGCTTCTTTTAATATATCAATTACAATTCCATCATTAACTGGAGCCTTCCCTTTCTTCATAAATTTAATTGCATGTCTCACTTCCTCATTCAAAATTCTGGGCAATTTGGAAGATGTAATATGTATAGGAGGCACTTGTTTTTTATTACTATATAATTGTTGATAGAAGTCTTCTACACATTTTATGATGTCATCTCTCATTTTAGTAATAATGCCATCTTTTTTCCTTATTGCAGATATAAATTTCCTACCAATACCAAAATGTTGTTTTACACTCTTTAGACTTTTATTTTCTTCTACAGATTTCCTTGCTAGTTCACAATTATACTTTCTTATTGCACCATTTTACAAAATTCAAGATATTCAATCTTTTTTAATGCATCATTGTTGTATATCCTCATATTCCTTCTTTTTTCATAAATTCTTTAGTCTCAGTAGAAATTTTACTGGTCAATTGCTGCTTTTTTCTACCAGCTATCTCATATAACATACATAAAATGAACTATTGATATGTGTGTTTAAGTTTCAAATGCTATGTAATACTTTATAATTATATATGTGAGTGTATGAGCTAATATGTACGTGATCATTATATCAGTGTTATTAGTTAAATTAGATAAATACCAGTGTTCGATTATTAATATCTACAAAAATATTTAAACTAGTTTAGAAATGTTAATTTAAAATATGCATGTGTTTTATTAGAATTATAAAATGTTTAAAATTAGTAAATGTTAGTTAATAAATTGTCTTTAAAATTAAACTTTATTTGTCAGTGAATTCTTTTTATAAATTCTTTTACAATTCTTTTATCAATTCTTTTAACCACTAATTATGTATAATCTATTAGTGATTACAAACAGCTGAGCTAGTCGTGGATATTTAGGCATTGAGTTAGTGGCCATTGCTCAAAGCATGTTATTTATTCATTCTTGGGTAATTAACTGGCGTCCATGTTTATACACAAACAAAAAAAGTGCTTGAACTCTGGTGTTGAACTCAACAGTCGAGAAGAAGTTATGTCCTGGAAATGTAATGCTAGTTATATATTTTATAGCTATCATTTATACATACTCTCCGAGTATGTTCTTCTCTGCCTAAGAGGCCGGTGTTTCAAGGCATCATATTCGAATGGCTATACCCAACATGGGCTGGACCTAAGAAACAATAGTAACTAAATACTTTGTTTCTTGATTAAAAAATTTTTTTACAAAAGCTAAATTTTGTATGTTAAAGTTGTTTAATTTTAAAAAAAAAAATTGACCGAAAACTTTTTTTTTTTAATGAAAAGAGATGTATGCTATTTATGTTGGTTAAGATAAATCATTCTTTTAAATCAGACAGTGATATTTGGGCAGAGCTAAACATTAGGAATGGGTAGAGAAAAATGGACAAAAGGGGTGGAGTCAGCATATATTTCCGTATTAGTAAGAAAAATAAATAAACAATAATATTATTTGATTTGTTAGTGCAAAAGATAATTTTAAAAAAATAAAAAGTAATAGCATAACTATGAATAAAGAAATGGAGCTGGTAGAAAGCCCAATATATTTTAAAAATCCACAGTTAGTGAAAAAAAAGAAAGAAGACGTATCTGAGACGTGTATGATGATGAAAATGATGATGAATATGATGCAAAAATTTGAACAAAGTCAGCAAGACCTCAAAGGAGAAATTAATGAACTCAGTGCAGAAATTAGAGAAATGAAGGAAATGAGGAGTGAAATAATAGAGGAAGTAGAAACAAATCATATAGAAATAAAAGCTGTAGTGAAAGATTTAAACAAAGAAAGTCAGGAAAGGGTGATAGTAGAAGAAAGCATAAAGGAAGTGAGAGCTGAATTAGAGCAAGGTAGCATTAGGTATAATAATTTAGAAATGAAAATAATACAGATAGGAGAGACATGCCAGGAATGGAGAAGCTTAGCTAGAACAATGCAGGAAGAATTAAGTTTGTTAAAAAATGAAGGCATTCAGAGTGAAGTAGAATGTAGAATTGACGAAGTGGAGGAAAAAATAGAAAGGGCGTCTTTCGATATAGCGGAAAGCAGTGATAGTTTGAAGTTGGAAGTAAAAGAAATATGTATAGATCTAACTAAGGGTTTAGAGTATAAGGTAGACCAAATGGAGCATAAATATAAGAGTTATGATAGGGAGAATAAGCTGGGGGGATCGTCCAAGAGCTTCTTGGAAAAAAAATTTAGTGGTAAAAGTTCACTATAACGGTCTATGGTTGTTTGCCCTCTATTGTTTAAAATTTAAACTAAATTGCTTGAGAATCTGACATGTATGTTATTATATTACAAATAAATTAAAATTTAATCAAAGGTAAAAGATAATAATAAAAAAAAAATCTTTTGAATGTTGGATCAATTACACGACATTAATTAAAATAATTACTTTTAATTTCTTTGAAAGTTAAGATTTTAAACTGTCTACAACTTAAGAATTTAAAATAAAAAAATATATGCTACTGTCTTACAATTACATAAAAATTTATTCAAATGTAAAAGATAATAAAAAAAATATTTACCTTTTTAAATATAATTACGTCCTATACAGAATAGGAAGTTGGAGAAAAAAGCGGTATTGCTGTATCTACTCCTGAGGGCAAATTCATGCAGGTACGATGAAAAAAAGCTCTGATAGTGCCACATTGGAATTTCAGCTTACGCTTTGCTCTCATCCACATGTTTTCAATATTCTGGGTGTGTATGTCTCACTCTTCGGGATCCACGAAGTTTTCCTGATGGACGACAACCGAATGCAAATACACACCATTGTTGAGACTGCTGATGTTATTGTGCGCAGCCCAGACATCTGTAATAATGTGCGTACACTGTCTACAACTTAAGAATTTAAAATAACTACATTTATAGCACATGTTGCAAAAAAAAGACACCTTATGTGTTCAACGGCGTGAATTACACGCATACGTGTACAGTTTTATAGTTACAAAAGATGTCTGCTACATGCTTAGTACCTGATAGTGAAATTTTAAGTGTTGCTGCTATTCTGGCAGAAGAATGGAATATGCGCCAGTTATGGGACGTCATACAAACTACAGAATTGGCCATCAAATGGCTTGCACGAAGACTCCTGAAGAACTACGCCTTATGCCAACAGTGCAGTGTTCAGTGTGCGCTGGTGAAGTATTCTACAGGCTTAGATGGGTGTAGATGGCAGTGCAGAATATGCCACCATCGCATCTCAATCAGAAAAGGGTCTTTCTTTTTCCAAAGTCATCTGCCTCTGGGAACAATTACAAGCATCATGTATTTTGGGGTGCGTAATATGCCCCAACAACACATTGTGCATGAGACCGGCATGAGCAAAAAAATTATCATTGACTGGGCGAATTTTTGCCGGAGGAATGTGCCAAATATTTTGACACAAATCCGACAGTTCTCAGTGGATTTGATGACAATGGGGAGCCATTAATCATCGAAATAGACGAAACCGACTATTTCCACCGAAAATATCACAGGGGGGCTATATGGACAGGTCATTGGGTGTTTGGCGGCATAGAGAGAGCGTCAAGAAAGTGCTTGATAGAAGTGGCAGACAGGATGGCTAATACACTGGAGGGCCTGATACAGCGGTTCATTTTACCAGGTACGCACATTATTTCAGATAGCTGGGCTGTGTACAATAACATCAGCAGTCTCAACAATGGTGTGTATTTGCATTCGGTTGTTGTCCATCAGGAAAACTTCGTGGATCCCGAAGAGCGAGACATACACACCCAGAATATTGAAAACATGTGGATGAGAGCAAAGCGTAAGCTGAAATTCCAATGTGGCACTAGCAGAGCTTTGTTTTCATCGTACCTGCACGAATTTGCCCTCTGGAGTAGATACAGCAATACCGCTTTTTTCTCCAACTTCCTAGTCTGTATAGGACGTAATTATATTTAAAAAGGTAAATGTTTTTTTTATTATCTTTTACATTTGAATAAATTTTCATGTAATTGTAAGACAGTAGCATATACTTTTTTATTTTAAATTCTTAAGTTGTAGACAGTTTAAAATCTTAACTTTCAAAGAAATTAAAAGTAATTATTTTAATTAATGTCGTGTAATTAATCCAACATTCAAAAGGGTTTTTTTTTTATTATTATCTTTTACATTTGATTAAATTTTAATTTATTTGTAATATAATAACATACATGTCAGATTCTCACACAATTTAGTTTAAATTTTAAATAATAGAGGGCAAACAACCATAGACCGTTATAGTGAACTTTTACCAATTTAGTATCGTGACATTCAAGGCCGAAGCAGAAGAGAGTCCATTAAAACACTTGGAGAGCCTAACTGGTTTGTTTCAAATACAAGAGTGGCAACAAGGGATAAAATTACCTTTGCTAACAGTCACCTTCAAGGAACAGCCTTGGATTGGTGGCACACCCAATATGCTAAACCATGAACACTTGAGGAGTATAGGCACGCCATCTTAAGAACCTTTTGGAGTGAAGCACAACAGGAGGGCATACTCTTTAAGGTATCTAAAGAAAGATATCCCAGCATGCATGGAGAAACTTTCATGCAATTTTTTTAAAAACAGATGGCAAAACTCAAGGCTTTAATGGCGTTTCCATTGTTGGATGACCAAATTATAAGAACAATCCGACACAACATGCCACTGCCTGTGCAGGAAATGATGCTAAGTAGCAATGGTCGGACTGTGGAAGAAATGATAGAATTTCTGACCCGAGTAGATTGTGAAAATTTGGTTCGGGAGCCTATAGATCGATGTGGGAAAATAGATCAGTATAATGATCAGAATGTACATAAATGGAAACCACCTGACCAAGCATAATTGTCAATAAATTGGGTGTAATAGTAAAGGAAGTAAACAAAAAGGACTGGAAATGGACAATGAGTACGAATATGATTATTCTAACGTAAATAAATCTGAGAAGTTTAAATCTGAAACTTTGATTTAAAACTAAAATAATAAATTAAATGTTTGAAAGTAATAATAATAATGAAGGCTTCGTAAAATAAAAGATTTTTTTTCCCATGCACACATTAATTAAGAAATAAAATGCTCGTAAAAAAACAGTTCAAATAAAAATAAAAAATCAATCAATGACATTAAATTAAATAAATGGGTCAAATTAATGATGTAAAAGTAAAGTTGTAGGTTTAAATAAATGAAAAAATAATGAAATTTCTAGAATAAAATTAAGTTAGTCAAATAGATATTTGTATAATAATGAATCGCAATAAAGTAAAACAGTTTTTTTTCTGAGTATACACACATTAAAATATAATAGTTTTGAATATACATAAGTTAATAAAAGGAAGTAAATAAATGGTTTAAAGTAATCAAGTCCAATAAAATCTTTGTATAATAATAAAGAGCAGTAAAATAAAATAGTTTTCTAAATATACACACGTTAAATAAAGAAGCTGAATAAATAGTTTAAAAAATAATATTGTAATATAAATAATATTTGTAAGAGTTTAGAATAGTATTGTAAGATTAAATAAAATAAAAGTTTTTTTTAGAATATACGCACATAAATAAAGAAGTTAAAGTAACTGTTTAAAAAATAATAGTGTAATTAAATAAATATTTAAGATAATGTTCGTAATAGTTCAGAATAATATAAATAAATATGTTAAAGTAATGTTCATGTGTATTTAAAATAATATTGTAGGATTAGTGATAAATAATATAATATGGTAAGGTTAGTAAAATATAAAGCCAATCTAAGTTATATTAGGAGTGTATAAGGGTTTGAAACTAAAGGAAATAAGGGTAGTATAGAAATGTTTTAGTTAAGGATAAGTTTAAAGCTGTCAACTGGATAAATTTTAGTATCCATAACAGATTAGCAGGGATCATTCCTCTTTTAAAATGTGCACTGGTGACAACCAGAGTAAGTCATAAGTATCTTTTTCAGGGGAGAATCCCCATATCTCGTACCTCGTTCCATAGCATAAATCAGAAATGAATAGTTGAAAACTCCTGCCATTCGCAGCAACCTTTTTTTAGTCAAAGTCCGATTAAGAAAATTGGCAGCTGAAGCTTCATTTATAAAAGATCCCTGTGCCACAAAATTAGTTTGTATTCATGGTCAATATCCAGGACTCAGAACATTGTAAGCAATGTATTCAGCATAGATAGAAGGAAAGGGTAGCCAAAACAGATTGCCTTTAGTATGGAAAGTAATAGATATCAAAAAGCAAACTTAGAAAATAATAAATTAAGAATTAAAGTTGTCAGAGATAAAATGGTCAAAAATAGATGTATTTTACTCTCAAAGGGAGGGCAGTGTAATGTACCAATATTGAAATTGGCACATACTAATTTATCTAAAAAAATTATTAAAAATAACCTTTTGTAAAAGTTTTGAAATAAAAGTTACAATTAATTAATCAGAAGGGGAGAGGGGTGTTTCATTAGAAAAGGTCAAACTAAAAGTGTTATAAAGGGAAGTAAACAGTTTTTCTAATTAGTATTCATAAAAATAAATAATTTAAAGTTTAAAAAATATAAATCTCTTTTTATTTGAGCTTATTATAATAAATTATATATGTGCGTGTGAGTGTAAATAAATGTATGCATGTTAGAATAATATTAAAAAATATATATAAATGAAAGATAAAAAGAAATTATATTTGGAAAACACAGCGATGGCTATTAAATCAAATAAAGATTTGAAAAAACCACACCAGTGGTGGGCTACTAATTAAAGATATAAAAACAACATGTTTATGAAAGCTACTACTAATTAAACAATCTTCAAAAACATGTTGTCAAAGGATTAGTTATCAATGAAATTTCGACAACACACATTGCCGGAGGATATTAAAACAAAAACACTTTGCATATATAAATAGCCAGATTTTTATCGGATATCAGTTTTCAGCCTAGTTTTCAGTGACAATCTTGTTTCAGTTCAGATAACAGTGCAGTTTATATTATGTATCCAGAAACAGAAATGCAGTGTTGAGCAGCTTTTGGGAATATACGCTCTTACTTCAGCCCTTTAGTCCAACAAGATCATCAAAACCTGCCTGTAAAATAGTGTCTGCGTAACAGCTCAGAAATCCTCCACCAATGTTCAACTATCTCCAGGAATAAAACCAACAGATTAGCATCAAATCTCTTCAAGAAACTTCAAATCTAACCAGTTAGAAATAATCCATCAGAAGCAGCCAACAACAAGCAATATCCACATTCCAAAAATCCTAGGTAAAACATTTTATTGTTCTTTTTTATATATAGTAGCCACCACTGTAATTTGTAAATACTACAGAGACAAGTAATTTGGACTCTATATCATACATAAAATGAACTATTGATATGTGTGTTTAAGTTTCAAATGCTATGTAATACTTTATTCTTATATATGTGAGTGTATGAGTTAATATGTGTGTGATCATTATATCAGTGTTATTAGTTAAATTAGATAAATACTAGTGTTCTATTATTAAAATCTACAAGAATATTTAAACTAGTTTAGAAATGTTAATTTAAAATATGCGTGTGTTTTATTAGAATTATAAAATGTTTAAAATTAGTAAATGTTAGTTAATAAATTGTTTTTAAAATTAAACTTTATTTGTCAGTCAATTCTTTTTATAAATTCCTTTTACAATTTTTTTATCAATTCTTTTAACCACTAATTATGTATAATCTATTAGTGATTACAAACAGCTGAGCTAGTTGTGGATATTTAGGCATTGAGTTAGTGGCCATTGCTCAAAACACGTTATTTATTCATTATTGGATAATTAACTGGCACCCGTGTTTATACACAAACAAAAAAAAGTGCTTTGAACTCTGGTGTTGAGCTCAACAGTCGAGAAGAAGTTATGTCCTGGAAATGTAATGCTAGTTATATATTTTATAGCGATCGTTTGGGTATACATACTCTCGAGTATGTTCTTATCTGCCTAAGAGGCCTGTGTTTCGAGGCATCATATTCAAACCTGGTACAATATATATATATATATATATATATATATATATATATATATATATATACTTTACATGTACTAACGAAGTCATTTATCAATTTACATTGTGGTATAATTTCACATATAGTTGGTCTTCTAGAAGCACTTTTAAATAGTATGGCTTCCTGGATAGACTTTCTTACAGAAATGTTTTGATTATCTAGAACAGACAATTCAACTACTTATATCTTATATCTTCTATAATCTTTAAACTCAGACAGCAATGTCTGCTTCACACATTATGGTTTATGGATTCCCAGAGGCAGACCTTTACATATATATTTTTGGAAACAAAAACTTGATCAGCATGAAGATGGTTAGTAACTGCATTTTTCTTGATTCTATCTTTTATTTTAATGACCCCAATATTTACAATCTTATTTAGGAATGTATAAATTTAATTAGCAAGCAGAATTAATTAACATGATTTCTGTCAGTCACTATAAAGTCATTAATTTGATGTATTTGGGGGCATTACAATGGCATTTCTATCACATCAACTTTTTGTCTCTATTTTGCAGTTATATATAATGTTAGTTTATAATTTGCATTTTTGTAGTAGAAATCAGAAATAAAATTAATTTTAAAAAATCTGATGGCATCGGTATTATAGAAACCTTATAAAAAAATTCCAAATTCAAAGATACCTAACCATGTGCTGATTGGTTATATTATATAATGCAAAGAAATTGACAGCAACTCTGATTGATAGATTATGTGGCCGCAGACACTGTGATCATGCTTTTTTTTTAATGTAATTTTTAGTAATTTATTTACATATTTAATCTTATTTATATAAGTCAGAATATTTATGATATAATGAATAGTGACATTTTTCTAAAATCTGTAAGAGCTTGAAATAGTAGCTGAGATAGAAAACTAAGGTAGACATAATATATGTGACTTTAAGTTACATTTAGTCCATGGTATTGTTTTTTATAATTTAATAAGATATTCATCCCACACTTGTTATCATGAAAAATCACACTGGTCTAAAACATCATATAAGTGAATGGAAGATATAAGTAATTATAATAGTAAAACATTCAAATGGATAAGATAGATTTATTTACTGCAAAAATGATAAAATAAAAAGAAATAGAATATTAAAGAATGCAAGAAGAAATATCTTATGAATGTTTTTATCTGATATAGTAGATCAAAATACAAAATAAAAGTATGGGGTATAAGTGATATAATATTAAAATAAAACCTTATATTTTATTCATAGTATTGTATGTAATATAATACAGTGTCATATCTTAATGAACATTTAAAATAATTAAATATTTATTTTATAATGAAATAATAAAAATGAAAGGAATAAAATAAGGTATGAAATTGTAATTAGACAATAATATTATATGAAAGTTAAAGATGAAGGAATTATAATGTAAAAGAATACATTTATAAAATATTTGTAATTTAATGAAAATACAAATTATATATATATATTATAACGGAATATAATATCCCGTCACATTATTTTAAAATTAAAATAAAAGATCATAAATAAAAATTGAAATTTAAAAACTGTTTAACATATATATAGATCGCATGATGGACAACTTTAAAAAATTTTAAAAAATAAAAATATTTGAAAGTAATTTTTTTGTAAAAAAAGTAAAGATATAAAGATTTTATATTTTTGAAAATAGAAATAATGTTGATTTCTATAATCTTAGAAAATGAAATGATTGTCTTATTAATTAAATGATTGGCTTATTAATTAAATGATTGTTCAAAAGCAAAACCAGCCTGTGAGGCATTTAAAATAAATTAAATGGTCAGATAAGAGAACACAAAGAAATTAAATGACCAATGCAAACACCAGAAATGTCAGCACGGACCGTGATTGAAACACCAGAGGATTAGTGACGTCTTGCTCGTTGAATCTCAAGATCTAATGATAAGAGACTAATAAAAATATAAAAGCCAAATTATTATTATAATTGTTATCTTAGAGCTGACTATGAATAGATCGTTATAACTAGCTATATTGCAGATTTTCACGATGTGGAAGTCTGCAATAAATTTAATTTTCCGGACAACCAGCTGAGGCCTCTGGATGACAGTTCCTGACCAAATGCATGGCAAGTCGCAGTTTTATTTCAAAGAAGGACAAAATCTACGAAAGTGATCACAAAGATGGACTTCTCAATCTATTAAATCCGTAAAGTATGAACTATTGTATCTATCTAATAACTTTCCTAAAATTGCAAGTAATTAATAACTGAAAATAAGAACTCTTATCTGACTTAAAGAATGCAAATTCAATTATTGATATTTTTTTATGTAGATGTTTAAGCAATCATTTCCAGTTCATTTTTTTTTTGTGTGTATTATATTTTAACAAAATGTATTAAATTTAAAGTTGGGTGTAGATAGCTGCATGGATAAAGATTAATAACTATGTTTAAATTCGTTTATGTTTAATTTAACAGATTTTAATTTCAGGCTATTTGTTTTGTGGTTGTGTCAGTGCTAGTGGAGAGATATATAGACGTTTATATTAATGTAATGTGAAGCGTGTTTAGCATACAGGGCAACGTGCCCAACTGAATGCATGACCCCAAAGAGGCAGTCATATGGTCGCAGATGTATTTCCTGCACCATTGACCCCTCCTAGCTCTATGGACAGGGATTTATAAGAAGGCAGAAAGACCGCTTTCCCCCATAAGTAGCACTCTTTAAAAAAAAATTATATACATGATTCCTTAGTCAGACAGAGGCACTTTCCTGATCTAGACCTGGATCATTTCCTTCAAATAATATCACGCTGCCAGATGCACATTCCTGTGGCGTGATTTTATGCTAGCATCTTGTATTGCATTGATTGCTACTATATATCTGGAAGCAGGTATTGGGTTGACTACAAACTTTTAGTCTGAGATTGAATGAATGTTTTGATAAGTTTTTAAGTGAAAAAAAAAACTATGTAGACTATCTATGCTCGACATGCTAAAGTAAAATATAATTTAAATATCCATCTGTGCGATCTATTTAAAATAGTAATTTAAATTTTAAAAAAAAAATATTAATGTTAAAATCTAAAAATAAATTTAATCTTCAATTTTAAATGTGCGTTAATAAAAATCTATTTGTGTGTTAATTACTGGCAGTGGCTTCTTTTATTTTATTGTTCTAAATATTTAATATATACTTTGAGAATAGAAGTCTATTGAAACTTATAAATGTTTTAAAATCTCTGCTACTCTATGAGCTAGTGACCTTGGGCAAACGGTCAGAATAATATATATAAGAAAATTTTTTGAATCTTAACTTACGTATCTGCCTACTATATAAATTTTTCTAGGTTCAAATGCCTAGATGGCGCCCGGGTAGTGCGGATACGTTTAAGGCTCTTTTTATTGACCGTTAAAATATATATATATGTCAAAGCATTGACCAGGAAGCGAATCCGGACCAGCTTGCTTGGAAGGCAGCTATGCCAACCGCTAGGCCAACAATGCTTATATATATATTTTTGTTGATGTATTTTGATACAAAAATAGTAAGAAGTATCTTAATGATAATGGGGTAAAGTACTGGAATTTACTGAATCCCATTGATAAATAATTTCAGAGAAAATATGAAATATTCGTTTATAAAGTTTTGTTATAATATGTTAAATATTGTTTATTAAATATAACATATGTACAAATTATTTTTAAATTGTGTATAATTTTACTATAATAAATTGTTTGTTTTTTAAATTAATAAAGTGTTGAGGGTCTCATTTCTTGTTCTCAAGTCATTGTTCATCGTCCTTGCCACACATATATTATAATGATTGAAGGTATTTGTTATTGTTGCACGTAATTCATGATAAGGTAATAAATAAGAAAAATACTATTTTTATGACATTTGATATTGTGTTTAAAATATTAACTAATTTAAATTTTCTACATCATTTTCAATGATCATAATGAAGAGTGAATAATTAGCGTGCCATATAAAATAGAAAACATTATTTAAAATTGATTATGATAATTAACAATGATAAATGTTGGTTAATAATCTTTAATTTATTTTTTAGTCAATTTATAAGAAAAGTCAATTAATTAGTTTAAAGGTGAAGAATTACATATGATATTTGTTTTTTAATTATTTTAACTGTAGCTGGATATATGTAAAGTCCCTCGCTATATTTGGTTAAGTAAATTAACTTATTCATTTAAGAAACAATCTTTACCTGACATGTTTATTGAGTTAAGGAATATTAATAAAGGAGTGCTATAAAATAATTTTAATAAGTTAGATGAATATTATATTATTATTAAATTTAACACAGGAAATTTTAATATTCACTATAATTTATTTATTTATTTAGGGTCATTGGAGTATCATTAATATTGGAGGGGAGTAGTGTTTGTGATATTCCTATGTCATTGAGGGTATGTTTTTAATATATACTCAATGTTAAAATAGGGTACCTTACTGGATGATTAGATAACAAGGCTCACGTGATTATCGTTATTTTATTGTTAAACAATTCATCAATATTTATATGACAATAGATTAGATATGAAATGAGTACGATTGATATTATTAGAATTTTTATATAAAAGAAAGAAATCTGATAAGACTGAGCTAGGGTCAGGTTACAATACATATAAAAAAAAATTATTGATAAATTATAATTTTTTTTTCAATAAACAAACTATAATTTTACATCTTTCTTTTGACACATCATGATCATTAATTTTTTAAAAATGATTTATATAATCCCTTTACTCACTCCATATACCATCATGTCTATTGTCATCTTTCATAACCAAAAACAACAAAAATAGAAGCTAGGGTATAACAAAATATAACAAGTTAAGGCATTTTAATAATAAACAAATAATTTTCATGCATTAAAGTGTAAATAAAGGTACAAATTGGTTAAATTTTCATAAAATATCCATATCGAAATCACACAAAGATAACAAATAAAGGAAACAAAAAACTGCAACAAATTCTAATTATAAGTTTTAAAAAAATATCACAATGTTTCCTGGAATTTCTAGTTTTATTAAACAAAATGTGTATTCTAAAATAACAAAAAACTTTCTCTATCCCTCCTCCATAATTACTTCAAACATAATGCAATTGCAAAAAAGGAAATCAGTTTTTCTGGATTTTTTTCCTAAAGAGACATACATGATATTATAAAGTTTATAAGGATGGATCCTTCCAACCTTTACAAATTCCCCCAGCTAACACAAAAAACCCACATATCATCTTCAATAACACTGGGAAGTAACACAACTCCTTAGCCAAACAACAATATACCTTTCCACATTAGACCTGCCAAGGATAACCTCAAAATTTAACCAACTCCATTTAAATGACAACAAAACAATCCAAAAGAAAATCAGTATAATACTAAGGCAATATAAATAAATTTATTTCTATGGATTACACAAATTCAAATGAAAAATTTCCTTTTTAAAATGGAGCATGATGCCAAAAGGATAAGCATTATGAACATTGATAATCTTCATATGAGGAAGTAAAAAAATATTTTAATTATCATAGAGTAATATTTAAACATCTCTAGAATTGCATTAGTATCTTTCAAATCTTTCAAAAATCATGGAACAGAATCCCTGAGATCAGAAAGATGGATGAAGATAGATTTGAAATAATGCAACACTGGTTGTTTGTGGTATATTGGACTGGGGCTCCAAATGATATAAATTTCCTTTAGGCCATATAATGTACCAATCATATAAGCATTCAATCCAACCCTTTTTTTTATTCCTGTGGAGTCCTTCATAGATAATGAAAAACTTTTTAAATTGATGTTGCTTCAGGTCACTCACATGTGGGGTATGAACTAAATATAGGAGGTAACTCCAATAATTTGCTTTCTAGGCCTATGCCAACCAATTCACTTTACTAATTTAAAACTATTCTACCAAACATAAAAATAATAATAATAATAGTTCATTTCAACTACAACTCAATAAGCAAGAGTTTACAATTTTGTAACATTCCCTCATAATAACATAGAACTTGAGGTTAGAAAATATTTCTTGAAAGACAAAGAGTATTAATTTGTGATAGATAATTCCAAATTTGATTCTGCATGGATACTTGAAAATTGTGTCAAAAATACCACACTTTTTATATAATTGACGAATAAAGAATTAACTTTTAAAACATGCAAAAACATGGATTCTACATAATAGATAAAAGTTTTATTATGAATAAATGCCTATAATTATTTTCTTCTACACTATATCATTATACTTTCCTTTAATTTTATCTTGGCAAAATATTTATAA
Organism: Epiperipatus broadwayi; assembly: GCA_028023455.1. Classification (NCBI taxonomy): domain Eukaryota; kingdom Metazoa; phylum Onychophora; class Udeonychophora; order Euonychophora; family Peripatidae; genus Epiperipatus; species Epiperipatus broadwayi. The sequence goes on from JAQFVV010012413.1 coordinate 12,345,547, forward strand.
AACCACTCCAATGATATGAATTCTTATAAGGATATCTACACTTAAGATCAGCTAAAAATATAGCTTCTGCATACCATATAAAACTAAAACTAGTCTTTTGTTTTTATGAATTAAAAACTCATAGTCTGCATCTTTTATTACTTTCAGACAATATATCTAATTTCTAAATTTTATATTATCAGAAATAAAACATCTTATACTAGCTGTGCTATTTTGATGACAAATTGACCAGAACTAAACCTATCAGTAATGTTTCACCTTTCAAATAGTTATGTTTACTCAGATAAAATTCTCTCGCATTTACCTCACATAAATACACTTTATTTGTAGACTTCCTATAAAAATCTACCTCATGCAATAGCCAGGCAATTCATTCAAACTTATAATTTCTTCTATCAAAATTAAGATTATTACCTTCCTGACTATTGTAGAGATAAAGCTTGTCAAAATATTTTTAAATTCATCATGGCACTTTTCATCTATACCACCAACTTTAACTCTTTGACCTGAAATCATAAACTTGTAACACTTTTCCACATTATATACTTACATTTTTCAAGAATATCAGTTTTATCAGATTCTGTATACTCACTAATGGGCCCTAATTTCAAATGAACGTTTTATAATATAATGACTAGTTCCTGAAAACAACTGTAGATAATGTTAGTAACAACACCCATCTTTGAGTGTTATAGTAGTAAGGAATGGGATAAAAGAATAAATTTATTAATAAAGACTAGGGAGTTAGAGAGATGGAGAAATAGTATGGAGAGTAAAAAGAGTTTAGATATATATAGAAATAAACAGAATATTAGGTGTGAGTTAATATATGATAATAGTAAGGAAAGTAGTTTATTATTTAAGGCTCGAACGGGATCTTTAGCTACAAAAGAATATACATGTAAATGGAAAAATATGGGTGATTTATTTTGTAAATTATGTAAGGAAGGAATAGAAAATATTAGGCATTTGTTAATTGAATGTAAATGTTTGAAAACAGAAAGGGTACATATAATGAAGTTGTGGAAAAATAAATATGAAAAGAGTGATTATACAGAAAGTGAATTATTGGTTTTTATGCTGGGTTTGGAAAAAGATAAGGGGGATTTAGATATAAAGGTTATAGAGTTGACAAAGATTATATTGTGGAAATGGAATAGAACAGATTATGGATAAATTTATAGTGGGGAATGTAAAATAAAGTGGCTAACAGGTTTATCTGGGCATAATTGCTGAGATATTCTTGACTTCGTTTAAGGAGAAGCCATAATACATCACATCACATCACATGCACATATCTTGTGCAGTTTATTATTATTGATTGGTCCATTAAATTATTTTCTCACAGTGTGTTTTATTAAGTTGAAGAAGTTCTTTCTTTCAAAGGTCAACAATGATTTTAATTTCGGCCTTCATCTTGACACATACAGTCTGCAAAAGCACTTCATCTCGCACATAAATGCTTGTAATTCATTTCTTAATGCCTTATTATCCTCAGCAATCTTCTACCCATTCCAACATTTTTTCTAGACTCCTCAACTTTTATCAACATTCTTTGAGTTTTCTCTCTCATCTCCTCCTTAGATTCATTAAACCTTACTCTCAGAGAAATAGATTTAATCCAGGACTTTTCCCTAATGGTTGTCACTTCTTCTCTACATCCTTTTAATTCTGTAAATTGGCTATCTAATTCCTTAGATTTACTATCTATTACTGCCCTCAACTTGGCAGAATTACTATCAATTTGGGCCTTCATCTCAGCAGAATTATCCTTTAACTCAGCAGAACTACTCTCTATTTTTGCACTGCCAACCTTCACACTAAGCTGAATTACTATCTACTTTGGTCTTCAACCCATTTGTCATTTCTTTCTTAATGTTCATTAGATCAGACAAGTTAACACTAGAACCTCCTGGTATTTTATTAGTATTTTCCATAGTACTTATGCTAAAGTTAGTCTATTTCTATAACATATAATAACTTTAAAAAAATCTAATATGTTTTAGACTAGATTTACGTAACTACCTGAGGCTTGTTATCTTTACCTACAATAATCAGCAAACTGAGCATAAATAAAATAAATGGAATATGCAACCCTATCAAACAATGTTTTTGCCTTGGTCCTAAAAATAAAACTCTTTATTTTAGTAAATTCATACTCTTCTTTGCTATTTTAAAGCACTACTTAAATATCATTGACCTCGTCACATGTTAAAAAAAATTACTATTAGCTATCGGTACATCAAATCATGTGTATCGTTTATTGGTTATAAAAAAATTAATCATTATACATTTAAATTCAAGACAATACTGAAAGTTAAAATTTCAACACTTGTGTCTTGAAAATGCTAATTGTAGTAGCGATATATAACAGAATGAGTTTAAAATATTTATATTAGCGACGCATAGTTAATCTAAATTTAAATAACAATATTTTTATCACTACCCCCACTTAGGAATGTTTGTCACCTATTGGCTTTATAGTTTGGATATCATTTCCAAACCTATTGTATATCAAACCATTGTTACTATTGAACCTTGCATAAGTAAAAAATAATTCTATATTCTCCTAAAACACATGTGCTCAATTTCAGTTAATTGATCAATTTTCAAGCCTGTAGTTGGTCATGCAAACTGTAATGGTATGCATTTTGGTTGAGCTAGTCTGTCTAGCCCAACAAACATCCCATAGTTTTGGGAACCAAAGTATAATGGTAATTCACTAACTTATCTTGGATTAACCAAAAGGAGGATACTTCAAGAAAATCAATTTTAAATGGATGCAAGGCTTATGGGTTCACCGTCATGATTCACCTGCCATGTTGATCAAATTTGATTAGAGAGACATTGATGCCACAAATGGCTATCGATCTTCAAAAGGAAGCCTATTATTAAAAAAAAGATGCTAAATCATAATTTATTTGCTTATTAATAATTTTTTTTGATTGCATACATTTTCATTTTTAAAACGCTTTTTTTATGATAAAAAAATAATCTACTAATTGTTATTTATCAATTTTTTTGTGTGTTTGGTACATACATCTAACACATGCAAGGTACACTTATTACTTATTGAATGTTTGGCATTAATTTATTATATGTATTTTCGTGAAGATCACATATATATATATATATCATTAGGGATCTTGAAATTTAACTAATTTTTTGTTTATAACTCAATAAGATATGTTTGATAAAGTAATTTTTTATATTAGCATTATATATATATATTATACACACATAGTTATAGATATATGATTCAGTATTGCTCTTTATGACTCATGAGAGTTACCTCTAGGGAATAATAATTAAAGTTATTGTACCATAGTGATGACCTCTTACTAGAATCGCAAAAGTAAACATGATATAGGCACGTATATCTTTATATATTATCTCTTATACTGTAATGTAAGGTTTTGTAAATAAATAATTTTAGAGTTCACCTTTGATTCTTTGAAGAGAAGTATAATCCAAATGATTTATGTTCTTATTTAAAGAGGGGTATAATCTAAAAGTTTTATATTCATATTTAAAGAGAAGTGTGTTTGCTATTGATACAAAGAAAACACTGATACTGAAAATTTTTGATTATGAAGCTGATTTGTTTTACCTTCAAAATGTATTTATAATTCTCAACGATTTGATTGTAATAAGATATTATTTTCATTGTTAATCCCTATAGTATTTTATCTATTTTGAAATATAGATGATTTTCATATCAATATAATCAGTTTTATAGATATTGTTAATAAATACTGCGATGGTAAATGACAATAAAGCCAATTTAAAAGAATTACAAAGAGGTAAGTCTTGCACTGTGAAATTAAATGACAATAAAGTCAAGTGGAAAAAATTACAAAGAGATAAGTTTGGTACCTTGTGATACTATTATTATTAGTGCCATTTAAAAGAAAGCAATTGTCCAAAATATGAATAAAAGATACTTTACTTAATTTACTTAGAAGATTTTGTGAGTTATGTATTTAATTTTGTTTTATCACTTATCAACATGAGATTATCATGCTATACTTGCTATTATGAATATAATACATTTGCCTTGAGAGTATTGTCTGCCTAAGCATTAATCTAATTGATGATTATATTATTACCTATTAGAAATTTCAAAATATTAAATGCATCATCTATAACTAGCTATTAGTAGATATAAATTAGATTCAATAAATTGTCCCCATTGCTTCTAGTTTATATCTTGGCAGATATTCACATTTCATTAGTTCTTGTAATACTAAGCCATGAGAGTAGCTTATTGATGATGTTGAGGAAGTAATAATATCAAGCTTATTACATGTTCATTACTAGGTCTATGGGGGTATAATAAGGCTTTTATCTAGCATACACCTGCCATGCCTATCATTATGTTAAGACTTCCAAATCTATAGAACATAAGAAAGCCTTCATTGAATAAGGAGATCTCAATGTGTCCATTACATACTATTAATACATATATTTTTCATTACATTTTGATACTTTGTCATTATAATCATCAGTGTAAAAAATACTAAACAAGTGTTTAAATATAAAATTTAATAAAATGTATTGTTTGCTGATTTTAATGGTATTTCATTTTTGGTTCATTATGTATTTATTTTGTAGAATGAATAATGCCTCTTATTTTATGTTTGCAATTATTTATTTCTTTGCACACAATTTTAACAACACTCAGATTGCAGCTATGGTTGTATTCTCTTTCAGGATTATAAAAGATGGATGAATTAATGGTTTCAGACTTAATCTTAAAACTAGAATGACTCAACTTTATTAATGTATAAAAAAATCTAAGATTAAATCTGAAGCCATTAATTCAAAAATGAAAAATAACATGGCCATAGTTATGATCTGAGTGTTATTAAAATTATGTGCAAAGAAAGAAATGATTGCAAAAATAAAATAAAAGAGGCATGGCTCATTACACAAAATGAATACATAATGAACTGAAAATCAAATAGCATTGATATCAGCAAAAGATTATTGTTTTCAGCAGACTAACCATGAATATGACACAAAATTGTTGAAAGTATACTTGGTACAATAAATTTTACTAAATTTAAATTCTGTTTATTGTATTTTTACATAAATATATATATTTCAATGTAAAACTTTAGTTCTGAAAGAATTCCATAAATAGTCAAAAAAGTGAAAATTTGTCAAGATGAGAAAGCTTTAGCTCCACCTTTATGGGTCACCCTTTTGTATTCTGATATCTTATGATTTCATCATTTTTTATGACATTGTTTGGAGAAAATAGTTCTAGTAACCAAAAACATCTTTATTTGTGAATTTATTGCAAGTCAAGATTCTTTTTATACAATAACTATATAATAATTATTACAAATCAAGAATATAAATTAATAATAATTTATTTTAAACAGAAATATTTTATTTTTGACAACAAAATATTATGACAGTGCAAATTTATCCTGAAGGTATTTACAAGTTTAGTTACTATTAATTCATGCAGTCTGAAAATATTGTAATATTATAAAAAATATTTAAAAAATTTAAACGTTTAAAGCATATTTCATTAGATTTAAGAGAAAAATATTTATTCATTTATATTTTCAAAAAAAAATGGCACATAACAAAAATGTTATTGTTTTGGAAAATGAAAATATTTTTAGAAATAATAATGTAAAGGCTTTTTGCTTTGTGATTACAATCTCATTTTTTTATTATTTTCAAAAATAAAATGTTATTATTTAGAATTTGTTTTATTTATAAACAAAAATAATCAAATTTATTAATTTCTAAGTAATAATAGTTCAAACTTAAATTCAATGCTGAACATGAAAACAAAGAAAATTACACTTTCCAAGAGAGATCAAAAAATTTCAAGATTTCAATAATGTGCACAAGAGAGTGATATATATATATATTGTAATGGTATGCACCCTCTCAACAAGATAAGTTAAGGCAGTCACATCTCACTATAGTCAGATTTAAGGTCTTCATATAGGATGCCACAAATGATGTGATTTAATTTTGATATAAAACTATATTTGTTGCCAATAACTAATTTATTATTAAAAAAGTTATTATATCTAAACCACATCAAATCAATTTTCACCTTAATTAACTTTACCATTATGCTCATATTTTGAACTCAGGGAAGTTTAACAATTTACTCTCTTCAGGGGTTCCTATCAATATTCTAAAGTAATATTAACAACGAATCTCACTAACTCTTTAAATCAAATAAAACAAAATTGAAAACTTCATTTAATTTAATATAAGAAACATAATTATTTATTTAACAATTAAATAATTTAAATTTTACAATATATAAAAAATATTTATATATCTACTTCCTTATATTAAAAAAATAAATATTCTATTTACTTACAGTAGATATAATTTCTAACCTACATGATTTTACAATGTATATAAAATATAAGTAGCCAAATATTAAGACTTTTATATTAACACTATTTTACAATAATTAGATTATACAAATAATAATCCAATCATTTATATATAATACCTTCATTCATTAAAATGATTGTCCATAACTTATATTTATTAATATAAAAATATATATTTCTCAAGTCCATAACTTATATTTATTAATATAAAAATATATACTTCACAACAATGTTAATCATTTATTCACTTATACATTACTGTTATTAGACTATTTGGATTAGTATAAACAATGTAGTGTCATGTCATAGAAAATAATAATATGTGGATTTAAAAATAATTTAATCTCTTGCCTCAAGTTCACATTATCCCTTTTCCATATTAACATTTCTTAACCGATATTTAAATCTTTATTAATCATAAATAAAAATAAAAATATTTTAAATTATTAATTCTCTCTTATTATTCATTTTTTTAATAAAATGAATACGATGATATAGTAAATGAAATTAACTTTTTCCAATTATAACTTTCAAAAATCTTAAATGGTATTTATAAAAGTTAATATAATAAGCTCAAATGTTCCTCACGAATGAAAATCCTTTCAGATGCAGTTTTTGATTCCTTCATTGTTAGACATTAAAGAAAATAATAGGATATCCTAAGTTGACATTTAGTTTCTTCTTTATACGTAGATTTCATCTTCTTAATACACAGTTCCTTTATTAACAATTATAATTCCATTAAGAAGATCTAATTTTCTATAATTTTAAGGTATTTGGCAAGATGTTATTCACACATATATATTTGATTAGGCAAGTGCATTTTATCTATCCCATGATAAATTGGTGTTCTACCCACTTTGCGTTTTCTTTATAATGTAAAGTACATTAAATTTAATTGAAGTTTTTATAAACATGGTCTTATTTTAAAATGTAATTCAAACAATTTTTATAGAACACCAAAATATATTCAGATTACTTTCTTTGAACAAATATTAGAAATTTCTTCTAATGAGTATTAAATTGTTCAAAATATAGATGTTATCTTATACTGTTCTTTTAAATCGAACATAGTATAAATTTTTGAGGATATAGCTGACAAAAAATAGAATCCTTAGTCTTCTAATAAAAAGAATAGAATTAATATATTATATCTCACTCCATCAGCTTGCTAAAGCAAACGCATTGTATATTGTTGCAATAACAATTTGATATTAAAACACTAAGTTAATTTCATTTCCTTTAATTCAATAAACTATGTGAACCCAAAGATCATTTATCACCTTGTCAATCATCTTTTGTCAATGTCTTTTTTCATTTTAAAGAATGAAAAACACTAACTTAACAAGTTATATATTTATTTTTATAAATATAATAATAATGCAAATATAATGTATACGTATTGATTACATGTATGTATGAGTATATATATATACTCCTACTATATATATATATAGGTGGTTTATTTTAATTAAATACATATATTGAAGTTAGAATGAAATTATAAAATTGAGATTTAATATATAAATATTCAATACAATTTGTTCAAATTTAGTACATTTCTTGTAAATCACTTGCAATGCAATATGATCCTAAAATATTTTAGGTGGGTTATTCTGTTTATAAAATACAGAGCAATGGGTGGGTGATCAAAACTCTCTTGTAAATGAAGTTGATTTAGTACTTATGATTTTATTTCAACCTTAAAAATATTTTAACTTCATTTAAAATTGAAATATAAACAAATCTTTGATTACAATCTTAATGCTAAAATAGTAATAATAATAGATATAGAATAACATTTTAAGATCAAAGTTTAACATATTAATATACAATATAATTTGTTCAAATTTGCTACATTTTTTATAAATCACTGACAATATAATATAACATTAAAATATTTTAATTAGCTTTTCTAGTTTTTTAAAATATAGAGCAGTGGGCAGTTGAATAAAACTGCATTACAAAAAATAGTTCATTTAATACTTATAATTTTACTTTCAACTTTAAAAATATTTTACCATTATTTAAAGTTGAAATATAAACAAATATTTGATTACAATCTTAATACTAAACACTAAATAATAATTGATATAAAAATATTTTATAATCAACATATTTATTCACTTTGCATTAAAAAAATTGTTTCTCCAATTACAGTTAGGGTTTTTATATTTAAGTTAAAATAAATATATAGGAGTCCAGAAATTAATTAAGTTAGTCAGTAGTTTTATAATAGCATGTTGAAGCTGTCTGGGGGCATGGTTTGTTTGTAAACAAAGATAAATATAATGTTGCAGGGGCCATATTTTATTTTGTTTTTGTTTGTTTATCACATTAAAAGTAAAAAAAATCAAATCAATAAATCTTTAAAAAAAATACGTAAATCAAAATGAATTTATAAAGTACTTACTTTTTATTCTTTTCATTACTTATTTTTGGTTTGATAATCTATTAAATCAATTTTTTTAAATTACAAATAAATATTTTCATTTAACAGTGAAATCAATACCTTTCTAACAACTTTTTGGGGGGCTTTGAAATCTTAACAAGTTAATTAATGAGGGTTGAATAAGTTGTTGCATTACAAAAACAAATATTTATTTACATTAAATGGTCATATATATACAATTAAAACCAACTCATTTGGCTATTCAGAAACAGCATGCAACTCAAAGCTTCTGGAAGATGTCTTCCCCTTTGTGCACATGCTGCCACATAAACTCAGCCAGGTAGGTATCCAGCAAGTGTCTGGCTGTGCCATGCTGTTTTTTGTTGCATCATTTCAACAGACCTCACAGGCAATTGATGTTCTGTGTGAGTGCAACTGTGCTAGTGTCCACAAAGTTGTACCTGTGGTTTACTGTCATTTGTTTAAAACCTGAAGCTTCAAGCTTTTTTGTTTGATAACCTTTCCAGCAGTCAGAGAAAATAGTTGATCCAGGTTTGACATTTTCCTGAATTGACTGAATAAGGGTAGCTGCAGATCAACAGGGAACAGTCACAATAAAGCAATCACTGGTTTCACAGCACACTCCACTGAATATCCACTGCTGTGGAAGAACCCTGCCCTGGTGGTTCTTTCAGCAGCTAAACAAGGTCTCATCAACTTCAACAATTGAGCCCATACAACCAATTTGATGGCATGGCCAAGACATTAAGCTCTCACAACACATTGGTCTAGGGCACAAGGGAGCCTGGAGACAGGTTCAAATCAGAGACAGACCTTGATACTGTCAGCTCCTCATGGCTCCAATAGTACAGGAGACATACTATCTTTATGAAATCAAGCCATGATCCCTCCAGCCACATCCCTTGGTGAATCGAACACTGACATCCACATGAACCAACCTTGCATTTGAAGTGGTAGCTTCCACAATGATATAATTTCATCTCTTCTCCACATAAACACTTCTTCACAGATGCTACTACTCCATAATGCTGTAAAAATGTGATGGCATTAGTTTCAGAGCAAGGCAAATACCAAACTTTGATATTTGGAAACTTTATTTCAGACATTTTATTAAGCTCACAGTTGTTTGCACAAAAACAAGACTTGGAGTGTGATCTGATAGAAATCGTGCTCACACCTACACTTACTGAATATTTTGAGCAGGAAATCTGGGCTATGGAAGCATGAGACAATGCTCATAATTGTTAGTAAACATTCATAAAACATGGGAGATAGAAGGGGAAAATATCTTAATGAATATTAAAATAGTTTTGACATTCAGAATTCCAGCCTCTGTCACACAATACTGTACTCAAAAGTGAAATTTGATTGTACATCAAAAATGCATAACACATCTGAGCTGTAAGCTGACACGATAGCTTCTGTGCCAGATTAAATGTCATGTTTCTGTGCATTATCATAGAATTAGATTACAGCCACACATACAATGGGCTATTTCTATGCTTATGCATTAGAAATAGAATGTTCGATAGCGGAGGGGCATATTTTTGTGCACTAGCATAGAAATAATGCCCTCTGGCGGTTTCAACATGCTATTATAAAACTACCAGTTAATCAATATTTTTACACCAAGGGATTAATTTACTTAATTTCTGGACTCTTCATGCTTTTATTTTAAATTAAATATAAAAACAATTATTTTTTAGTGCAAAATGAACAAAGGTGTTATAAAAATATCTATTATTCTATTTTGAAAAGTTCAAATTTTATCTTTTAAAATGTCTTTGATTTTAAAATTATATTGGTAATAAACAATGTAAAGAATATCCATGTGATATAAAATAATGGTTTACTTATTTAAAAATGTTCCAAGTTTGACTGAAGTTGTCACTCAAATCTTTCAAATAAGAGATGCAGGAGTTAAGCCTTTAATGATTTTAAGTATTTTTTATTCTTAATTAATAAAACAAGATTATAATTATATTACAATGTTTGCTGTTGTTTATCTTATATTCATTAAACAAAATAGGTTCAAAAATAATTTCTGAAATTATTTTTTTTTTTAATTGTTTTAGTACATTAGTGCAGACATTTAAATTTCATATCCATTAGAATAAAGCCTTTTGATTATAAAAATTGTTTATTTTTGCTACACTAAAAATTTAGATTTTTGATAACATTAAATAAATGAATTACATAATAAATAAGCATTAAAAAGAAAGATCTGAATCACATAATAAATAAACATTGGAGAGAAATCTGTTTTACTTAATTTTAATTCATTTACAATATTTTAAAAATAATAAAATATTATTACTTAGTTAATCAATATTTAAATTATTTCATATTTTAAATATTTATATATGTAACTTTTATGTTCATTTCTTTTTATTTTTATATATGTACCACATACATGGTTAAAGGCATCTATTGTCTTGTTGGAGAAATAAAAAAAGAAATGAAATTCATCCTTAGCTACTAATAGTTAACATTTATATACAAAGAGAACATGAATTTTATACACTAAACTATATATCCATTCTTTTTTCAAAGGTCTAACTTTATTCTAATAACTAGCAGAATAAATAATGTCACATAATCCTGGGATGTGTAAAAAATCCTACACTTTTGCAATAAAATACACAGTATAGTATGAAGAAATCATGATGCTTATTTTAATTTAAATACTGTAAATTACCTAAATTCTAAATACTAATAAATGGCAAAATCTTTGCAGCTTCACATCTTACTCATGAGAATTCTGTGAGACTTAGAGGTTAATTTTGATAAAATAAATGAAAGTTGGAGATCTATTAAAAGTTAAGCCTGCTTTCATGTTGAAAAACAGGTATATTCATGGGGTACCCAAAAATCTCTGGAATTATTCGCTGGTGGGCAGGCCTATGGTAAGACATGCTTCTGCCATTAGATTACTCTTGCAGAGATATTTTAGCATTATTATTCTGCCTGTTGTAATCAAGTTAAATTGTGATATGACATAGTAATTTTTTAAGTGCATCTCACTTATTCATTAATTTTTGTGATAATTGAAAAATTAAAACATTAAAATATGATTTCTATTAGAGAAAACAGTAGAGGAAACTGTGCTTACACACAAGCAACTGTAGAGAAAGCACAAGTTTACAAGTGGTTTAATGGAAGCAAACACAAATTTATGAGTGCTTGAAGAAAAAGTCAAATTCAACACATCCCAAAAAAGCATGGTTAGTGAAGTCCAGTATCAAGATGTGCTGATTTCTTTTGGTGCAAACAGCATTATTCACTCAGAAAATTGTTCATAATAGTGAAAGATTTTACCTACAAAATATTCCAATCATGCAAACATCACGATGTGTAGAAAAGTGAAGGAATGGTAGTTTCACAGGCCTTCATGCAAGCACACAAAACTTTCATTGTAAAGCAATTTTTACAAAAATCATGATCCTGATTATTCATTTACCATATTCACTGAATCTTACTCAATACAACTTCTTTTTTTTTCCAAATAAAAAGAATGTCTCAAATTTGCAGACTTGGAAGATATAAATAAAAAAAAATGGCAAAGGCATTAAAAGGCATCATTTTTGCAAAAGTTTCAGGTCTGTTTAAAAATGTGGAAAACACATTTTGACCTGTTCATTGCACCAAATGGGCAATACTTTGAAGGATATTTAATTTATAATATCTAAACAAAAATACACAATTTTTATTATAAAATTGCAGTTTTTTGGAGGTACGTCATCATATGTAAAAGCTGAAATCCTTTGAAAATGATTGCTAGCTTCTTATTAAAATGTAGAAATTGTTATATATATATATATAATCAAAACTACCCCAAATTCAAAATTCAACCAGACCAGCATAAAAATAATATTAAAACACTACCAAAGGTTTAACTGCTACAAGCAGATTTCTCAAGTGTAAAGAGCTACAAAAACTACACAATATATATAATATTAAACATTACCCACAAATCCATTCACTTCCCATCCACCCTTAATATTAAAAGAACTCTTAAATAAATTAATTGCTTCAGAATAATAAATTTTCAATAATAAAGATTCTTTAATTCTTCTTTTGATTTCATTTCTCTCAAAGAAGACAACCTTAGCTTCATCAAAATCAATATATATATATATATATATTCTTGCATGCATTATTTGAGATGAAAGAACTTCATGGAATCATCTGATGTCATCACTTCCTTTAGCAAATATCAAAACCCATTATCTATAATTGCAAGTATCACTAACCAAACTCTAACATCAAGAACTCAATTCAATCTCCAAAAATCTTGTTATTCTTCTAATATATATATATATATATCAATTATCTATCATTTAGTAATGATGTTATTTACATATATATATATATCCTTATCACATAAAATTAAATAGTTTTCTTATCCTTTGGAAGTTTAGATGTTTTTCAGATATGAAATAATAGACATTAGAAGTCATTTATTTGGTTACACTAATTGCAAACATTTTATCGTTATATAATACACAATTAGATCAGCTTTTATAATAAATGAAATAAAAGAAAGATGGTAAAATACTGGTATACATACTAACAGAAATTTTTTTATTGCAGCTTCAATTAGTTGTAATACAAACCTGAATGGTTAAGAAAGCTTAATAAATTATTTGATAGATTGATTAATAAATTTATAGATTGCAATATGTGAATGTAAGATTGAATATTTTTACATTTGTGAAACAAAATGTGCATTGAAAAAGACGTCATGAGTATAAACTTTTATACATTAACTATGTTATTTTATGGCTATATTTAAATCTATAATTGCTGAACATTAATTTATTTGTAATGAAGATTTTTGCTTTGATAATGTTTTTATTTAATTATGGAAAACGATTTGAAGAAAAAAAAATCAAAATCATATTTTATAAATATGACAAAGTATTAAATAAACAATATAATGTGCGAATATACATAAGTATGTAAAGTTGGCCATTCACAGGGGAATGGAAGTGTCATGTGACTTTAATGAGATTTTTTTGTTTCAATGTTATTGGTTAAATGCTACTTGGGATGGCATGCACTGCCATAAGTTGGCTATAGCTATTATTTATTTATTTTTATATTCGTAATTTAAACGTTTTATTGTCCATTCCAGAGCATTTTGATTATTATATTTTATTATCATATATATATAAATTGATAATTTTTAACAGATGTAAAATTTTAATTATTTCAAATTGTGGAAATATCTGTTGAATTAAGATGTCACATGACAACCTCCTCTTATGCTTGTGTATAACTGTTGTTAAAACAGGCAAAACTCACTATATATATTGCCACACACAGCAAGCTAGAGTAATCAATGGATGCCAGAAGGCTTGTGCATAAAATCCCCATCTAGTGCCTACTCATCCAATATCCTCACTGACAAAGGCCATAAGCCAGAAACTAGTCTGGTGATATTGGATGAGTAGGCACTAGATGGGAATTTTTTGCACAAGCCTTCTGGCTTCCATTGATTACTCTAGCTTGCTGCGTGTGGCAATATATATAGTGAGTTTGGCCTGAATTAAGATGTCAATGGAGAATTAATAAAAATAGCAAACTATAAACACTTTCCTCATTCAAAAGTATACATTTTGAAATGCAATCTCTTGATATTATATAGAGACTAAAGTGCTACAGTATTTTATTTATGGTTTTAATGAAAGAAAGCTAATAACGTTTGACAATTTCTTATAAATAAATTACTTTTTGACTATCAGTCAAATGTTACAAATTTATAATTTTTAACAGATGTAAATGTTTTAAAAATTTCAAATTGTGAAAATATCTGTTGAAATTTGATATTATAAAATCATCATCTGATGTCAATGAGCAGTATTTAATAAAAATAGCAAACTGTAAACATTTTTTGCATTCAAAAGCATATGCTTGATTTTATATAGTGACTAAAGTGGTACAATATTTAAAACACATTCATCTGTTAAAAATTATCGGTTTGTAACACCTGACTGATATGTGAAACATTCTACTATTTATAAGGGATTGTAAAAGGTTATTAGTTTTTTTTCCTTGAATCCATAAATAAATGCTGTAGCACTTCAGTCTCTATATAACATCAAGGTAGTGCATTTAAAAGTATACACTTTTGAATGAGGAAAGTGTTTACAGTTTGCCATTTCATTAATTTCTGTCCATTGACATCTGACAGTATTTATGTTAGATCATTTCCCTAATATAATATTAATTACTTAATGTCTACTTTATTTAAACTTTCCAAATACATACAACTGTTCGTAGAAGTACACAGATTAGTATATAATACAGTGTCTCAAGTGGTATTATTCTCTTTTTTTCAGGTGTTTCTTAACCTGATCAGTGATAGTAGTAGAATAGGGATGAAATCTGGACCTTTATATTTATGAACATTGAAATGAAGATATTATAACCAACTGAGCTATTCTGACAAATGCAACAGTCAATAGAAATTGCATATACTTATCTGTGAGGATCCTAATTATTTCTCCACTTTTTACTAACAGTAAGGTTAAAGACTTCCATACAATATGTATTATCATATTAAATTCACTTATGAGGTTATTCACCAATTCTATGCAAACAACTTCTTTAAATTGTTTTCTTATTATTTTTACTCTCTAATTAAATATATTTGTATTTTCCCAACATAACATAGGTTCATTGGTACATTCATGGTTTGCAAGTTTAGAAATGTTTGTTTTATGTTTTTTTAATAATCAGTTTATGCTCATTTAAGAACTTTTCAATTGAGTGACTGGTCTGACCAATATATATCCTTCTATAGATGTAGTTTTTATTTTTTCAGTATTTCAAGTTTAGGTTTTGTAGATGGTAGAATTATTTGTAAAGTGATATGGTTTTATGAAATGTTCTAATGTTATATTTATTGTAGATTTTCTTACCATTGTCTACTATTCCTGGTATACATGGATACACTACAGTACCAATAATTGTCTTTATGTTTTTTTTGTTATGTATTTAAAGTTTTCTCAGTAATAACAGATGGTTGATCATCCTGCATAAAATCTTGTTCAATGTAGATCTTTTACTTTTCCAAATCATTGGTCTCTGAACAAATTTTTTTATTCTGTTTCGAGTATTAATATAATTCCATGTTTTATATTTTTGGTATGATTGGATGTATATACTAAGTATATGAGTTTTTTGTAAAATGTACTTTTGATTATGTCATCAGAAAACCTTATTACAAGAACATCTAAAAATGCTGAATTTTTGTTCTTATCTAATTCTATTGTGAATTTAAATGGTGGTTGATATGTGTCTTGAATGTTTGTAATAGTGCTTTACCATCTGGTCATAGAAAAAAATATATCAACATAGTGAAGTAAAGCTTTAAGTTGCATGGAGTAGTATTTATGGCTATGGTTTCAAGTAATTCCATGCAAATGTTGCTAATTTAGAAATGGTGAGCTCATAGCTAGCTATTGATTTTGTTGGAGAAATTCAATGTTATATGTTATTGTTTTGCAGATTTTAATAGTTTCATTATACTAACAATAAGTAATGTTATCCTAGTTTTAAGCTATCATCATCATTTAATCTTTTCCTTATAATAGTCAATGTTTCATCATAGGATACATTCATAAATCAATACTTTCTGCAACAAATTTTACTAATGTGTCAATTCTTTTGATTTTTACATTGTTGATTAATTCTACAAAATACTTAGAATGCCTGACAAAGGACTGTGTTTTCTATTCTAAAAACTAAAAATACTGACAAGAAATCTTGACAAGTTTTGGCAGTGTGAATTTCTAGAACTGACAATATGTCTCAATGGAATATGATCATTATGTACATTAGGTAACATAAAGATAAGAAATATAGTGGAAATACAATATTAATTTACTTTTTTCTGAGTCAATAAAGTATATGTCATGCCTTCTATGTAATACTTGTAGCTTTATTTTATTACTTAGTATCAGATTTTCTGCAACATTTTGTATTATGCTATCACAGTCAGTTTCCATTACAACTGTAGCATTGCCTTTGTCAGCAGCAAGAATAATTTTAAAATATCTGGTTCAAAACAATTAATTACTTTCCTCTCATCATAGGAAAAGTTTGCTTTAAGTTTTTGATGTCTCTCACTTGTTCATTTATTGTCAGAAAAAAAAAATTAAAATAAATTTCAGCAAAATTCTTCATCTTTATGGTCCACCCAATATTCATAATGACCATGTACCATTAAGATCTATTGTCAGATGTAGAAATTTATCTTGCCAAAACTTCTCAAAATGTCTTCTCAACATTTTTAGTCTTTTAATATACAAGTCATAATCCTTTGTAACATGAAAATTTAAAGAACTGATTCATTGGTAAGATTTGATGCGGAAAGTTTATTCATAAAAGCATTTTTGTGATGAAGTATAGTCTGCTGTAAGAAAAAGATTAAATGGAGGAGATCGAACTTTACATTTTATTTCAATTTTTATATATAATGTCAATTAGGAAAATGCAATTTTTTTATATATATTTAACACACTAATAATGATAAATATTTAAAATAATAATTCTTTATTTTATTATATATTTTTTTGATAAATATGTATATGTTAATTACAAGAAAAATGTTTTATTGCTCATCTTAAATCGAAACCATAAAAATTTATTTGATTTCAAGATAATTCAGAAAAATGAACAAATCACTATCAAATAGCTACTGCCACAGCCACAGAAAGCAGCTCCAATGGTGCTAGTTTGCATATTCTTAAAAACAAAGTAATCGCTATGGAGCGTGCTGAAATTTACTGAATATGATGTTTCTACACTGCTATAATTAGCAATGTCTTTATGTAACAAATTATATTTTATAACACTTTTATTATTTATTACAAAAGAGTCATTTATTACTATCTCAGTTATACCAATTTTTTTTTCATATGTCAAATGCGTTGTCCGAGAAGCGAACCCGGGCCAGCTGCTTGGAAGGCAGCTATGCTAACCACTAGGCCATCAACGCTTGACTTTAAAAAACAATAAAATATTGAAAGTCTATATTCTATTGTTTCTAATGTGCACTTTAAATTAAAAGATTACAAACTTTAATTGAAAAATATAATTCATCTTCTTACTAAATTAAAAATAGATTTTACTTTGCTAACATGGCTGAGAAGTAAAACATTAAAAATTTCTCTTTAATATATTTTTCATCTTGAAATATTAATAAGCCTGATTTAAATAATGAGCATTATATCTAAATAACAACAAGACAATCTGTTACAAGCAGCAATTTAACAAACAGGAATGATTAATTACAGGAAAATTACTCGAATATTTATAATCAAATGTTTATCTTTTAATCTGATGACTTTTTTTTTAAAAAAAGGACTAGATTTTGACGTGAAATTTTTACGGGTAAAAGACATAACGGTTAGCAACGATACACATGGATAAACTCTTGACATAAAGTTTACATATATATATGAGAGAGAGATATATGAGAGGTTCTGTGCTCATATGTGAGTAGAAAGCTTTAAAATATTCCTACTAATATATTCGCACTTTTATTTTTGAAGTGTTCAAAATGTATTCATGAAGTACTAATGCGCTGCTGGCAATGTTTTGAATCAAATTAGAATATCGACAAAAGTAAAGACTCATAGTTGTAATTTACTTTTTAAAAATATATTTCAAACTTTCATCCCACTATAGATTTTGAAAGCATAAGAATAAAGACGTCAGAAAAAGACAAATGATATTTATTGCACATGAAAAAATAAAAAAATTGAGTTAATCCATATGTATTTAATGAAAAAATAGATGTATAAATCTTTAACTGAGATTAAAAATTTATATGTAGGCTATGGATAATCTCTAGTTCAAATCATTATTTTCTTTATTTAAAGTGGTCTGAATCCAAAGTTGTGCGTGCGGAGATAATTTGACACTTGTAGATAAAAATATAATAATTTTGTAAATTATTTATGTAGAACTCGGTATATGGATTGTTTAGTCAATACACATATTTTTAACAATACGTCCAACACTAAGAGCCTGTGTTTCAGTTAAGATCAATAATTGTACATCATTCTTGTCTTTAAACATTTTTTACTATTTATAATAAATCAGTTTATAGTAACTAGATTTTAATAAATGTTACTTGCTTCAATTATTAATTTACTTTTCATGATTCAAATAGATCAAAATTACTTTCTTTCTAATTTTTTGCTACTGCAGATTAATCCAGTGAATGCCTAATATATAGTAAAATAATGTTTTTGAATAAGAAATCTTTAGAAAAATTTGTCAGTACTTAAGCACATCTTTTTTCATTCAATTTATATACCTCTGATAATAACTCCGAAATAATGGTACTAAATCATTTTATTTCTAAAATTGTTAAATAGTTTATTCATTTGCCGTATTTGCTTTCAAGGAAAGTATTCTTTAAAAAAATTATAATGTAATTATAATAAACAAATAAGTATACGTATAATAAGTATAGGTATAATAAGTCACATACTAACCCAGAATGGACTTCAATTTTTGCACAACATCAAGAAAGTATTCGGTCACGAGTTCGAACCCACATCTGAAAAATTAGTTTGTACTGAGAGACAGGATGTTAAACGTAAGGTAAAGGAGGCTTACTTCACAGCAGAAGACTCCTTCGACTTTAATCGTAAAGAAGCATGTTTTGCTATATCAAAAAATAGAATGACTCATTTGCATGGAATTTGCATATTATACATATAGAATGATCCAATGAATGAGTCATAACAGGCTATGATTATGAGAAATACATTTTCACGAAAGCGCTCAGCCATTTTAATTGATTAATTGCTATTAATTATACAGTTTTTACATTATAAGTGTGATAGCACTATTAATATTATCATAATAAACAAATGAATCAAGGTGATCATTGTTATTTTCTGAAACAAGAATATGTACATCAAAGCAGACCACCTATCAATCTTATCCAGTTATCTTTTTTTCAAAAATCCCTTTTCTCATACCCTTTATAGTCCAAGATAACATATATTTCATAATCTTTATATTTACAATAACATACTAAAAACAATTCTTAAGTATCATACTACCTTAAATAATTATTCTTATTTACACCTATTATTGAGGGTAGTTTTGTCTCAGCAACCGAATTGATTGTTACTTGAATGCATGATACAGAAAGGTGTGATTTTGTGTGACAGAACGCTTTATAAATTGTGAATTCTATTTAGTGAACTTACATGAAACCACAAAAATTTTTGATAAAACTTAATTACTCAATTATGAAATTGCCAATTTATAAGCAATACCAGTGGACTGAAATTTTTTTTGATTGGTTGCTTTGACAAATTTTTTTAAGATTTAATATAAATTAAACAAATGATTTTAATATTATATAAATAAATGTAAGAATTGTACACTGTCCTGAAAGGCTATCATTTTGCCTTTAGTTTTATGCTATCTAAAACTAAATGTAAATACAGTACTGTAGCATCTTTTTTCCTCACTAAATATCATGTTTCAAACATGAATTTATGTACTATTTTCATGTTTTCTTCATAATTTGAATACTATACCTCTGTCGCTAAAAGCACATGTACTAATTTTTTCTGAATGTTTATTATTAATGGTGACTTCCTTCACATAAACATAATAAGCTAATCAAAACTAAATGTAAATAGTTTACTATAGCATCTATTTTCCCCTTTATTAAATATCACATTTCAAACATGAATTTAAGTACTGTAATCACATTTTCTTTGTGATTTAAATACTATCCTTCTATAGTTAAAACCACATGTACTGATTTTGTTCTGAATATTTTTTATTAATGGCAGAATTGCTTTCTTCACATAAATGTAATATTTTTTAATTTGTTATGAATTTGACACATCACAGCCTTAACAAGAAACATACATTTACCAATCAGACAACAGAGAACATAGGGATTTTATATATAAGGTAGAGATGACAAACAGAAAATTCTTATCACATACAAACTCTATGCTTCTCTTTTAAGTGCATACAGAATGTTCATTTTTCATAACTCAATAATAAAGAGGTTACTTGATATGTATTACTCTGGATATTAAATTAACACTATAATTTTTTGAAAGCTAGTGAATACTCTTTGTCATATTATACTTGAATTATGGCCTGAAGTACTATGCTCAGATTAAATTTTGGTATAAAATGGGAACTTAAAAAAATAAAAAATACATGAAGATTATTTAGGTTATTTAGATTTTTTAGGTGATAGGGTTGTTTTTGAAAATATTGCTACAGAACTTCAAAAAATATTGTAAGAGTTATCAGATAAAAGTAAAAAAAAATAGGACTAAAAATAAATGCTAAAAAAAAGACTCGAGATATTCAATGAATATTTTCAAAAGAAAATGATGATTAGTAATCATGAATTAGAGTAAGTTAAAAACTACAAATATCTTGGTTAGGTTATGAATACAAATGGAAACATAATAAATAAAATTAATCATAGCATTACACTTAGATAGAAAGCTCTAAGTAAAAAATAACTTAGTATTAAAAAATATGTTTATATTTTGAAAATAAAGGTGTTTGAATATGTGTTTTACCAGTTGAGATTTAGACATATAACAGAATACCATTGTAGAGACTTCAGATCATTCATTAAAAGTATGAAAATTAGAAGTAATAAAGGATTAAACCATCAAACATCATATGATCATCATTCTTTATGCTTACACAAGCTGTTTTTCACAGAGGCAAAACTCTCCATATAGTAGCACTACTCAGTGCAAGTGAGAGTAATCAGTGAATGCAGGAAGGTTTGTGCAATTTTATACACAAATCTTCCTGCATCCATTTATAGCTCTGGCTTGCACTGAATGGTACTACTGTATGGAGAGTTTTGTCTCTGTGAAAATAAGAAGGGATAAAAAAATGTCACTGTCATTACTAAAAAAAATTAGGATAAAACTGGACCTGAGTTGGATATATAGCTAGAAGAGATGATAATAAACAGACAATTGAAGTCTTAAGCTGTATTCCAGGAGAGGGAAAAAGAAATTGTTAGAAATAGCATGTTAGATGATTAAATGAAATAAAAAAAGTTTTTGGTGGGATTGGAAAATAAAGAGACTACGAATAAAGAATACTGCATTAAAAATGCAGAGACAATTCTGCAGTGGGTCAATAATGTCTTGAAAATGATATTTATAAAAATATATAATTGATAAAAAAAAAGTATAATTTTTAAAAAAGTTGATGCTGCAAAAAAAAGCAATGAAATAGATAAACTCACAATTACAATCAATGTTTCATTAAGAAGGCTAATAAACCAAATAAATAAAATAATATTTTAAATAAATACCATTCACATAATGATAGGAATTAATGTACTCTTAATGTCATATAACATATTTTTATTCTTATTTGCAATATGCACCACTAATTTTTTTATATCAAGATTATAATTTGAATACTTTATCAATAAAAGAGACATCATCCATCTGAAGTGATATTACTCTCTGAAAATTTTTTATAAATAAAATTTTAGGTTTTAATTAGGCGTTCAATATATTCAGTATTTTTATTCAAAACTGATAAAAGAGGGGTAATCTATGCTGACAATCTGACATAAAATACCTGAGCCCACATCACATAATTATTATAAAGCAATTATTTATTCAACATCTAATTTCAATATATAAAGATATTCTAAAAAGAAATTTTTGTGAAAAAACCAATAACTTTTTCAAATAACAGACGATTTGATTATAAATAATGTATACCATTTAAATTTAATCGATGAAATGTTTAGTAACTAAAGAGTTATTCAAAACTAAAGTTAATATAATAAATAGAAGAGTTTATTTAAGAAAAAGACTTTATTATTAAAGCATTAGTTTGACACATTGAAAATTAAATTGAAAATTTATTAATGTTTGATCTTAGATTCAAAATTAAATGACAAAATTTATTAAAGTTTAATGGTATCAGCGGAGCAGAAATAAGATGGTATATATTTTTACATACATAATGTTATTAAATTTTAATAAGATCATGACAAAATAATTGGCATGTATATATTCAATATATATTATGTGACGTTTTATTAAATTAACTGTGTAACACTAAAGTGTTTTTTACATAGCTGAAATGATTTTTGTGTGCTGTAAATAATTTACATTAATATGCATTTTATAATAGCAATATATTTCTATGGGAATCATTAATAATAATAATAATAATAATAATAATAATAATAATAATAATAATAATAATAATAATAATAATAATAATAATAATAATAATAATAATAATAATAATAATAATAATAATAATATGATTATGAGGCATGAATCCTCGAAAACGTTAAGTCCATTAATATTATTAATTAACTTATATCTTCTCGATTAAAACTTTATTTATAAGTGTGTGTTTGTTTAAATAATAATAATAATAATAATAATAATAATAATAATAATAATAATAATAATAATAATAATAATAATAATAATAATAATAATAATAATAATAATAATAGTATGATTATGAAGCATGAATCCTCGAAAACGTCCATTAATATTATTAATTAACTTATATCTTCTCGATTAAAACTTTATTTATAAGTGTGTGTTTGTTTAAATAATAATAATAATAATAATAATAATAATAATAATAATAATAATAATTTCAGAAGCAAAACTCTCCATATCAGTAGTGCTACCCATCCCAAGCCAGAGTAATCAATGAATGCAAGAAAGTTTGTGCATAAAATTTCTATCTAGGGTCTGCTCAACCAATATCCCCAGACTAGTTGCTAACTTATGGTGTTCATCAGTAAAATGTACTGCACTTTGATCCTACACACTAGATAGGGATTTTATACATAAACTTTCTTGCGTCCATTGATTATTCTGCCTTGCACTGGATGGCATTACTATGTAAAGTGTTTTCCTCTGTTATAACAACTTAAGTGTGCTGTAAAAAATGGTAGTCATGTGATGTTTAGTTATAATAGTAATAGAAGTAAAAACAGCAGCTGATAATAGTTTCAACATATTACAATCCAGTTTCTGGATTGTAGTCCCAAATAATTAGTAAAACTTTCAAATAAGTAATCAGCCAATTTATTTTTTAAAACTTTATAAGTGTTGCATTAAATCTAACTATTTTAGTTATAATTGTTATAAATTAACTTATTGACAAATAATATGTTTAAATTTGTCGAATGTTTAATTTTTTAGGCTATTAACTTGAATAGCATAATGACTAAACTATTTTCTAAATGATAATATTGATCAAACAATATATTCTATAAAGAAGCACAGTATACGGAAATTAGCTTGGAAATCTGTTTGGTATTATTTTCTAATGATTATTTGTTATTAATGCTTAGAGGTCATTCTCATTAAGCGATGATGATGAAGTTCAATGTCATTAAAAAAAAATTTTGAAAAAGCATTAACTGACATTTACTAAAAAGAAAATTATTGTCAAGCGTTGTTGGCCGAGTGGTCAGCACAGATGCCTTACAAGCAGTTGTCCCGGGTTTGCGGGTCGCTTCCCGGCCGACGCTTTGACACATGAAAAGAAAAATTATTTTGGAGATCTTTAAAATTGAATTTCTTAGATATTTTAACTGAGGTGTAATATCACGAGAAGCCGAAATTTGGACAATTATGGAAAAAAAAGGAAAATATAAATTTGATTTAAAAAATCAAGAATAAATTCTGCAGAAATAATAAAAAGGAATTGAATTAAACGTATTTTTTAGAAATGAAAAAAGAACTAACTAAGAACAGTATGGAAAATCAAAAAATATAAAGAAATAAAAAAAATAGAGTGCGCCTAAATAAAAGCAAAGAATAGATACTTAGACACTGTTCAAAGCAATGATTTCTGGAATCGGCATTTAATAAATTGATTGACAGTAATAGAATAATTGATTTCATAGCAGAAATGCAATCTTTATTTTAAGTTAACAAATTTTTTATGATTTATGATTTAAAAATCATTAAATATTTATTTTCGCATATCATCATCATCACTTTCAACCATTATCAATCCATGCAGGATGAAAATCTATCTATGTTCAATCTGTTTTCTCCAATCATTAGCTTCTCTTCTCCACATTATTCAGTACACTTCCTTATTTCATCCATTGCTCTCACATGTGGTCTTTTTCTAGATCTTTTATATCTTGGAATCCAGTTTAAGATTTGAATTGATCACCTATGAATATCTATCTCTTCTAGTAATTTATATAGCCTCACTCTATTTTAGTTTCTTAGTTTTTTCATTGATGTTAGTAATAACTGTTTGCTCTGTCACTCATCTATTTTGTTTTTGATCTCTGTTTGTAACTCCTAACATGCATTTTCTATACATTTTTAAGTGTTCTAAAATTTCTGCATTGCTCTTCTGTAAAGTGTTTAAGTCTCATATCCATATGTAAGTACTGGTAAAACACATTTATTAAAATCCTTCCTTTTCTTACACATAGGTTTATTTCATATCAATATTATTTCTACTATAAAACACCCAACCAAGTTTAATTCTATGTTTGATTTTGTCCATTATGTTTCCATCTATAATAATAATTTGATCAAGGTTAACTTCTTTTTACTCATCATTATCAATCTTTATTTTCATCTTTTGACAAAATCTATTGAACATTACTTTAGTCTTTTTAACATTTACCTTTAGTCCTACTTTTTTTACTTTCATCTGATAACTCTTGCAACATTTCCTGAAGCTCTAAACCATTATTTGCAAAAAGAACTATATCATTTGCAAAATTAAGATGACTTAAATAACCTCCACAATCCATAAAATACTTCTTGCAAAACTGCTGTAAAAAGTTTTGGAAATATGGATCACCCTGTCATATACCTTTTGCAATGTTAATCTTTCTATTACTATTATGTAACCTAATTGTTACTGTTGCATTTTTATAAATATTTTTCAGAATATAACAAAATCCTGAATCTATATTTTGATGAATCACTGAATAATTGTTTATAGAATTAAATTCCTTTTTATAAATTACAAATTCCAAGCATAATGGAAACTTATATTCATTGAACCTTTTATAATTTTTTCTCAGTACTTAGATATAATACATTGTATTAAAACCACGATTAAGTCCAGCTTATTCTTTTGATTGATTAAAATCCAAAGTTTGCTATAGATGAGTTATAATTATCATAATAAAAAATTGCATACAACTGATAAAAGACTAATAGGTTTGTAATTTTTAATATCTTCTTTATTATCTTTTTAAAATGTTAATATTAATACTGTATTTTCCCAATTATTCGATACATGTTTATTATTTAGATATTTGGAATATAATTCTCCCAAAAATTTTTTTACTTTTTCACCTTCTTCTTTTAAGATATCAATTATATTTCCATCATTACTAAAATCTTTTCCCTTCTTTACAAATTTAATTCCATATCTCATTTTTTTATTTAAAATCCTAAGCAATTCAGAAGATATAATAGTTGTAGAATGTAATTTTTTTTTATTGCTATAAAATTTTTGATAGAACTCTTCTACACATTTTATGATGTCATTTCTCTTTTAGTAATAGCTCCGTCTTTTTTTGTTATAGTTTCCTACCAATATCAAAAAGTTGTTTTACACTCTTGAGACTTTTATTCTTTTTTAATAATTTTCTATGCTAGTTCACATTTATAATTTCTTATTCAATCCTTTTTAATGCATCATTTTTGTAAATTTTCATATTCCTTTTCTTCTCCATAAATTGTCTTGTCTCAGTGAAAGTTTTACTGGGTAATTGTTGTTTTTTGTACCAGCTATCTTTGTTACACTTTTTAATAATGTATTAGTTATTTTTTTATTGATTTCATTCAAGTCTGAATCATATTCAAAATCTGTTAATATTCGAAAACAAGTTGCAAATTCTAATTTAAATTCGTTGGAATATCAACTGTGATTAATATTGTTTTTTTAATATAATTTTTGTCTTTCTAGTTTTACATTAACATGTATTTTACATCTCAGTAATTGATGATACATTCCTATGTTGAATTTATTAAAAACTATACAATCTTGACATACATATTTTATGTTTGTCAAAATGTAATCCAATTTTACTGTAGCTTGATTTGAATGCTTTCATGTCCATTTCCATTTAATTATCCCCCCTCCCCCAAAGTCATAATATAAAGTATTTCTTTTTCTGCAAGCTCCACGAGTCTATGACATCATTAATTTCTATAACTATAATGAAATATACCTACAATCCTTTCATTTTTTAATTGTTTACTTATTCTAGACTTAAAGCTTCCCACGATAATTTTAAAATGTTTTGCTTGATCAAATATCTTTGATCCATATAAAAATCCTTTATTTTGTCATCATAATAAAAACTTATTGGGTATAAATTTTGAATTATCTATATCTTCTACTAAATAGAATAACTAATTTTACCACTCTATCTGACACACTATCAATGTCAACTTTTTAAATCAATTGTCTCTTGATTTTTTCTTCTAATTTTACAAAGTCAATAATGTCCCATTTAATATGAGACAGTTCTTTTTGCAATTTTTGCAGTCTTTCTTTACTTAAATGTGATCAAAAATAATAAGAAAGAAAAGGTTGTTATCAAATGGCAGACTTAACATTTTCCACTTTTGTCCACAACTGTTGTTTTTGCTGACAACTCCATATAGTCTCCTGGGAATAAGAACCATGATTTATTGTTGTCCACCATGATTGTAAATGTCTATAAAAAATTCATTTACACAAACATTCATTCCACATTCCAGGAAAACTCAGTATTTCAATTATAAGCTATCATGGCAACTGAGAAGAAAGAACATGGTGTTTTTATCATTTAAATTCAGAGGGGAAAGCCAATAATCTCACCACATTGGATATTGGGTGTTGGTGAGCAGCCCATACATGATTGTATGTTATATAAACAATTACATCTGCAGTAACAAGAAAATATGAAGTGGGAAATAGAAAATTGCCTTGCTCAGGTCTTTTAAAGCTGAGAAGAATCAAAGTTTTTTTCTTTCAACTAATAGCAAACTTTATTCTGCAGCCATAAAAGTCCCCAAAATTTTGTAATCAAATAATTACACCCTACAATACCTCATTTCACCATGGAGATTTTTTCTTTTTTAGTCCTTTTATAGATGCCTAGTTGAGTATTTCTTCTGGTGTATTTTGCGCATAGTATTTTATTCAATTTTAACTATTCAAGTTTTTTATATAGTCTTGTCAGTGATTATGTCCATTCATTTGTTATTTTTTGCCTTTTCTGTATAACTCCAGACTTCCAGTATAACAAATATATTCACTTCAGTTTACAACCATTTAGCTTTTTTGTAGTTTCTAGTAAAGTAATTACTTTCACTTCAGGTTAACATAAGATGAAACAGTTATAATTTTGGTTGGATCAATACATAAGTCTACTTAAAACTTTTTCTCATAGATAGTTTTCCTTTTTATCTGTTTTTTCAATAAAATTAGTTATAATATCATTGAGTCAGTAATGATTAGCTTTGAACAAGAACTTAGTACATGGTTCTTGTAAACTTCATAATATACTTTTATGATAGTAGATGGTGATCATGTGATGTTTAATATTATACTGCTTTAAAACATCATTTCTTTTAACTAAAAGTGAGATCCATTTAGTTTGAGACTTCTAAGTTGAGCTTCTGGTAGGTGACCTCATCAAATTAAACTTATATTAAATTCTATTGGCCACAAACTTTTTTGTTTTTAAAAAAATAATTTTGATAGCAATCTTACATTCATTCACATGACTATTTCACATTTTACTGCTTTAATATTTGAACAATTAATTATCTTTTTACAAGAATTATTAACTTTTTCAAAAAAAAGTATATATATACACTAATTGAAAAACATTTTCATTTCTTGGAAAGGTAAAAATGCTAATTTCTTTTTTTTTAAATTAATTGATAAACAACTTTTAAATATCTTAATCACTTCTATTTTGGTTTTCAAAAATAAACAAAACTGCACAAAAATAAATATTGTCTTTCTTTTTTCTTTTACCACTATACCCAAATAAAATTAAATATTTCTATTAACATTATTATGATTTAAAATGTCTCCTGGCTTTGTTTCATGATTGTTTCATGTACTTAAATTTAGTACAACATGTAATTACTGAAGTCCTATTTAATTAAATTCATATTTAACAATGAAGTTATTTTGAACATAATGTAAAAAATCATTTTTCTCATCTTCCTTCCTCTTAAATGAATATAAAATGATTATTTCAGGTGAAAAGAATATCATATCTTGATTACTCCCCACCCCTTTATTTTATTTTCATTTCCATATTAAGAGAAAGTATAAATATATCACTAATATTTTTTTTATTTTGAAAAAAGTCTTTTTTAAAATTCTTGTAAATATTTGCCTGTTGATGACTAAATGAGCATTGTTTTATCTTTCCTGATTGTTCCTTCTACAGTAACACTAGGATAGGAAGATGTCAACGTCCTATTTGTGTTGTCCACTTTGCTAAATTCCAAAATTATTCATACTTTATCCAAACATTTTCTTCACAGACTATTTACAATGGCTTCATTCAACACTCCTTTAGGTCTTTTATTTTGAAAATTGGAGAAAGTCAAATTTCCTTTCTTTTTAGTCCCTTTTGCATCTGTTGACTTATATCTAAGGAATTTAGAAAATTTATTAACTGCTCAATTGTTTTTGTCTATCTGCACATATAATTATTTGAATCACCTTTTATGGCAAGATATATCTAATAATTATTTGTATTTGGTCATATGACAAAGTGCAAGCTGTCTAGATTTTTGTGCAATACACCTGACATTGAATAAATCTCTATAGATCTCTGTAATAGATATTGTATATCATCCTACTGTTCTTCAGTCCATTGTAATGCAATACAGTTTCTTTATATTCTCAGAAGTTTTCTGACTTGTGAGAAAATGATTTACAATACATAACAATTTCTTTTATGTCACCATTAAATATTATTAAGAAATCAATTGGCATTTCTTTAGTATGGCTTAGGATTTTAAAGTCTTATTTTCTTCTTCTCATTAACTTTCAATCACTAACTTCTTAGCTTTTTTAATTTTACTATTTTGTAAGACCTTTTAATCCAGTTCTTTCACCTTTTTTGATCTGTCTAAAATTTTTATTTAATTCTTTCTTGACATGTTTGAATGTTTTCAGTGAATAAAATTTCTCCACTTTTTATACCTTGGTTTCCTGTTTAATATTTGATACTTGATCCTGCATTTGTTATATGAATTCTTCCTTTAATCTTTTGATTATCCTATCCATTCCTCTTACCCATTCTTCCTTCTCCAGTAAATTTCCATTTGTTCATCCTCTCCACTATTTAATCTGTTTTTTCAGGTTCTATTTGTACTATACTCTGCTCATTTTAGTACAATAAATTTCTATCTCCTTACCTCTTCTTCCTTATTTTCCCCCATTGTTTAGGTTATAGTCTGGTTTATTTTGTTTTATCTATTTCCATTTTCTGATAAACTTCTTCCATCTTCATCAATTCTTTTCGATTGTCTGCTTTTAGACACATTTTATCTACCCTTGATTGAATTATATTATCTTTGTTGATTAGCTGTTTCTGTTTTAGCAGTATCTTTTCTGATTATATCTGCTTTGCTGATCACTTTAGTCTAAGCACCATATAACTTTTCTGCCATTTGGTTTTTTTCTTCTTAGTCATTGTTTTTGTTTAGTTTCCTTAGTACCATCAGCAACATTTAGGCTGATATAGTCATCTATTGTATTTTGAGGGCTTCTTCAGTGGAGTGCTAGTCTTTTCCATAATCACCTTCTTTCTCCATTTTATTTTTATCCTTATCAGCATATGAGTGTATTCAATTACTTTTAACCTTACAACAAAATGTAAATCTTATAAATAATATTTTATAATATAAGCATCCCATCACTTCATTTTCCATGCAACTTTTCACTGTTGCCTATTAGCCCTGATCAGTCTCCCTATCTTTACCTTTCTAATATAATTTATTTTCTCTTTTTTTATTCTCCATTTCGACCTTGTTTGTGTACGTGTGATCAATTTCCTCATTCACTTTTTTTCATAAATGTAAATCTGTTCTCAAAATAAAATTTACATATCAATCCATGTATTCAATTCTTTTCTCCAGAAATATGACTTGCAACCAACAATTAAAAAAACTGAATGATGACTTACAATCATGGGATAGATAAAGAATGTAACCACTGCACAATAAATACCCATTGAAGATGAACAACCCAGAAGGACTAAAATATTAATAAAATATTTGGAATATGAAACCTTGTTTATTTGGGGAATATTGAGAGTTAGAAGTTAATAAATATAGAAATTTGAAAATTATACTCTGCTTTTTTTTAATCTTACAAGCTGTAGCTTATGGTACAGTGCTATGTTAGTGTCCATAAAATGCAACTAGAAATATGAAAATTTGAATGTAGTTTGATGCAGTGCCTGAAATAAATTCACACCATGAAGCTGTATGGTATTTTTATCCCAGCCATTACCAAAACTCTATATCCATTACCATGGTTGAAAATAGAACTAAATAAACATTAATACTTAAAAACTTTCCAATATCCAAATATTTGGCCTTTCTTCAGTTCTACTTTAAATGTGAACATTTTTACATATATACCAACATCACCATTTATTGTCTATGAATCAATTATTTATCATGAAATAAACAAATGTTCATTTATAATCTTGTCACATATTCCATATTGCTTTTCATTTCTTCTCTAATTTTGAATAATAAATACGAGATCTTGCCTCTCACTTGTAAAATTATATTTGATCTCAATGTTGTGTAATCATATTGTAATACTGGTTACTATAAGTTGACCATAATCAAGCTTAAACTTGGGTCACCATCTCTAATGGCATTACAAGAGGCATAGTAAGGTGCTATTCAAACTACACCTTAGTTGGACCATTTGTAATGGGATAAATAAGGGATATACAGGATGATGTAAATGATTATCATAAGAACATAAGTAAAAATAACAACAAAAGCATCACTATATTACTGAGCACATAAAATGACAAAAATCAGCAATGGAAGTATTATAATGATAAACAGTAGGGAATATAGGAGACTATTCATGTTATTTGCACTATTTGTAATGTTATGGATAGTTTTCAACCCAAATATAAGCAAAATATAAAAAGTATCATTGTTATACTCAGAATACTAAATGAGCAAAAAAATCATCATTGGAAATCATATAATGAATTATGTAATAATATGTCATTCTAGCAATTATTATCAAGAGTTAGTTGTTATCAGGAAGGTACAATATAAAATCAGGCTAATCATCATCTAGCCAATGCCAGACTTAAAAGCAATCATAAAACTTTCATCTGCCCACACATATTTCAGTAGCACCATCCAAATAATTCTATAGGGAACCATCTGGGTGTCCACACAAAATATAGGTTTCAAATACTATTATGCTGAATGATATGAGAGATTTCAAGAACCCTAAAGAGTGTGAACAAGAGAAAATATGCACAATTTTATACAATTTTGTTAGGAGAACATACCAATTCCTTAAAGCAACTTTATAGTAAAGTCAATGACACACACACTGGTAATTCATAAATAATTAGAATAATAAAGATATTAGATAACTTTAGAAATTATTTAACAAATTATATAAACAGACTCAATGTCTAGATCAACCCTATCCATAAAAGACAAATGTAATTTTATATAATACATATAAATATTATTTCCTTCTGACTCTTCTTAAATAATTAAATTTCGTCCAAATGAGAAAAAAAATCAAATCTTTAAAAATGAGGATGTCCCCAAATAATTTTAAACCAGTGAAAGTGAAAAATCTTTTTAACAAAAACAAAAAAAAAATTCACTATTTTTAATTATTACGTTCTTCTTCTTTTTCCTCCACAGCTTGATTAATTCCACTTCAAGTGGGGTCACTGGTGTGGATCATTCATCTCCAGATTGCTTGATCTGAAGCCATTTTCTCCTTGAGTGACATCTCCTGCAGGTCCTCTTCACTCAGTCAATCCATCTGGTCTTGGGTCTAGCCCCTGGGTGCCTTTTTCCTGATGAATCCATCTCCATAATCTTCCTTCTGATGTAATTTTCTTTACTTCTCTTAACATGTCCAAATCACCTCAACCTTTATTCTTTCATTTTTTTTACTGATTTCCTCACCCTCATATTTTTTGTATTAAGTCATTTCTCACATTGTCCTTTCTAGTCAAACCCAAGACACCTCTAAGCATTTTCATTTCTGTTACACATTGTTTGTTTTCTATTTTTTTTTATTTACTTTTTTTAAAAAGTAATATTTATAGATGCAATATTTCATTTTATCATGGATTTTTCTTTTTCTTCAGTCCACATTTTATTAGTTGCCTAGTTGAATGTATTTTCTGATATATCTTGCATACAATAGTTTATTCAATCCTTTGAATACAGGTTTGTATATAATATTCTCATGGTTATTTTCATCCATTTGTCTTTTTTCTTTTCCTTCTTATCTAGTACCTCCAGTTTTTCAATTTAAATATTTTTTATTTCATTTTTCATTGGTTTAGCTTTTTTAAAATTTTCTGCTTATAGGTCCTGGATTACAATTGCATTAATTTTGGTTTCTTTTGTATCTCAAGATTTCTAGTTTAACAATTTTTATTTCAGATTAACATAAAATGAGACAGTCATTATTTTGTAAAGATTAATACATAAGTTAACTTAAAAGTTTCTATTAGGAATATTTTCTTTTTCCTACATTTTATTTAGTGAAATTAATTACATATTTGAATCAGTAATGATTAGCTTTTAGCAAAATCTTAGCACATTGTTCTCAATATATACTGCTTTGCAAACAACTTTTCTAAACAAAGCATGAGATCAATTTAGTATCACTTCCAAGCTATTCTTCTGGCTGCTGAATTCATAACACTGAAATCCTGCTGAATTATATTACCCACACACTTCTTTGTTTTTAGACAACAATATGACCCTGATGTTAACATTTTATCCAATCATATGACTACCTCAGATATTATCTTTTTAAAAAATATATATTTTTACACTAATTGAAACACAGTTCATTTTTTCAGAGGTAGAGATCTAAACCCCATGTTGTTTTTTAAATTAATTCTAAACAACTTTTAAAATTTTTAATTTTTTTTTGTGTGTTTTTAAAAAAAAAAAATGAATAAAACTATATGGAAAAAATTTTTTTATTCCATTATTTTCTTTCACAATTATATTCAATAATATTAAACATTTGTATTAATGTTTTTATGATCAAAGATGTCTTAAAATATTGTCATATGACTATAGTATGTATACAAATTTTATATATAAATTTAACTAATTAAATTCCTATTTGACAATTATATTATTCTGAATCTAACATAAAAAAAAATTTAATACTCTAATAATAACAATATCTAAAATAGAATAA
This sequence comes from Epiperipatus broadwayi, assembly GCA_028023455.1. NCBI lineage: Eukaryota > Metazoa > Onychophora > Udeonychophora > Euonychophora > Peripatidae > Epiperipatus > Epiperipatus broadwayi. The sequence goes on from JAQFVV010012413.1 coordinate 12,379,834, forward strand.
AATAGTGATAAAAATACTAGAAAATTCAAAAGTTGGTTTAACTTATTAACAGATGTAATCAATAGTAATTACAAAAAATATTTTTTGCCTTTTAAACCATTAATTTATTTATAGATTAATTAATAAGATAGTCATTTGTTGTGGAAAGAAGTTGAGTACTCTTTGAAAGAATAGTTATAGTTTAAATTCATTATTAAATAATTCTAAATAATTGTTAGATACTAAATAATTCCAGGGATAATTTATAAAAATCGTATGCAACTGTTTTATGGTATATAGATGAAAATAAAGTATAACTTTATAAGAAAGTTAAAAAATCATAAAAATAAAATTAAAAATAAATATTTAGTTCAGACTTAAAAATTCTTGAACATAATCTTGGCTTATAAAATATTGTTTAATGATGCAAAATTTGATAATTGACTATTTATTAGTCTGCTTTCAGAGCAGGTTATATTTGGTGATAAATAACATTTGTTTGAACTTTATTGCATTATTAATCTCACACTTTTTGGTCAAGTTGCAAACTTTAGTGTCAATATAAACATTGTTAAAGGAGGTTGCCTTGACTACAGGTTGAAATTGTTGATATCTTAAGTGTTAATTTTTACAAATTTGATTTTTATGGACATAATGAAATCAAATAGAGGAACAAAGTCTCTTTTTATTAACCATTTTGAGCCTGAAATCAAATTGGATAATTGTTTGTATTTATGTTTAGTTAGCTATAATTTTTATTTGAAAAAATCTATTTGTTTAATATGCATAGCCCATGGTTGTGATGAGGGATATTTTTAAAATTTTGATTTTTTAATTATTTATATATATATATATATATATATATATATATATATATATATATATTGCAGAGACTTTGACGCCATCTATTGATCATATATATATATTGTAACCTAGTGTTATTGACACTTGGTTTATTTAGCATTATTTCCTACAGGAAAACAATGCAATCCTTTTCTAGGAAATAAAAAGTAAAATAATAATAATATTAAGTGATCAATAAAGTATGCTATTTACTCACTGTAACGTGTTTTAAGCAAATAACTAATAAATTTGGTAATCCAAATGTCATTTTGAAGAAGAGCATAAATAATTTAGTTAAAATATTAACCATAAGAGCACTTTAATATAGTATAAAAGCACATCCCATAAACAGTAATTGATTTTGGATGGGTAGAGGGGAGAGTAGATGAGTGTCTTATCATAAAGCACAATAACTTCTGGTAATTTTTTTTAATTATTTAGATAATAATGTATACAGAATTATACATTACTAATAAGCATTATTAGTTAAAGATATTTATTATTTTTCATTATTTGTCAAATTATCTTGTAATCCATTTAAATCACACAGAAATATATAACTGTAATAAGTTTTTTTTTTCCCTTTCCTTTGTTTATGTATAATTAAATAATTATTTTTCTGTAAGAGGTCGCTAAAAGAAGACCACGAAATGGTGTAAAAATCTAGTCTGACATAAGTTTTACAAGAGGAAGCAGTGCTGAAATTCGGTAACAAATTTTTATATTTTTTATTGCAGAAATAAATATAATTCAAGTAACATTTTAACAATATCATGTCTAGCTAAAATATTTTGATAAGACATCCATAAGATTCTGTTGCTATCTACCTATTATAAAGCTTTTTATACTCAAAAATGTTCTATCTTCGGCTAAAGTGCAAAGTGAACGTATTGACTACAGCGATCACGGAAAATATCATTATAGTTAAACTAAGCAATATAAGTAATTTCCAAGAAATAATTAATTATTTGTTAACTTTACCTTATTTAATAATCTTTTCATGGTATAAAAGAAAAATTATAATTAAAAGACATATCATAAAAGCCAAGGAAAGTTAACCAAAAAGTTTCTCGCTCTTTCTAACAGAAATTGTCTGCTTTAGAAAATAATGCAAGTTCCCCACGTTAAAATCTATTTTATTCACTGAAAATTATCGAGAAATAATATAAATAATAAATGATATTTACTTATGCACCTGCATATTTTTTTTTAAAAGAAATATAAATTTTCTCAAGGCAAATATCGGAAAATTTGTATGTGTGCATTTATGGAGAATTCATTATTAAAGAAAAATTATAATTCCTAGAGTAGGAATAAAAACTATAAACATTAGTGACTTAATTATAACCATAAAATAATATGTTATATTATACATGAATTGGAGTCAATAAAACTTTATATACATGTAAGTCAGCTGCAGTCTTTCTAAAAATAATATTTTGGAAAATTCGCGCATTCTTTTATTCATAAGCCAGCTAGCTAAAAATAATACGTATCACCAATCGTAAAAGAAAAGAATTGTATATGTCATCGTTTATCATCAAATATTCGTAATGTTAAAATCTGTATTGTTTTCTTGGATCCCAAAATTATAGCAGGTAATTCAAGGAAGAATTAAAATCCACGCTGCTATGTTTTTCTTTGCCTACTATTAAGTGCATCATAATGAAGGCAACTTTTTATAAATGAAATAATAAAATGTGTTTCTTGTTTAAATTTGCTTCGTGAACTACGAATGGATCAAGTTCTTCATCTGGATAAAGTGCCCAACGGAAAACATTTTTTTTTAGTGATATTATAAGCACTTGTTAAGTAATGATTTTTTTTTACTACTTTGTAAAATTATGTGTATTTTTTTTTATATCAGCAGGTTAAAGGCTATATTCAAGTAATATTTAAATGACCTTGTAATCATAAAGGTATGTTTTTATGTAATTATTCTAGGTTAAATTTATATTTGACATGAAAAAAATATTTTTTTTTTAAATGTGTTTACTTATGACATGCAGTTATGAGTATAAATGTAGATGTTAGATACTCAATAGGCAAAATATCTAGTTAAAATTATCAGTTTTTTTTTTTTTTTTCCCTTTTTTTTATTTTTTTTAAAATTTATTTTTTTTTAAAAACTAAAACAAAAAAATTATTTTGTTTTTGTTTTTTCCCAAACAGAAATAAATAATAAAAAATATAATAATTATTTTTTTGGAAAAAAAAACCCACCACAAAATTTTTTTAAAGGGGAAGAGAAAAAAAAAATTGGGTTTAAAACCAAGGACCTTCTCAAAGTTGGACGATCAGTACTTTATATAGTATTTAGTGTATTTCATTAGTTAAAATCCCAGGAGAGGATTATATTTGGTGTGTGTTCCTATTATGCCCAATTAAGAGGCAAGGACCCACCAAACTATTTTAATATAGTAGTTAACTCTACAGCCCTGCGGTGTTATTCCATATTCCTCATGAGAAAATAGAGATAATTCCACCACGGAAGGTGTTGAATATTGTGTTTGTTTAGAAAGTTACGGCAAGATAACGGGTATATTGGAGGTTAATTCCTCAAGCTCCATTTAGTATAAATAGCGTGCTAGTGTATATGATCAATGTCTGAATTGTGCAACGGAATAGTGCTGGTAATCCACACGTAAGTCAATGGAGAGAGTAAGTTTTAAAATTGCGTGATTAAGAATTTTTATTTGCCAATAGAGGGTTCAAATACTAAGTTTAATTCAGGTTAATGATTAAGTAGCACTCACAATATAACTTATACTGAGAAAAACAGCGTGTATAACAAATTCAATTGTTATTAAGGTAAACATTAAAATAATAAGTGTAACTTCTGATACGTAACCCATAAATTATAATAAGTTATCTAAATAAAAAACTATCATTTAATTAAAGATATGATAATAAAAATCGTTTGTACGCATTGCCTAGAATCAGATTAATTTTGTTTTAAAACAGATTGTTAGTCAGTAAATTTAAGTAACCGTTCATATAAGATACACTAAACGGATAAGTTGATGTATCGATAATATTATTTATTTTGTTGTATTTAATTTACATAAACGTAAAAAGAAGATGAAGAAGTAGTTCGAATCCAAGTCTAAAAGTATAGACGAATTAATATTAGTTATATTTTGTTTTATCCATATGGGATCAAATAAATTGTATATGTTTGTTTATTATGTTCATCATAAAAGATATTTTGTTAAACCATCATAATAAATTAGAATTTTGTTATAAGTTAATAATAAATTATCGTCTTGTTACAAGTTGTTTTGAGTCATTTTTCTTATGTGCTACATAAAAGTGTATTGGCATAATACTTGCAGTACTTTCTTGAGTCCAAAATCATTTATGAAATCTTAAATCCAAAACACCAGATAGACAATTGTAAGCAGATCAAAATATTTCATTATATTATATTTTAATAAGAATTATTTATGGAATTGAAAACTTCAGACCAAGACATTTTATTTTATTTTATATGTGCGTAAAATTACTTTATTCCCAAACTACTAGCTTTGGTTGCACATTGTTGAATACACATTTAAGAAAGTATCCAAGTAATAAATCTTAGTTAAATTATTGTGTTGTCATGGATGATGGAAGGACACAAAAGCACCCTTGTCTTTTCATCATTCCGACTGAGATTCTGGATTTAAAAGGCTTGATTATTCAAAATTATGCGTTGTTATTGAATATGGTTATCATCTCATTAAATATTATAATAGTTAATGTGTGGATGCAGACACCTGGAATTTAAATAAGGTAAATGTTTCCTATAGCCGACCAGAATGTCAGTCATATGCGACAACACAATACTGCCGAGCAATTTTATTAAATATAACAGAGAACCCTGAGATTAGTGTCATTATTCTAAGTGCTCTTAAATTAATAATTGATCAAATTCAGATCAATATTACAAGCGTGGCATGGCTTAAGAGATTAAAACATCTAATTGTATAATAACCAAAAATATTGAGATCATATTGGCAAATTAATGAATATTGTATTTTAGTCAGTAATATTAACAATGACATGAAAAATCATCATCATCATTGTCGAACAGTGCACGTACTTACAGTTCAGAGAATGTGTTTTGGATAGAGAAAGAATGGTAGTTTATTAATAATTTTCTTTTTAAATTTATTTTATTAATGGTAATTTTCTTTTATTCTATCTCTGTCTGAACTGCATATCGCTGGAGCTGAATTATTATAGAACTAACCTAACGTAGAGCTATTATATTAAGCAAAGTAAAGTTTATTACCCGGCCTAGACGAGGCATAGTCGGAAGGGTTGAGGCCTTCCGAATGGATAATATTAATTAGGAATATTATTATTCTTATTTAATAGGTTAGAATATATATATATATCCAATAGTGGTCAGTAAATGAGTATTTATTTATTTTTTCTAGATACTTTATAGATAAACTTATACAAATTATACATCACAACCACTATACTTAGTAAACTAATAGAATTAACCAATCTATTACCAAGGCAACACAACTATAAGTATTAAATGAATGCATTTATTTTTTTAATATTGGAAAAAAAATCCAAAATGAAAACAATGTTATATATAAATTTTGTTAAGATAATATGAAAAATTAATACTTAATCTACACCCATAGCTATATATAACGAAGATAATTTTTAATCTGCTTATTTGACATTTTGTAAAAAAATTTAATCTATTATGCATTAAACTTTAATTTCTAAAATCCTTAAGACCTTTTTAATTGGAACTTTTTTATTGTATTATACTAGCTACATTTCTCCAGATCAGAGTACATTTTCCATGAAAATCATACTAAAATTTTATTATATTTTTGGGAAATATATTAGTGGTAATATAAAAATAAAGTATCCAATTTATTTTATCATTTTACACAACCACTTGTAAATAATTCTTTCCTCCTGATCTTTTATGTTGTCTGCTCTAAAAATTACTTCACAACATTTTCTCTGTATTAAATGAAAGATTTATCAGTTATTTAATATGTTAAACCTTACTTCAGTGCTGATGTGATGTGATGTGATGTACCGTGACTTCTCCTTAAATGGAGTCAGGAATCTCTCAGCAACTATGGCCAGAGAAACTTGTTAGCCACTTTACCTTCCCATTGCATCAGAATTTTTATGCATATGGCCCTCTATCTGGAAAGAATAAAAGTAATTTTAACCTTAAAACCTGTCAGTAAAAGAAATATATATGTCTCCCTTATAGTTATTCTATACTTTTCTTGGGATACTTTGTTAGTATTATAATCTACTATTTCTTGCATTAAAATTTATGCATAAACATTAATATCCAAGTGTTTGAAGTTTAATTCTCAAAAAATGTCTCCAGTCCTTGACTAACCCATGTAGAAAATTATGTGCAATTTCTAGCTTCTTATTTTAGTTTATAAAAAGGAGTTCTTTTAAATTTTCCAAATAAGTTAAGAGATTTTTCTGGTATATTTTCCAAACCCATTTACTCATATAAATTTTATTACAGTTATCCTGGGGCACAATTTGGTGGTTAGAGATTTGACATTCTTATTTCTTTTTCTATTTTATTTTAGGGAGGAGTTTATTAATTCGTATCCTAGAGTCTATTTTCTACCTAAAAGGCTATCAAAATATTTAAATTAATCCACATTTTTCTGTTTATAACTACCTCATATTCACATCAGTAATTCATAAAATATATCACTTTTTAACATTAATTGTTACATTAAATCTTTTAGAGTTTTTTTTTTTTTTTTTGCTAAAATGTATTTTTTGTAGATTATCCTTTAAGTTATCAAAAGAAATTATAATCATCAGCTTCCAATAAATGTAGGCAGAAATTAAGTTTTTTCTCATGCTTTCAATTTTTAATGTTACTAATATTACAACTAAACATATATTGCAGCTTAATGCATGTTTTATTAAGTGTCCTTAAAATGTTTTAAGACTAATAAAAAATAAAATTGGAGTTACAGTCACTCCTTTGAGAACCATTTTTTGTTTAAATAGCTTAGACTTTTATGAACAATATTTTATATTGCATCATCCCAGTAACTGACGTTTTATTCCTAGTATGTTTTGTTACAAAATTGATAAAAATATATTAATCACATATTTTCATAACATTTTTTATATATTTCGCTATCAATAAACTCAAAACTGAATGCATAATGTTTTGATTTTCTAAACAATAGTGAATCTTTACATAATAGTTTTTGTATAACTAAATACAATCTATTGAATACATTCTTGAAAGTATTTTTACTATAATGAATTGCCATGGTTTAACAAATATTTTGTTTATTTTGACACTTTTTATATAGAATATTTTATATCTCATTTTCCGGTCAAATGAACAAATAAAGTAAACTGATATATTATTATTCTTATAATACTAATTCAATGACAAAGATTCATCAAAATATTTTACAAAGAACATTTTATTCTTTTATCAAATTGATTAATGTTTATTTGTTAATAATTTAAATAGAAACAATAGTAATTACATAATGACCTCTTAATGATATATTTGATTGCACAAAATCTTTAAATTTGATTTATAACATTTTCGTGCCAACATATGATTCCAAATTTAAATATAAGCAATTATATCCCTTTTCTTATATATATTTATTTAATGCAGAATCTTATTCTTATTACTATTTTATCTGCTCATAGTATCAATTGCCCACCAGTCTTCCATCCCGCTACAAAATATGTATTTATATATGAATACAATAGAAATAACACACTCACATACACAACATATATATATATATATATATATATATATATATATATATATATATATATATATATATATATATTGTAACCTAGTGTTATTGACACTTGGTTTATTTAGCATTATTTCCACAGGAAAACAATGCTATCCTTTTCTAGGAAATAAAAAAGTAGAATAATAATAATATTAACTGATTAATAAAATATGCTATTTACTCACTTTAATGTGTTTTAAGCAAATAACTAATAAATTTGGTAATCCAATGTCATTTTGAAGAAGAGCATGAATAATTTAATTAAAATATTAACAATAAGAGCAATTTAATATAGTATAAAAGCACATATCATAAACAGTAATTGATTTTGGATGGGTAGAGGGAGAGTGGATGAGTATCTTATCATACAGCACAATAACTTCTGGTAGTTTTTAAATTATTTTAGATAATAATGTAGACAGAATTATACATCACTAATAAACATTGTTAATTAAGTATATTTATTATTTTTCATTATTTGTCAAATTACTTTGTAATTCATTTAAATCAGACGGAAATATATAACTGTAATAAGTTTTTTTTTTATTTCCTTTTCTTTTGTTTATGTTATAATTAAATGATTATTTTTCTGTAAGAGGTCGCTAAAAGAAGACTGCCAAATTTTGAAGAAAGTATAGTCTGACATTAGTTTTACAAGGAGGAAGCAGTACTGAAATTCGGTAACAAATTTTTTATTATTTTTTATTGCAGAAATAAATATAAGTCCAGTAAATTTTTAATAATATCATGCGTGGCTAATCCTATTTGATAAGATATTCTGTTTCTGTTGCCATCTACCTATTTTAAAGCTTTTTATACGCAAAAATGTACTATCTTATGCTAAAGTTCAAAATGACCGTATTGACTACAGTAATCACGGAAAATGTCATTATATTTAAATTAAGCAATATAAGTAATTTCCAGGAAATAAACAATTATTTGTTAACTTTACCTTATTTAATAATCTTTTCATAGTATAAAAGAAAAATTATAATTAAAAGACATATTATAAAAGCCAAAGAAAGTTAACGAGAAACATTTCGCGCTCTTTCTAAAAGAAATTGTCTGCGTTTGAAAATAATGTAAGTTCCCCACATTAAAATATGTTTTATTCACTGAAAATTATCTAAAAATAATATTAATGATCAAGGATATTTACTTATGCACCTGTATATTTTTTAAAAAGAAAATATAAATTTTCTCAAGGCAAATATCAGAAAATTTGTATGTGTGCATTTTACGGAGAATTCCTTATTAAAGACAAATTACAATTCCTAGAGTAGGAATAAAAACTACAAACATTAGTGACTTAATTATAACCATAATATAATATGTTATATTATACATCAATTTGAGTCGTTAAAACTTTATATCCACGTAAGTCAGCTGCAGTCCTTATAATAATAGTATTTTGGAAAATTTGCGCATTAATTTTATTCATAAGCCAGCTAGCTAAAAATGATACGTATCGCCAATAGTAAAAAGAAAAGAATTGTATATGTGATCGTTTATCATCAAATATTCGTCATGTTAAAATATGTATTGTTTTCTTGGATCCCAAAATTATAGCAGTTAATTCAAAGAAGAGTTAACATCCAACACTGCTATGTTTTTTTTCTTGCCTAATTGATTAAGTGCACCAGAATGGAGGCAACTTTTATAGAAATGAAATAATAAAATGTGTTTCTTATTTTAAATTTTGCTTCGTGAACTACGAATGGATCAAGTTCCTCATCTAGATAAATTGCCCAACGGAAAAACATTTTTCTAGTGAGATAATAAGCACTTGTTAAGTAATGATTTTTTTTACTAATTTGTAAAATTATGTGTATTTTTTTTTATATCAACAGGTTAAAGGCTGTATAATCAAGTAATATTTAAATGACCTTGTAATCATAAAGGTATGTGTTCATATACTTATTCTAGGTTAAATTTATATTCAACATGAAAAAAAAAATTTTTTTTTATAAAATGTGTTTACTTATGAGATGCATTATGGATATAAATTTATATGTTAGATGCGTAAAAGAAGAAAAATTCAGATACTTAATAGGTAAAATATCTAGTTAAAATTATCAGAAGTAATTAAAGAGAAGTGCTATACAGGATATTACTTATTTAAAGTTTGAAACAAATTTATACTATGTTAATTGCGGAACTTATTCCCAATTATTCTTTATTAACGCATTCACTTAATTTAGTTCAAGATACTATACTACCAATTACTTGTTGAATGTTTCTTTGGCAAAGGTGAAAATTATTATGGTTTATTCTGTGTTATCCATTGATTTCAGACGTTGATCTAAGTATACCCCGGAACATAAATTTGTGTAATTAGTGTATTTACTTGTCTTGCCCCAATATAGCATTGGTATATGCTTAAGATTCGCATAAGCAATAATTGTAATGTCTTTCTTTTGTGGGATGGAAAATGATCTCCCCAAAAGCTTTATTTTCCATGAGGGGAATAGATAAATCTAGTATTCCGGTATGTTTATAACCCAAGTGATCGCTTCTCAGAGTTAGGACAATCAGTAATTTATATCGTATTTAGTGTATTTCATTCGTTAAAATCCCAGGAGAGGATTATATTTGGTGTGCGTTCCTATTATGCCCAAGTAAGAGGCAAGGACCCACCAAACTATTTTAATATAGTAGTTAACTCTACAGACCTTCAGTGTTATTCCATATTCCAAATGAGAAAATAGAGATAATTCCACCACGGAAGGTGTTGAATATTGTGTTTTGTTTAGAAAGTTATGGCAAGATAACGGGTATATTGGAGGTTAATTCCTCACGATCCATTTAGTATAAATAGCGTGCTAGTGTATATGATCAATGTCTGGATTGTGCAGCGGAATAGTGCTGGTAATCCACATGTAAGTCAATGGAGAGAGTAAGTTTAAAATTGCGTGATTTAGAAATTTTTATTTGCCAATGGAGGGTTCAAATACTAGGTTTAATTCAGGTTAATGATTAAGTAGCACTCACAATATAACTTATACTTAGAAAAACAGTGTGTATAACAACTTCAGTTGTTATTAAGGTAAATATTAAAAATAATAAGTGTAACTTCTGATAAATAACCCATAAATTATAATAAGTTGTCTAAATAAATACTATCAATTAATTAAAGATATGATAATAAAAATCGTTTGTACGCATTGCCTAGAATCAGATTATTTTTGTTTTAAAACAGATCGTTAGTTAATAAATTTAAGTAGCCGTTCATATAAGATACACTAAATGGATGAGTCGATGTATCGATAATAATATTTATTTTTTTTATATTCAATTTGCATAAATGTAAAAAGAAGATGAAGAAGTAGTTCGAATCCAAGTCTAAAAGTATAGACGAATTAATGTTAATTATATTTTGTTTCATCCATATGGGATCGAATAAATTATATATGTTTGTTTATTATGTTAATCATAAAGGATAGTTTTGTTAAACTGTAATAATAAATTATAATCTTGTTAAAGTTTAATAATAAATTATAGTCTTGTTACAAGTTGTCTTGAGTCATTTTTCTTGTGTGCTAAATAAAAGTGTATTGGCATAATACTTGCAATACTTTCTTGAGTCCAAAATCATTTAAGAAATCTTAAATTCAATACACCAGATAGACAATTGTAAGCAGATCAGAATATTTCAGTATATTTTAATTTAATAAGAATTATTTGTGGAATTGAAAACTTCAGACCAAGACATTTTATTTTATATGTGTGTAAAATCACTTTATTCCCAAACTAGTCACTTTTGGTTGCACATTGTTACGTACACCTTTAAGTGAAGTGTCTAAGTAATAAATCTTAGTGAAATTATTGTGTTGTCATGGATAATGGAAGGACACAAAAGCACCCTTGTCTTTTCATCATTCCGACTGAGATTCTGGATTAAAAGGGGCTGTATTATTCAAAATTATGTGTTGTTATTGAATATAGTTATCATCCCGTTAAATATTATAATAGTTGATATGTGGATGAAGACACCTGGAATTTAAATAAGGTAAATGTTTCCTATAGCCGACCAGAATGTCAGTCATATGCGACAACACAATATTGCTGAGCATTTTTCTTTAAATATAACAGAGAACCCTGAGATTAGTGTCATTATTATAAGTGCTCTTAAATTAAGGAGTGATCAATTATGATCAATATTACAAGCATGGCATGGCTTAAGAGGTTGAAACATCTAATTGTATAATAACAAAAATATTGAGATCATATTGGCAAATTAATGAATGTTTTGTTTTAGTCAGTAATATTAACAATGACATAAAATCATCATCATCATTGTCGAATAGTGCAAGTACTTACAGCTCAGAGAATGTGTTTTGGATAGAGAAAGAATGTTAGTTTATTCTAAATTTTCTTTTTAAATTTATTTTATTAATGATAATTTTTTTTTATTCTATCTCTGTCTGAACTGCATATCACTGTAGCTGAATTATTATAACTAACCTAACGTCGAGCTATATTAGGTAAAATATAGGGTTTGCTACCCGTGCTAGACGGAAGCGTTTAGGATTTCCATATCTGATTTAATAGATATTCTTAGTCGTCTTTTATTAGGTTAGAAATGGCCGCCCAACTACAGGGGCCTTCGATGGCTATAGCTGGCCACGAAGAATTTGGTAAAATTTTCTTGAAATAAATATAAATAGTATTTGCACGTGAAAGAATTAATTGTTCATTGATTGAAAATGTTTGCCAATGATAAATTGTTTTTTTTTAGCCATAAAATATTATATGAATGTCTATTTTATGACATAATCTTTTGCCACTGAATAAATCAATTTGTTAGTTTATAATGTTATGGTCTGTAAGCAATTCCATAAAATATTATAATGATTTTATCATTTATGTTGATCTGCTTGTCTGATGGTGTGATTGGCACTTATACCATATTACATAATGGTTTGGTGAGATTTCTATGGACCAAGTAGCATATGAGAAAAGAATAGTCGGTAGTTAATGTTGGGACTTTAGGAATATTAAATATCAGAACATAGTTTTGGTGTAGATTGTTTTTTGATAGGAGAGGCATTGGAGGCAGGATGTCTTGTCAATAATTGCTTATCAATATTATTAATAGTCATTACTAATTTCAGTACTGTCAAATAACAGAAAGAGCGAAATTTTAAATATGAGTGAAAACCAAGATAGTCAGGATATTTCAGAGGATTTGGGAGAATCCCAAGAGCTCCAATCCCTGGATACACAAACACCATATTTTCATGTAGAAGTAAGAGAGGAACAGGAATCTTTGGGTGAAGTTAGTCCGAAAAAAGCTAAAGTAGATAAAGATCTACCTGGGGATGAGCAAGTCCAAATATTCACAATATTACAAAGTTTGTCTACACAGCTACAAAATTTAAATAGTGAATTGAAAAACTCAGAAAGTAAAATAGAAAGTCAAATAAAAAATTCAAATAGTGAATTAGAGAGTAAAATAGAAAGTCAAGTACAAAAATCAAATGATGAATTAAAAAGTCAAATTCAAAATTCAAATGTTGAATTAAAAACTGAATTAAAGAATCAAATTCAAAATTTGGACAGTAAATTAGACAATCATGTACAGGAGATCAAAGACCTAAGGGAAGAGTTAAAGAACCATGTAGAAGAGTCAAAATTGGCCTCCGAAAAACTAGAAATAAAAATTAAGAAAGAAATAGAAATAAAGTCGGAAAGGGCCAAAAATATGATCGAGGCTATTCAACAGGACTTCAGAATTCAATATGTAAAATTAAACAATGAAGTTAAGGATAAAATAGAATGTATTAAGGGAGAATTAGATAGTGCTAGGAGTGAGTTTAAAAACTTAAAGGAAGAAGTCCAAAATATAACTCTTGAACCTGACAATGTAGCAAAAGGATGTCAGAGCCAGATTACTAGCAGAATAGCTAAGTTAGAAACTCAAGATGAAACCCAATGTGAAATTAATAAAAAGATAGAAAGTGAGCTAATTCAAGTTATAGGAAAGGTAGAACATTTTAATGAGATATTAAAGAATAATTCACAAATATTACATAATGATCTCAAAGAGGAAATGGGGGAATATATGATTCAGTGTGAGAATACAGTATATCAAAGACTAGAAGATAAACTTGAGTTAGAGAAAGATGAAACTATTAACTAGTTAAAGCAACAAATTCAATATTTAAATGTAGGCCTTAAGGACAGTTCTACAAGAATAGACTGTGAATGGCAAAATTATAAATTGGGATTAGAAAGTCGTATGCAAGCTATGGATCTTAATATGGATAAAGTTGTTCATAGTAGAAATGTATCTGAAACTCAGGTTAAAGAAATTAATAATGGTCCTAATAAACCCATAATCTCTGAATTACATACAATGATCAGCCCAGTAGAATCAATGTACAATCCATTGAATGAGGCCAGACATAAAGTCATGTTAGAGCCCAAAAGTAATAGCTCCATGGCCTTAAAATTCCTCAAAATAAAATTCTTTAAAGGAGAATACCTGGAGAATCCACATGAATATCTCCAAAATTTAGACGAATTGTTCACCTTATGTCATTTGTCTGAGGTAGAGAAGATTTCCATTGCCACAAACCATTTGTGTGTGGCATCTAAAGATTGGTGGCAATCGTTATTTATAAAACCGGAAACATATGGGGACTTTAAATATCTTATGTTAGCCAGTTTTTGAAGGGAAGACCGCCAAGACAACCTCAGGTATCAAATATCTCAGGAAAGGTACCATGTAAATAAGGGCAGTTACACTCAGTTTTTCAGGAGTCAGGCCATCAAACTGAAAACGTTGACAGCTTATCCGTTGTCTGAGACCCAAATTGTACGAATAATTCACCATAATTTACCGAGGCATATCGAGCAGGTCTTGATTGTTGCGGACAGACATACAATAGAAGAGGTAGTCGAAATTCTAGATTCGCTAGAAACCAGTGATAGGAATATGGATCATAGGAGTAGGATAAATAGGGACACCCATCCTATGGTAAACAATATTAATTTCACAGATAGGTCCTATGAGGGAAAGAGGAGGTTAAGAAAAGGGATATTATAGGATGAACCCCTATAGTAGACCGAATAGCCACCTCAGTAGGCCGACAATGAAGAGAAAGATTCTAAATGAGAATCAACCTTCTACTAGTGGTATCCCAACGATGCCAAAGAAAAATAACAAAGGTAGTAAAAATAGCGGGGCATTAAATTAAAAAGGACCTTGCAGGAATGTTCCTCACTTCGGGGCCCTATTTTTAAACATATGGGGAACAGCATGATGTGGATTATTAATAATATAGACCTGGACATTGATTATTTGGAACCAGGAAAAATGTCTGAGCCACCTATTTTATACAACTGTCCCATGATAAAAATTATCATTTCAGGAATTGTTGTCAACACCTTGATTGATTCAGGCAGCCAAGCCTCCTTGTTGTCTGAAGAAACATACTTAAAAATTCAGTCAGCTGACCAATCTATTCCAATTTTACCAACTAAGGTGATTAGGGTAATACTCGCTAATGGAAAGAAGACCAAATTATCTAATAAGCAGGTTTTTGTTACACTAGAAATTAATATGTGCAAATTTGAGCATGTCTTTTTAATCATGCCAGGTTTGATTCATGAAGCCATAATTGGTTCGGATTTCAGGACACTAAATAATTGTTATATTAATTACAGAGATGAAACTTTTGGATGTAAAGAGGAGATTTGCCCTCTTATAGTCAATTGTAATAGTCAGATGAATCAATTAATGACCATACAGGAAACAACAGTTGATGTAAATATTAAAGTTAAGTTGGATGGTTCATGTATTATTGGCACAGAATACTATAAACCATTTTTTCAATTGTTGTTCCAGTATCGTGTTTTTGCCAAAATACCTGGTATATTAAAAGGGTATGTTCATAGGATCAATTTGAAAGATAATGAACCTTTCCAGCAACGTACTTATCCTATTCCCTACCAATACCAGGCAGGGGTTCAGCAGCAGATTAACAAAATGATTGACTGGCAGATAATTAAACCCAGTCCTTCTTCTTATGTGAATCCATTAGTGGTCGTCAAAAAGAAAGATGGATCCATTAGAGTCTGTCTGGATGCCCGTACACTTAACCAGCATACTGTCCCAGAGCATGACATACCATCACCTATTCAGGAGTTATTGATGAAGTTCAAAGGGAAGAGCATATTCTCCACATTTGATTTAACCACCAGCTATTGGAAAATCCCACCCATCAAAATGATCAAAAGTATACGGCATTCCGTTACCAGGGCCAATCTTATATTTTTCAAAGGATGCCCTTTGGTTTGATTAATAGTGGGGCTGGCCTTATCAGATGCTTGAATATGGTCTTTTCAAAAGAACTGAAAAATTTGTTAGTTATATACATCGATGATATTGTCATTGCTTCGGAAAATTTAAATGATCATTTACAGCATCTTAGCATGTTTCTTTGTGAATGTTCAGATAATAATATAAAAATCAACTTAGAAAAATGTATTTTAATTGCTCAAGAAATCTCTTTTCTTGGTCATTTGGTTAGTGCAGAAGGGGTCAAACCTCACCCAGACAAAATTGCCACCATTCAAAGGTTTCCCGTCCCTAAGACCAGAAAGCACTTAAGATCGTTTTTGGGACTGTGTAACTACTATCACAGGTTTTATAAAAAAATTTCATATGATACTATGCATTTATCTGTTTTATTAAAAAAGTGTGAAAAGTGGAGGTGGACCCAGGAACATACAAAGGAATTTCAAATTATTAAAGATAACTTTTTAAAAACAGTAATTTTAGCCTATCCAGATTTAAATAAAGAGTTCTATTTGCAAACTGACAGTAGTGGGTTCGGTTTAGGGGTGATTTTATACCAAATGAATGAAAATAAAGAACCTAGAGTCTTATATTTCTTAAGCCGACATTTAAGGGGAGCTGAACTTAACTATACCACTACAGAGAAAGAGGCATTAGCTGTTGTGTGGGGATTTCAAAAACTTAGACAAATTTTATTAGGATCAAAAATTATAGTATTAACTGATCATCGTAGTTTGGAGTTCCTCAACAAGAGTTACCTCAATAATGAAAGATTAATTAGATGGAGCCTCTATCTTCAACAGTATCAGTATGAAATCATCTATTGTTCAGGACAGGATAATGTCATTGCAGATATTCTTAGTCGCAATCCTGTTTCTGTTAATTATCAGAACCCCAATACTGAAAATATAATTATTTGTAACATGTCCAGTTTGTTAGAGGAAGAAATAGTTAGGGATTACACAAATTTAGAATTACTGCAAGCACAGGATGCTAGACTGGAGAAAATGATTAACTTCTTATCAGATCCAGCTAAACTAGATCAGAAAAGTAAATATGCAGATAGAATTAGAGAGGGATATCGGTTCAAAGATAGGATTTTAATGAAGAAATTAAAAAGGGGAGATGAAACTTCCTGGAGAGTGGTTATTCCTTTATGTTTAGTAAATAAACTCATAGATTATGTGCACTCCCAATATGGACACTATGGATTTCAGAAAATTGAACCTATTATTAAGAAGCATTTTTATTTTTATAAGATGTCTGAAGCCATTGCCCGTAGACTTAGGGAATGCGAGATTTGTTTAAAAACTAAATTTCAAAATAAATCATATGTGGGAACACTTCAACCCATACTGCCCAGTAAGCCCAATGAATTATTGGCACTGGACCTTTATGGACCACTTCCACCTTTCAACCGTCAAAAATTTATTCTTGTGATGTATGATGTTTTTACCAAATATGTCTCTGCTTACCCAGTTCCAAAAACAGATGCTAAAAATGTTATTAAGTGCTTGAAAACATATCAAATGCCATTAGTAGGAAAACCAGCTTCAATACTTATCGATCACGCTACTGCATTCATCTCTGGTACATGAAAAAAGTGGGGTAAAAAGCAAAATATTCAACATATCATACGCTCAATTAGAAATCCCCAATCCAATCCAAGTGAAAGAATCATGCGTGAGATAAGTAGGTTATTCCGAGTTTACATAGAACGGGATCACAAACAGTGGGTCAATAAGTTGCCACAAGTAATTAATTATATAAATACAACTATTAATGAGTCTACTAGGATGTCTCCAATTAGGCTACACTTTGGTAGACCTGAACCTTTACTAATAAAAACACCGTTACCCGTAATAGAGGAAAATATTAATGTGGAACAAGACCAAGCAATGGCTAGAATTAACCTGAAAAAGATGGGTGATAAACGCACTCGTTATTCCAAAACCAGTCCACATCCTTTTAAAGTCCACAATTTTGTCTTAATTAGAACTCCCCATGTGAGTAATCTCTGGAAGCATATGTTTCGAAAATTTATGTATCTTTACGAAGGCCCCTATGAAATTGTGAAACAAGTGGGTGAGAATGCCTTTTTAGTCTCAACCCCTGATGGAACAAGAGGTACCTATAATGCCCGAAGCTTACTACCATATCCTAAACAAAATTAAATCTGTAAGATTGAATTTATTAACTTCTAAGAGAAATATGATATAGACCTAGCAATACAATAAGAAATATTAATAAGGCATATATTATTTTATTTTTTGTTTTTCATAACGGTGGGAGAATTGTAACCTAGTGTTATTGACACTTGGTTTATTTAGCATTATTTCCACAGGAAAACAATGCTATCCTTTTCTAGGAAATAAAAAGGTAGAATAATAATAATATTAACTGATTAATAAAATATGCTATTTACTCACTTTAATGTGTTTTAAGCAAATAACTAATAAATTTGGTAATCCAATGTCATTTTGAAGAAGAGCATGAATAATTTAATTAAAATATTAACAATAAGAGCAATTTAATATAGTATAAAAGCACATATCATAAACAGTAATTGATTTTGGATGGGTAGAGGGAGAGTGGATGAGTATCTTATCATACAGCACAATAACTTCTGGTAGTTTTTAAATTATTTTAGATAATAATGTAGACAGAATTATACATCATTAATAAACATTGTTAATTAAGTATATTTATTATTTTTCATTATTTGTCAAATTACTTTGTAATTCATTTAAATCAGGCGGAAATATATAACTGTAATAAGTTTTTTTTTATTTCCTTTTCTTTTGTTTATGTTATAATTAAATGATTATTTTTCTGTAAGAGGTCGCTAAAAGAAGACCGCCAAATTTTGAAGAAAGTTTAGTCTAACATTAGTTTTACAAGGAGGAAGCAGTACTGAAATTCGGTAACAAATTTTTTATTATTTTTTATTGCAGAAATAAATATAAGTCCAGTAAATTTTTAATAATATCATGTGTGGCTAATCCTATTTGATAAGATATTCTGTTTCTGTTGCCATCTACCTATTTTAAAGCTTTTTATACGCAAAAATGTACTATCTTATGCTAAACTTCAAAATGATCGTATTGACTACAGTAATCACGGAAAATGTCATTATATTTAAATTAAGCAATATAAGTAATTTCCAGGAAATAAACAATTATTTGTTAACTTTACCTTATTTAATAATCTTTTCGTGGTATAAAAGAAAAATTATAATTAAAAGAAATATTATAAAAGCCAAAGAAAGTTAACGAGAAACATTTCGCGCTCTTTCTAAAAGAAATTGTCTGCGTTTGAAAATAATGTAAGTTCCCCACATTAAAATATGTTTTATTCACTGAAAATTATCTAAAAATAATATTTATGATCAAGGATATTTACTTATGCACCTGTATATTTTTTAAAAAGAAAATATAAATTTTCTCAAGGCAAATATCAGAAAATTTGTATGTGTGCATTTTACGGAGAATTCCTTATTAAAGACAAATTACAATTCCTAGAGTAGGAATAAAAACTACAAACATTAGTGACTTAATTATAACCATAATATAATATGTTATATTATACATCAATTTGAGTCGTTAAAACTTTATATCCACGTAAGTCAGCTGCAGTCCTTATAATAATAGTATTTTGGAAAATTCGCGCATTAATTTTATTCATAAGCCAGCTAGCTAAAAATGATACGTATCGCCAATAGTAAAAAGAAAAGAATTGTATATGTGATCGTTTATCGTCAAATATTCGTCATGTTAAAATATGTATTGTTTTCTTGGATCCCAAAATTATAGCAGTTAATTCAAAGAAGAGTTAACATCCAACGCTGCTTTGTTTTTTTTTCTTGCCTAATTGATTAAGTGCACCAGAATGGAGGCAACTTTTATAGAAATGAAATAATAAAATGTGTTTCTTATTTTAAATTTTGCTTCGTGAACTACAAATGGATCAAGTTCCTCATCTAGATAAATTGCCCAACGGAAAAACATTTTTCTAGTGAGATAATAAGCACTTGTTAAGTAATGATTTTTTTTACTAATTTGTAAAATTATGTGTATTTTTTTTTTATATCAACAGGTTAAAGGCTGTATAATCAAGTAATATTTAAATGACCTTGTAATCATAAAGGTATGTGTTCATATACTTATTCTAGGTTAAATTTATATTCGACATGAAAAAAATTTTTTTTTTTATAAAATGTGTTTACTTATGAGATGCATTATGGATATAAATTTATATGTTAGATGTGTAAAAGAAGAAAAATTCAGATACTTAATAGGTAAAATATCTAGTTAAAATTATCAGAAGTAATTAAAGAGAAGTGCTATACAGGATATTACTTATTTAAAGTTTGAAACAAATTTATACTATGTTAATTGCGGAACTTATTCCCAATTATTCTTTATTAACGCATTCACTTAATTTAGTTCAAGATACTATACTACCAATTACTTGTTGAATGTTTCTTTGGCAAAGGCAAAAATTATTATGGTTTATTCTGTGTTATCCATTGATTTTAGACGTTGATCTAAGTATACCCCAGAACATAAATTTAGTGTAATTAGTGTATTTACTTGTCTTGCCCCGATATAGCATTGGTATATGCTTAAGATTCGCATAAGCAATAATTGTAATGTCTTTATTTTGTGGGATGGAAAATGATCTCCCCAAAAGCTTTATTTTCCATGAGGAGAATAGATAAATCTAGTATTCGGGTATGTTTATAACCCAAGTGATCGCTTCTCAGAGTTAGGACGATCAGTAATTTATATCGTATTTAGTGTATTTCATTCGTTAAAATCCCAGGAGAGGATTATATTTGGTGTGCGTTCCTATTATGCCCAAGTAAGAGGCAAGGACCCACCAAACTATTTTAATATAGTAGTTAACTCTACAGACCTTCAGTGTTATTCCATATTCCTCATGAGAAAATAGAGATAATTCCACCACAGAAGGTGTTGAATATTGTGTTTTGTTTAGAAAGTTATGGCAAGATAACAGGTATATTGGAGGTTAATTCCTCACGATCCATTTAGTATAAATAGCGTGCTAGTGTATATGATCAATGTCTGGATTGTGCGGCGGAATAGTGCTGGTAATCCACACGTAAGTCAATGGAGAGAGTAAGTTTAAAATTGTGTGATTTAGAAATTTTTATTTGCCAATGGAGGGTTCAAATACTAGGTTTAATTCGGGTTAATGATTAAGTAGCACTCACAATATAACTTATACTTAGAAAAACAGTGTGTATAACAACTTCAGTTGTTATTAAGGTAAATATTAAAAATAATAAGTGTAACTTCTGATAAATAACTCATAAATTATAATAAGTTGTCTAAATAAATACTATCAATTAATTAAAGATATGATAATAAAAATCGTTTGTACGCATTGCCTAGAATCAGATTATTTTTGTTTTAAAACAGATCGTTAGTTAATAAATTTAAGTAGCCGTTCATATAAGATACACTAAATGGATGAGTCGATGTATCGATAATAATATTTATTTATTTTTATATTCAATTTGCATAAATGTAAAAAGAAGATGAAGAAGTAGTTCAAATCCAAGTCTAAAAGTATAGACGAATTAATGTTAATTATATTTTGTTTTATCCATATGGGATCGAATAAATTGTATATGTTTGTTTATTATGTTAATCATAAAGGATAGTTTTGTTAAACTGTAATAATAAATTATAATCTTGTTAAAATTTAATAATAAATTATAGTCTTGTTACAAGTTGTCTTGAGTCATTTTTCTTGTGTGCTAAATAAAAGTGTATTGGCATAATACTTGCAATACTTTCTTGAGTCCAAAATCATTTAAGAAATCTTAAATTCAATACACCAGATAGACAATTGTAAGCAGATCAGAATATTTCAGTATATTTTAATTTAATAAGAATTATTTGTGGAATTGGAAACTTCAGACCAAGACATTTTATTTTATATGTGTGTAAAATCACTTTATTCCCAAACTAGTCGCTTTTGGTTGCACATTGTTACGTACACCTTTAAGTGAAGTGTCTAAGTAATAAATCTTAGTGAAATTATTGTGTTGTCATGGATAATGGAAGGACACAAAAGAACCCTTGTCTTTTCATCATTCTGACTCAGATTCTGGATTAAAAGGGGCTGTATTATTCAAAATTATGCGTTGTTATTGAATATAGTTATCTCGTTAAATATTATAATAGTTGATATGTGGATGAAGACATCTGGAATTTAAATAAGGTAAATGTTTCCTATAGCCGACCAGAATGTCAGTCATATGCAACAACACAATATTGCCGAGCATTTTTCTTTAAATATAACAGAGAACCCTGAGATTAGTGTCATTATTATAAGTGCTCTTAAATTAAGGAGTGATCAATTATGATCAATATTACAAGCGTGGCATGGCTTAAGAGGTTGAAACATCTAATTGTATAATAACAAAAATATTGAGATCATATTGGCAAATTAATGAATGTTTTGTTTTAGTCAGTAATATTAACAATGACATAAAATCATCATCATCATTGTCGAATAGTGCAAGTACTTACAGCTCAGAGAATGGGTTTTGGATAGAGAAAGAATGTTAGTTTATTCTAAATTTTCTTTTTAAATTTATTTTATTAATGATAATTTTTTTTTTATTCTATCTCTGTCTGAACTGCATATCGCTGTAGCTGAATTATTATAACTAACCTAACGTCGAGCTATATTAGGTAAAATATAGGGTTTGCTACCCGTGCTAGACGGAAGCGTTTAGGATTTCCATATCTGATTTAATAGATATTCTTAGTCGTCTTTTATTAGGTTAGAATATATATATATATGATGGAATTAACATCCATTATGTTGTCCTTATAAAATACTTTAATAAAAAATATAAATAAATATTATAGACAACTATATTTTAATTAATAAATAATAAATTTATTTTGCATCAAATCGATTTTCGTTCAAAATGAACCTTCTCAAGATGTTAGAATAAATCAAAAAGTCACGCGATTTATATTAACTTAGTATACATTTATTGTTCAAACCAAACTTTAAAAATTAAATATGACAAAAAATAAATTTATATATATATCTTTATATCTATATTTGAATTTATGTTTTTTTCTTATCCTTATTATTTAATCATAACATAATTTAATCACTATCAATTATTTACATATATATATATATATATATATGTAAATAATCAAATATATATATATATATATATATATATATATATATATATATTTGAGAAATTTGATAATTAAATTAATTAATATTAATAGTATGAAGTTTATGGAGAATTGTATTAATAATGTAATAATTCTTATATTTATAAAAATGAAAATGCTAAGAACATCTATTAAAAGTAATGAAAAATTAATAAAGAATATTTTAAAAATAAAATATCTAAAAAATTTATTAAAAAGAAATATATGAAAGACAATTTATATAAAATTATCAAAAACATAGAATTTGAAATATTTACAAAAATTACTATAGAAGCAATACTTTTTTAACCAAATTACATAAAATACATATAAAAAGTAGATGGAAAAATTATTGAAAGACAAAGAGCACAAAATATAAACAAGTAGAATATATTTATGAAGAAAAAAATCTTTTAATTTGACAAATATTGAATTCACAGAAGAAGAACAAATATTTCAATAAAGAAATTAAGTATCTTCCTTATAAAAATTATTAAAAGAAAAGATATAATAGAAATAGAGATATGAATAAAAACATAATTCCATAATATATATAAGATAAATATAAAATATATTATTATGAGAATATAGATAAGTATAAAAAGTTATTAATATAGAAAAAAGTTTGGTTGACAAATTTAAATAAAAAATAAATAATTTGATGTTTAACATAAAAAAAAAATGCATAATATATTTAATAAAAATGTAAACTACATAATAATAAATGAAAATAAAATTAAGTATAATAATGAAGCAATTTTCAGCAAATCAGATAAAAGAAACAAATTAGTTATAAAAATTATTATATTATAGAAGGGAGAAAAGATTTAACACCGACTTTTACATGTGCTATATTGGTTTTTATTTATTTTTTATCTATGTTCAAATCCCTTATATAATTACATCTAAAGCTCCAAGTATATAAATCATATATGTATTCAATCAAAAATAATTATATTAATAAAACAAAATATAATGTTAAAAGATAAAAATATTTCCAAAATTGAAAAAAAGATAGAGTTTCAGAAAATAACAAATGTATAATTTAACAAAAACTATATACCCTTAATGCTCAAATCATAAACTGTTACTCCAGTATAATAAGTAAAGATTGTAAAACAGCAATAATAATTGGTACCTTCAAAATATCGTTAAGATTTATTACTAATGGTACAAATTCATATTGTAATAAGGACATTTAAATGGCTGCCAAACAAAATTTTTATTAATATAATCCAAGTTGGTTATAATTAAAACCATAAAAAAATTAAAAAATACATTAAATATAATTTAATATTTGTAAAAATAAATCTCCTATCAATGCATTTAAATATCAATTTAGAAAAAAATATAAGACTGACAATAAATAAATGCATTAAAATTAAAGATAAAAATAAAAGTACCAAAAAAATTAAGTAGATAGAAATAATGCAATTATACTGCAAAGAAATAACATTTGAAATCCATAATGAATATTATAAGCAAAAAGAATGATTACTGATGTGAAGAGCAAAATGCACTTTTACTAGTGAAAAAATATGTAAATGATTATATATTAATTTTCAATAGAAGTCAAAAAAGTGAATAAATTTAATAAAGAAATAACATTGATACAAATGTAAAATTTACAGTAAAAATGAAAAAGAAAATAGAACAGCTTATTAAGTATTTCAATATTACAGATAAATGTATTATATAAACATTGATATATAAAAAAACCCAGTATAAGTAACAGCATTACAAATTAGTTTTCAAATACAGATAAGAAAATATAAAACTAAGTGCATAAATTCTAGGGTGCATAGAGTTTAAATTTATTGTTTAAAATCGAAACAATATAAAAACCAAATAAATTTAATAATAAATAAATTTAAAAAATAATGATTTCTATAAACACAAATATTTAGAAATAATAGCATATAATAATATTATAGGGAAGAATATGGACAAAATTATAAATAAATTAAACAAAAAAACATAGTAAAATAATAGATTTTAAAATAATAAAAATATATATTTGATGTATTACATAAAAAATAATAATGGAAATTAAAAATTGTATAAATGGAGTTCATTAAATACAATGTAAATAATGTCAATTAAGTAGTATTAAAAGTAATTATATAGGGGAACAATAACAATTAGTACAGGACTGAAATAATATCAATGAGCTAAAAGAGTGCCTATAAACATGCATACTACACAAACAGGTCATAAATTTAAAGAAGACAGTACAAAAATTATTTATTATATTAATAGTATGTGGTAAATAAAAGCATTTTACATAAAAATTATCTCTTTCTTTTTAACTTTTTATTATTGGCATAGTAAATAAAAATTTTAAACAATATTGTACTTTAAATCAATTTTACATTTATAGTTTATACAAATTACTAAATATTTCTGCTACAACTTAATATGTATATATTATATTTAGTATGTGTACATAAAATATAGGTATATAATAAATTATTAAGTAAATAAAATATGAAAATATTATTTTAAGTGAAAAGTGCTTGAAATTTTTGCTTTTTATTGGAAAATTTTATTTTAAAAAAATAATTGCTTATCAAAACTGTATTGTAAATGAACTTTACTTATTACATATGATTTTACTTTAAATTAATTTGACACTTATAGTTTATAAATATTACTAGATATTATTGCATTAAGTTACTACATATACTCCTTATGTATATATTATATTTAGTATGTATGCTTAATAAGATATATGTATAGTAAAGTACTAATTAACTTAAAATATAAAGACATTTTATTGTTGAAAAGTGAGATTTTGTTTTTACTTGAAAATTTTTTTAAAAAAAAGCTTAACAAAACTTTTTTGCAAACAAGCTTTACTTTATTCTAATGTAAATGAAGCTTGCAATTGAAACTAAAAATATCACATATATTATTTAAAATATATTAGAATTCTAAGATTAATTGTTAAATTTAATATCAAAATATTCAAAATATTTTCATTCAGAATTCCATATGTAAGAAACTATGTCATCTATTTAAAATATTATTATATCCTATTGCTTTGGTATTTTAAGAAATGTACAAAATTTCAACAAATTATATTGGATTTAAATCTATTAAACTTCAATTTTAAAATGATACTATAAATTTAAATTAAAACAAAAAATATATACTGCTCTCTCATGAGCCTTACTTAAAACATATTAAATCTCTAAAAATGAATTGTAAATTTGATATCAAAATATTCAAAATTTCCCTGCTCACTGGTTTAGATTTTATTATAGTCCTATTTTTCTTCAAATGATATTTATTTTTTATGTACCAAATTTGAACCAATACTATTGAATTTAAATCTATTAACCCTCAATTTTAAAATTTTATTCTAACATAAATTATAAAAGTGATTATAATAGTTTACAAACAAATATACAAACAAATGGATATTGTAATTTAAATAAAGATTAAAAACAACTGTTAAAGTAAGTGCTAATTAATTTAGCAATTGGAATTAACAAGTTAATCAGATTTGCTATATGAAATTATATTTTGTCATACTATTATATCACTTTAGAATTTATTTTTTATTTATAGGTTAACTTTATTTAATAATTGTTAAAAAATAATAGTGCTAATATATTTATTTCTCCATATATCTGTTTTATGAATTAGCAGTGTGTGTAATCTGATTTCATCATAGCATTGTGTTATAAGATATTTGTAAATTATACTAGTAAAACTATTTAAAATCAAATGGATTAAACTTATGCATTTATATTTCATCTTTTTCATAGTTATTGTCCCTAAGGTCTACCTTTAAATCATTAACAGTTAATTTATATATGGGTGTGGGATAAACGTTTATGTCTGGACATCCAAAGTGTGTCCCTGGATGACACAAAAGTCAAGATCACTCCTAAAAAGTCCATTCACTACACTTTACAGTTTGGAAATTAGTGTATAATTAGCCTGTCTACTTAGGTTACCTTATGGGCAAAGCATTGATGATCAGAAATATTATAATCCCTGTATTTTTTATTATAATAGATACTTTAGCTCTTAAGAGCATCAAGATGATAGTTTTTATTATGTCCTATATTTGGAATTGGTTAAATAATTAGCCTATATCTTGCTAAAGAATCCCCTTTAACTCCAGTCACAAAAAATGACAGCTTATTATTCTTGTTTAATGTTAATAATGTAATTTATAATTATTATAAATACTTATTTTATTCTATGCTGACTCTCTTATTCTTCTTTTATATTTGTTGATGATTATTCACTGACAATGTTAATTATGATATTCATTGGAGATATTCAATAGAGATTATGATAATGTTGTCCCATCCCCCTATTAGTTTTCATTTACACCATTACTATATATATATATATATATATTGTTGTTCTGAATTGTTGCAGTGAATAAGCGTATGACTAAAGGAATATTAATTGCTCATATTTAATAATATAATCAAAGTAACTTAACGATGATGAAAGGAGATTACAAATATAATTCTAATTTGTCATATAGCAATTGGTAAATAAATTAAAAATATAATTCATTTGGGGGAGAAATGGTCACAGACATAAGACTAAATAAAAATATAAAGTAAATACTGTTATTTTTTTTATTGTTTAAAACAAGTCAAGAAAAATTGTCCAACAATCCCTTGTAGTTTCATTTATATATTATGAAATTTTTTTCAATTTCTTTCTATATTTTTTAATATATATGAAACTAAATTTTAAAAAAAATCATTCCCAGGTTATTGATTTTCTGTAAATAAAAATAAAATCATCATTTGTATAATTTTATTTTCATCAAAATTCTCTGGATCTATAACAAACTATATGTGACCTCATTCCCATTAAAGAATGATTTTTTAAAAAAAAAACATGGATAAAATTTGACTAAAATATTTATTTTAATTAGAATTACTAAAGTAAAAAAATATTGTTAAAATGTAATTCCAGTGTAATTAGTGAGTCATTCAAAATTCATTTATGAATTACAAAGTGGACCCATTAGTCATAGGATGCTATTTTTTGATTTACTGCGTAATTGCACTTATAATCCTTATTACTTTTATAAATCGAAATCATAGGATCATCTTTAAAATCAAATAGATTTTAATTGGTCATCAATTATTTTTTTAAAAATTGGTATATATGAAAGTAAATATATAGAAAATAAATGTAGAACAGAAAAATTAAGTAATTATTGATGTTATTTTACTTTTTATATAAATGTTTTATTACTCCAATTGTGTATATTATAAGTAATAAAAATATGTAAATATTATGCCCTCTCTTAAGTGAATGATTACCAGTTGTGATTACAAATTAGACATTATTAAAATTGCCTATATTAGTTTAGTAGCATTACTACTAGTTGTAACTACAATTCTGAGTAATTCATATCATAATAATTAATCTCTCTCTCTCTCTCTCTCTCTATATATATATATATATATATATATATATTATAAATATATATTTCAATTATAATATATATATATATATATATATATTGAAACTAAGATTTTCATGGGTTGCATATATAAGAGACATATCTGGGTTCATCCATGTTAAAAAATTTAAATATTGATGTTTCGACTTGGTCACACAATCATCCACTGGGTGCTAAAAGGTAGGAAGACACATGTATAGGCGATGTTTCGACTTAGTCACACAAGTCATCCACTGGGTGGTAAAAGGTAGAAAGACGGTTGTAGAGGCGCCTCTACAACCGTCTTTCTACCTTTTATCACCCAGTGGATGACTTATGTGACCAAGTTGAAACGTTGGATATCAATATTTAAATTTTTTAACATGGATGAACCTGCAAAATATATATTTTATATATATCATTTAATGTATGAAAGACAATTACTATTCCACACATGTTCTGTGAATATAAGCACTCCACATCAATAAATTATTTAAAAGAAGGTGGGTAACCTTTCATAAAATGTATTTTTAAATAAACAAGCACTGTCAATTAATGTTGGTTTATTTATAAGAGGCTTTAAAAATGTGTGGCAGTCCATTCTTTTAAAACATTCATTGACATGGAATACTTTCATTTACAATGGTTGTGTGGAAGAGTAGATGTTTTCCTTCTAAATTGCTTATATATATTTAAAATTCTGTTTTATTTAATAATTACTTAATTATATTTATTTTAAAGGTAATAAATAATAAGATCAATGATAGTCCATTATATCCTACCCTTATTTTTTTTATGATAATTATCCCCTTTGGTGAACCAGCGCCAAGAGGTTTACTATATAGTTCTAAATCATTCTTGACTTTTGTCAGTTAACATATAAATTATAATTCATGAAATAATCAGTATGCATCAGTTTCAACATTAGTCCACCATATATATTATAGCACTAAATAGCATTTGTGTAAATGCTATATATGAAGATTTCAAAAATAACATGTGTGTGCGTGCACTTATTCTCGTATACATACGATAGAGATTAAAAAAATATGGAGTTAATAATAAAATAGCATTTTGAGATTTTTAATTTAACTTATTCCAAATCGTTTTAAAAATAAATCTTAGTAATTGTGATAGAAAAGAGTATGGTAATTTCAAATAAAGGAAAAAGAAAAATGAAATAACAACAATTTTTTTATTAGGAATAAAATAAGAAATGTTGGGAAATAATTTTCTTTTTGTAATATGTAAACAAAAACAAAAAAACTGCTTTATTTCTCTCTTTTGATAAAGTATACTAAAGAATATTTTTTGTGGTCCGAGATGGTAGGTGCTGAAGATAAGAAAGAAGATAGACTATTATGTTACACGAGATAGATAATGGGGCAGCCAAAAAAAAATAGTTAGGTAATCAATAGCCAACTTCATTCCAGTGAGGATTAATAAAATTTTAAACCAAAAAATATAAAGTAAAGCCATTGCCATGCACAGAAAAATTACCCTTGTTGCTAAGATAATTTGATTACAAGCTTATAAGAGGAGATATGAAAATGTTTTATTATTATATCAGGAAACCTTTTTATCATGAGAGGCTAGGTAAAACAAATGTACATTAATTGAAAACCATAAGCATACCACCCAACTCTAGTAAATGAAGCCGATGAGGAGTTCTCATAACTTTTATAATCTGCCAGAAAAGAAAAAGACCAGACTATGCAGCTAAATTGCCAAAAATTTACATTTATTTGATAGATAATACACTAATACAAACCTAATACTCTTGTCTAAGGTGTGGAGAAAAGAAAGATACATTTCTGAAAAAAAAATCTATGAAATGATCTAAGTAATTGAGGGAAGAAAACACACCTAAAACCTATGAGGAAGGATGTTCAAGTTTGATGAATGGTAAGATATTAAATTTACAAAGATTAAAATAAATTCAATATTGTATAAGAATATTCCATATTTTATCTGTGAATTATTAGTATAAATTTAAATTGAAAGTGAATTAGAGGATGAGTTGTATTTTACTGTATATGTCTGGAATTATTAAAAGTAAGAATTGAAGTAGATAAACTGTTGAAAAAAACTATTTTATTGATTTTTATATCTATATCTGAAAGTACTGTATTCTATGATTATTTTTGAAATTACTGAATGGAGAAAGAATAAAATATATAAACTCTTTATTATTATAATTATCTTAATAATTGAATGCAAGATATGAAATTTATCTTAAAATTTACATAATATAACTACAAACAATCTACTTACACTTTGATGTATTAATACGTTGTTAGTTTGTTATTTATTAATCCATTTGCTCATTTTATTTTATATATGATTAAATGTAATAACCTTAACACACATATATGCTAGTGAGTAAAAATATCCACAGCTCTGATAACAAGTGAACTACTCAAGTGTTATGATAAAAATTAGTAAATGATGGTTATTATCTTAAATAATTCCAAGTACACATTCTCTTCTTGAGGTTTGGTTCCTGGCATTTTTGCATGTAGAAACCTAAAACAGACAAAATACCTTAGTGTGATTGTGATAACAAAATCATCATCATCATTCCTGTTGTTGAAATAATTTTGGCTGAGTTAAACAGGATTTATAAACTTTACAAATTTATGTCATTAGATATTTCTATATTTATCATTATTGACATAAAGCTAGAAGAATCTTAAATATTTTATATTTATAATATGTATTATTACTTAGAGTTCAAATCTGAATTACTGAAGTATTACCACTACATAAGGTTAATTAAGATATAAGGAAACATTTTATGATTATTTATCAATACTATATATATATATGATCAATAGATGGAGCTTTACCAAGACCTCCAAACAAGCGTATTTTTGTTTACATAAACATCAGAATCAGAATTCACTGTCACTTTCGTTGGCTCCACCCTCAGATCAGCTGATTTCAAGCTGGTTTGCTATCACCAGTGAAGGATAGGAGTTAGAAACTAGACCTAAACACTAACTCCAAGCGTTTATGCAACAAGTTCCTATCAGTTTGCAAGCATAAATTTTTTAGACACATAAATGTCTTCAAACTCAGTGGATTAAGCCAGATAGCTATATGGGTCTGATATTAGTTCAGTTTATCTGGCTTGATAAGCTGAGTTTGAAGACGTGTCTAAAAAATTAATGCTTGCAAACTGACAGGAACTTGTTGCATAAACGCTTGGAGTTAGTGTTTAGGTCTAGTTTCTAACTCCTATCCTTCACTGATGATAGCAAATCAGCTTGAAATCAGCTGATCTGAGGGTGGAGCCAATGAAAGAGACAGTGAATTCTGACTCTGACGTTTATGTAAACAAAATATGCTTGTTTGGAGGTCTTGGTAAAGCTCCATCTATTGATCATAAATACAAGCGATAGCAAGTTTACATATATAAAACTTGTTTTTGTTTTTCATATATATATATACTCTTGCTTTTTGTGTAATTCTTTCTGATGCAAATAAATTCCATCTTTATTATTCTTAAACCTAAAAAGCATCCAGTTTAATTTAATTCTTTATTATATATTTAATTTATACTTTTGGAAAAAAAAATCTGGGTTAAATTCATTCTTTGTTATATATTTATTTATAGTTTTTGATCATCCGTTATTTATTTGATCCTATTTATTTTGCCAGAATCTAAATATTTGGTGTTCAAAATTCTTTTAACAATTTCTTTAAATTACTTCTTGCTATAAACATAAAATTCTTATCTTCATTTCAGAAGTTATTGCTTTCTCAAGTTAATTCATAATCTTAAGGATACACAGGTTTTCAGCAACAATGATTACTATTACATCTGATATCAGATTCGGTCTCTCATTTCAATTCATTGTACTTTTCTGAGTTATTTCAGCCTGTCATCTCTCTATGTTTTCAATTACTTCAAGTTTAATCTCTTCAATCAATTTATGTGTGTTAATGTATTCTTCATCATCACTTTTATTATCAGTATTGTTCTCTGCCTTTTCCATATAAGATTTATATTCCTGCATAAACTGATTATTATTTTTAATATTTATACACCATTTAATTTGATATGACATCATTTGTACAACAGAAATCCATTCCTTAGTTGTCTTTTATCTAGATATTTTTTACTAGCTTTGAAGTGTCTAATGGGATCTATATAAATTTACTGCCATAGTTTTGTTGATTTAGATCAGGCTCTGTCTGGTTTACTGATTTGGTGATATCTTTCATAGTTAACTATTTTTTTATTTTTCAGCCCCAAACTAGTCCACATAACTATGCCCAAAATCATTAATTTTCACAAGTCCTGCATAGCTTTTGTAATGTAATTTTCATCATCTTTTTCAATATTTAAAAGGAAATACTGAATTGTCATTTTTCAGGATGCAGCCTTTGCTCACAATAAGATGCTTTCTTGCATTGAACTACACAATTGGAACTTAAAGAGATCAGTATGAGTAATCATTCCTAATCCAATTCATAATTAATTTAAATTCCTCATCTTGTGGAGACAAACTATTCCCTATTTAAAATTATTGATTGTTAAAAATCAGTACAATTAACATTGATATCCTGGATTTTACTTTTGTCAGAATAGTAAGACAACATATCAGTGTGCTTTAATTACCTGATCTTTATTTTAGATGACAATTATATGTTGACAATATATTTATCCAATGTAATGTGAATGGTTTTAAATATTCAGAAATGGATTTGTCATTACCAATAATTCATAGTAGCAATTTATTGCCAGTTGCTATTTTAAATTTTCAATAAAACCTTTAGTGGGATAAACTTACACTAAATAGTTCCATTCACTTTTTATTAATCTGGTTGATAGTTCAGCTTCAAATATTATCCAGAATATATAAGCAATTGTCCTTTTTATTGGCTGTTGGATGACTGATTACAGCATTGGTTTCATAATATGGATTAATTCATTGTTAAAAATAAATCCCATTCACCTTTATAATGATCCATCAACTTTGAATTCTGGAGTGAACAATCCTACAAATGAAATGCAATTGCACTAATATAAACTCAAGGACATAATTATAAAATTAATCTTCTTTGTTTGTTTATATATATATATATATATATATATATATATATATATATATATATATATATATATATATATATATATATATATATATATATATATATATGATTTAATAATAAAACAACATGATTGTTATTACTGACAGAGACACTAATATTTTATATAATATTAAACAAATAAATTATTTCAAGTGTATACAGAAGTATTTTTTTTATTATATATGCTTTAGTGATATTCTGCTTCAAAGTTTAATTTTGTATGAATTATGAATTTCCTAAAGGAAGCTAAAAATTTTATCATATTAAGCACTGAAATATATTATTTTTAAGTCATTAATTTGTAATCACTCAGTGATCACAGAATCACATTTTTCATTCAGAATTCTCACTAATTTACTACTTCCCTTTCTATTAGCTCCTTGATTTCATTTTCAAATCTTTGATGTTGTGGATATAACTTCATGCATCTTAAATACTACTAGTCTCACATTTTTGGTTGTTTCACTTCTAGAGATGATACTTTAATTAATCATGCCTCTATTTTTAACTAACATCCACTAATACTCCTAGCTTCCTTCTATTTCTAAACTACTTATTTATTTCTAACATTCAAATTATTTTAACATGTGTTGCTATTTTATCATTTACAATACATATATTCCATTTACTCTATCCATTGTTAACTTCTATTTGACAGAATGATTGCAAATTTTGATTGAAATATCTGTTCCTCTCTAATAATTTTAGGCTTATTTACATATGATTCCTTTGATCTTTTTTGAAATGAGTTTGTCACTCATAATTATATATATATATATATATATATATATATATATATATATATATATATATATATATATATATATATATATATATAGAGAGAGAGAGATATAAGATAGTCTTATCTGCACATTTTTCTGCATAACCTTTAAATTCACAAAGCACCTTATGTCTCATCTTTTATTTGAAAATGTTTAGCCATGTGATAATTTTAATATAGAAGCTTTTCTTTCTTGGATTAGTAGTTCTCAGTATATTCTTTGATAGTTTTACATATTTTGGCTTGATTTTTGGTAACATTTTCTGGTTTAGAAAACTCTCTAGTTTGATTTTAATATTGACTCATGGAAAAATCTTTTGTAGTTGTCAATATGTAGGAATTTAATATTAATTCACAACAAATGCTTTTTAATTGTCAATACATAAAATGATTAAGTTTAACATCATAAATGTTAGAGGGTTTTTATTATTCATTCCCCATAGCAATTATTCCAACAACCTATTCTTCAATGATTTTCCATATTCAGATTTTATCTTCAGGTCCTATAAAGCTATATCATAATTTTCAATTTTTTTCTCACAGTTTGGAAGTGATCACAGAATTATAGTCTAACAATATCTCTAGGTAGAGAAGGATTAAAATAATTGTATAATTTTTTAATTAGACAATCACCTGTGATACCTTTAGGTTTATTAAGATCACACATAAAGTATGCAATCCTCATGATACATTCGTCAGCAAAAACATAATTTTTTTTAAATTTTTAATTGTTGCTAAAATTATTCATTAGAAAATATTTCTCAAATTGAGCTGGATAGAGAGACCATTCACTGACATTATAAACATTGAATTTTATAATTCTCTTTTGATACAAGACAGCCATATTTCTCCTTATGAACACATTACGTGTACCCTATTTAATTTTTTAATTTTACTAATTCACAATTTTTAATTGACCAATCAAATTTGAATAACCTGTGCTTTTTGTAATAATAAAAGGCTATCTCTTTTTTATCTAACATTAGAATTTTCAGCATAAAATTTTGATTCTATTTACTGTGCTAATCATTTAACCTGAAAATCATGACTATAATTTCTTCAAATTAAACACATTTGAACAACTTCACAAAGATATATCCAAGTTAGAATGGATTATATTAATTTAATAACAGAAGTTATAACTATTATTTAATGTACCTAAAGATTTTTAAATAATAATATGGATCATGATAACTTATTATACCTACAATAACTTTTTTTCCTATGACTTTTTACTTCTTATGATGAATTAGATCCATAGAATTGCTTCATTCCCTCATAGTCTATTCTTGATTTCTGATTACTAACGCATAATTTGTAAATCTATTAAATAGCAAGTGTGTGATAGTTACCAATTGCTTCTGCTAGTCTGGCATAACTATATACTCTAGCTTTTTAATTAATTCTTTCTGATACTAGTTATTTTCAATTTATTATTCTTAAACAAAAAACAACCTCATTAGTTTAAATTTTTTGTTATATATTTATTTATAATTTTTTAAATCCTTTTAATTTGTTATTTATTTTTCTAAAAATCCAATTAGTTTGTTTTCAAAATAACATAAATCTCATAACGATTTCTCTATATTTATATACATAGCTTTAAATATAGATTCAATTAGTGAAAATATTGGTTTCCATTATAATATATATTAAAACAATATTAGTAAAATACTATTATAACTCCATCACTGAAATGGAATAAAGATATTGCTAATACTATTTCATATACACAGAAAATATTGAAAACGTTAAATATAATCTTCAATGCATTGTTAATATTGAGCACCCTGCCAAAGACAACAGTTACATTCAATGTAAAACCAGGATCATAATTTATGCAAATTTGAAGCTGATAAAAAATATAATACTGATAACGTATTCCTAATGTATTCGAGAAGTGTTACAATAAAAATGCATTGTTTTAGCATATAGAGAGATTTTATTATAAGTTAATCGATAATAAAAGTAAAAAAATGATACCATAGAATGGTCCATTCAACGTTTATGTAATGAAATGTTAGGAATCAAATTGTTCTTATTGACTATGAAGAACTGAGAATGAAGATTATAGATATTTATAATAAAGCTAAAGTAGACCCATAATAAACATAAAAGCAACTTGATTCCTGACATGTGTGCAATATCCAGTACCAGTCAGATATATATATGGTCAAGGTTCGAGTGAGATTTATCGCACTCAACAGCGACAAGTAATTATATAATTAAACACACGAACATGGTAGTGGAGTTAATAGGTTTATATACATAAATACATATACAAGGATTAATATATAATACAATTATTACAAAGGTAAACTGACTAACACATTATTATACAACTCTAGTCTTAAAGGCCCGCAGGCTTACAATAAACAATATTAAAGTCTATATGACCTGTAATGGTCCCTAGGTCTACCTTAGTATGTTCAGAGGTAGACCTCTCCACGAGACGAGCTGAAAGTGAAGTAGTGTCTGTGCACTCAGGAAAATGCATCCATCCCTCAACTTCACCTAGCAAGTCTGACCTTGTTTTTTCCCGCCGTCCTGGATGTAACACTCTCTATTTCCATTGGTCATCCCATGACACGAGGTACAAAGTGGTCAGTTTGGTTATCTCTGACCAACCTTAATCATTATTGTGATGCTTTTAGTATACACGCACATACTTGAATATTTGTTATAGTTACATTATTATTGCGTGTATCTGTTAATAAGCATACACACATACTTGTATTCATTTATAATAGTTACATTATTATTGCATGTATATGTGAATACACACACACATAGCATGCCTCCCCCAAGTTCAGCGACGTACTTTTCTAAAAAAAGATTTTTTTTTTCATATCTTCTTCTCTGAACTT
Organism: Epiperipatus broadwayi; assembly: GCA_028023455.1. NCBI lineage: Eukaryota > Metazoa > Onychophora > Udeonychophora > Euonychophora > Peripatidae > Epiperipatus > Epiperipatus broadwayi. The sequence goes on from JAQFVV010012413.1 coordinate 12,417,136, forward strand.
AACACATAATCATGCAGGCGGAGAGGAAATTTTGTTCTCCTCTTTGCACATGGAGTGATTTAGTTTCACCATCTGTGACTATTTCATTTTCTTCACTATTTTGAATTTCTTTGTCAGCAGTAATGATTTCTGTTTCACTTTTAGTTTCATAGTGAGTATCATTTTCTTTGTCATCATTACTTTTAAACAATTGCGGAGTGCATTCTGTTATTGCACTCTTGCGCAATTGGTTAATGTGCTTATGTAATATTTTACCATCTGCCATACGGACAGCAACCACTTGTTTACTTAAATGGCATACAACGTATGCTTGAGTCCATGATTTATTTAAATTATTTTTCACCCAGACTCATTCATCAGGTGAAAATTTGTTGTTTACTGTAATTGGCATTTGATGCTCTTTTGATGGCATTATTGCTGAGAGTTTTGTATGTAACTTCCGGCCTAAATATTTTTCTGCAGGTGATCTGCCCGTTTTAGCTGTGGGTGTGGAATGCTGATATAGCAACACCATGAAAACTGCCTCTTGGAGTCTTCCTTTTCTCTATTCATTGATGACTTTAAGCTTTGTACCACTTTCTCCCACTCCATTTATTCATGGATGACTCATGTGTTTAATCCCCCATTCCTGCATAAATTCGGCAAATTTTTCAGACGTGAAACCAGTTCCATTATCGGATATGAGGGTTTCCGGTAGCCCGTGGTATGAAAAAATTTCCATGAGCTTGTCCAGCATCTCATCCGAACTTGTGTTTTTCACTGTTTTATATTCTGACCATCCTGAGTAGGCATCAACCACTACCAGAAATAATTGTCCGTGGATTGGACCGCAGTGGTCAATGTGAATTCTCTGCCAAGGTTTCTCTGCTTCTTTCCATGCTTCATATTTTTCTGGGGGTGCTTTTGCACATGACTGACAGCTAGAACATTTTTTTATGAATGTTTCTATATCAGTGCTGATTCTCGGCCACCATACATAACTACAGGCTAACGCTTTTGCCCTGACAATGCCTGGATGACCTTCATGTAATAAATTTAGCATGTGCGATCTGCCTACTTTTGGTATTAGGACCTGATCGCCTTTAAGAATGCAACCTTTACATATTGATAGTTTTTTGCGAGCTTTCCATAGCTCTATGTGCAAAAACGGAGGACATTGTCAGCCTCTTCTAATTTTCTCCATCAGCCATTTGTAGCCAGCGTCTTCATTGGTCCATGCTGCTACTTTTTGGCTATTAAGAGTCTGGCTTTGAAGTATGTCAATGTAATTCATTTCTATTTCGCTTGTAGTGTTCTCTGAGTTGTCAGGCATTCAGGATAATGCATCAGTGTGACCAATAGTCTTTCCCTTTTTATATTCCAGACTGTAATCATACCCAGAGAGTATGTTAATCCATCTCAACATGCACAGGCTGAGGTGTTCCGGAATTTGTTTGATGCCTAAAATTCCCAGAAGTGGTTTGTGGTCTGTCATGATTTTGAAATAACGACCGTATAAATACTGGTGGAATTCACGAATTCCAAATACTATGGCTAGCACTTCTTTGTCCAGCTGACTATAATTATTTTCAGCTTTGGACAAAGTGTGTGATGTGTATGCTATAGGATGTTCCCCAGATTGAGCTGGGTGACATATTACTGCCCCCACTCCATATTCTGATGCATCAGTCATTAGTGTTATCTCAAGATCACTATTATAGTGTACCAGTAATTTGTTTGATATGAGTAAAGCTTTAGTATTTTGAAAAGCCCTTTCTTGTGTTGCTTCCCACTTCCATTTCTGATTCTTTTTCAGTAGCTGGTATAATGGTTTGGCTATGTGAGCTTTGCCCTCTAGGAAGTTCTCAAAATAGTTTACCAAACCCAAAAAAGCCTGCAATTGTTTTATGTTACTAGGCCTTCTAGCTTCTGACACTGTTTTGACCTTTTTGGGAGATGGCCTTGTCCCAGAGCTAGAGACTGTGTTCCATAAAAACTTTAATTCAGTGGCCTTCCATATGCATTTTTGCATATTTAATTTTGCTCCAAACTCTTCTAGCCTTTGACAGACAGTAGTTAGATGACTATGCAATTCATTGTCTGATCTTGCCGTAATTAATATGTCGTTAAAATAAGGGATAATGCATGCCCTGGCATCCAGTAAGCAGAGTTTCAATTTTTGCTTGGAATATACTGGGAGTGGATGCTATGCCAAATGGGAGGCGTTTGCATTTAAATAGACCCACATGAGTAGTCAGTATTAGAATTTCGGCAGCCTTATTTGTTACTGGAATTTGATGGAAGGCCGCATCCAAATCTAATTTAGCAAAATATTTTGATTTTTGCCATGATACTAGTATTTCTCTGGAGTTTGGGACGGGGTAGGCATGTTTATTTAGAGATTTGTTGACAGTTATGCGATAATCGCCGCACAAGCATATCTGTCCGTTAGGTTTGGTGATCACAACCAGCGGAGTCGCCCACTCTGTCTCCTCTGTCGGTTCTAGAATGCCGTTCTTCACTAGCTTAATTATTTCTTTCGCTACTTTTTTTTTTGTGTGAAAGGGACCTTTCGAGGTCTGCAAATTATTGGCATAGCCTCTGGTGACATTTCCAGTGACACAGGTTTAGTTTTAATCATTCCTGGTTTGCCATTAAAAAGTTTAGGGAAACGATCTTTTATGTCTTTTTCACTGTCAATTTTTTTGACCAATGAGATTTCAATTCTGAGTTCTGTAAACCAGTCATGACCAATGAGAGGGTTTATGGGGGCATGTACAATATATAGTGGCAAGATTGAAATGTTGCCTTTATTACTAGTAATTTGAGCTTGGACTACACCCTTAATTTTTATTTCTTTACCATTTACATCCAATGCTCTAAGCTTAGTATTGCTAAGCCTAGGGGGCTCTCTTATGTCTGCCCTGATCGATTTCCAGTCGGCTACGGATATTAAAGAAATGCCACTACCGCTGTCTATTTCCATTGGCAGGGGTTTTCCGTAAACTTTCACAGTAGTCATAAATTTCTGTGCTTGATTTATAACGTTATTCATAACAATATTACATTTAGTTTTATTAATACTTTGTATTTTATTTCCGTTAACTTGGTCAACTGTTCTATTTTCACACATTCTCGCCATGTGACCTATTTTTTTACACGGTCTACATCGATCGTGTTTGAAATAGCAATCTTTAGATATATGACCTAGTTTTCCACAACAATAGCACTTTTTTCGACTTTTATTTGTCTGTTTAATAATTTTGTTATCGGGAGACCCTTTGTTGAGTTTTTCAACACCAAATATTCCTGTTTGATCACTTTCAATGCCTTTTTTCACAGCAAATTTTTTTGCTTGCTCTACTACTATTTCGTGAGCGATATTGCGTTTGATAGCTTCATGATAATTTATGCCTTCATCAGCCAGTAACTGCTGCCTCAAACTGTTGCTATTCATTCCACATAGGAATTGTTCCAGTAGCGCTTCTTCTAGATATGAATCATAACAGCAGTTTTTTGCAAATTCGCGTAGGGCTGAGTCGTAATCCTGCATATTTTTATTTCTGCCTTGATGGCGATTTCGAAAATGAAGTCTGGTGATGTGCCTAGATGGGCGAGGATTAAAATAATTTGACAAACAATGTTTTAACTCATCGTAGGTTAATTTTTCAGGAGTGTTGGGTTCTGCTAATCTGTTAGCTATTTGTATGACCCCTTTTCCTGCAAAACATAATAATGTCGCTGTTTTATATGCATCTTCCTCTACTCTGTTAATAAAACAGTAATTTTCAATCTGTTGAACATACAGGGGCCACTCATTTGCCTCTCTGACATCAAACTCGGATATTGTCAATTGCATTTTAAGCAATTTATATAACTAACTCGTTTAATACCGTAGGTTTGTTCACTACTTCAATAATTCTGCCTGACTTATTTGGTTGTCAGCAGACTCCTAGGGTTCAAATTGAACTGTTACGACTGCAAATTTGAAGCTTATAAAAAATATAATACTGATAACGTATTCCTAATGTATTTGAGAAGTGTTACTATAAAAATGCATTGTTTTAGCATATAGAGAGATTTTATTAAAAGTTAATCGATAATAAAAGTAAAAAAATGATACCATAGAATGGTCCATGCAACGTTTATGTAATGAAATGTTAGGAATCAAATTGTTCTTATTGACTATGAAGAACTGAGAATGAAGATTATAGATATTTATAATAAAAAAGTAGATCCATAATAAACATAAAAGCAACTTGATCCCTGACATGTGCAAACATTCTTTGGAATAATTTTTATTTTGCACTATTGACTAATAAAGATTTAAATTCAATAATTTTATTTTTATTCTATTAATACATAAAAAGATATTTGGTTATTTTTTCAAACTTAGAAATATAGTTGACTTACATTGAACATAATGACAAAAATGAAATTTAAAAAGACTTGATTTATTAATAATTTTAGATCTACTAATAAACAGAAAGTCTAATAGGATGAGTTGAGACTTGCACTTTCAAATGAAGTAGGATGAGTTGAGACTTACACTTTCAAATGTAGAATTTCTAATTTTCTATTTTATTTTGAATATAATGATTGTCTTTTGAGAAATATATTTAACATTGAAGGCTATATTTAATGTTTTCAATATTTTTCTGTATAAAGTTAAAACATTAACTGTAAATTATAATTCATCATCATCATTAACTTCTAAAGGCAATGACTTGTTGCAGCCACATCATCCTAACTTCAGTAATTCTTTTTATATCTGAATATGAAAAACATTTGGTTTTACTGAACTCATTTTATGATATGATATTTTTGTCCTGCCTCTCAATCTTCTAAAATTTTGTCTTCCAAAATACTTAGTAAAAATATTTTGTCTTGAAAGATCACCCAAAAATTTAATCTTTTTTTTTATTTGTTGTATTCAATAGTTTTCATTCTGAGTTTTCTTAATATTCTATCATTAGTCCCTTTTCTATCCAATTCATTCTAGTTAATCCTCTAATGATGTTCTTTTCTGTTTTCTCAAAGAATCATATCTCACATCCTATGGCAATATAGTACAAATAAAAATTCTAAACTTCTATTTATATCAATATATTTACTTAATAGTAAGTATTTTTTATTTTGTAAAACATGTTTTAATAACATCATTCTCTTTTTAATCTCTGTAAGACATTTCTTTTTTTTTTAATCTAAAATCACTGATATATCATCTGTATATGCTCACAATTATGTGTGATTTTTTTTTCTCAATAAATAAATTGAGTAAATTAAGTGACATTGAATAATCTTACCTCACATTTCTTCTTGTATTCACTTTAGTTGAATAACTTTTTATATCTATTTCTGATTATGACATCTACATAAGTTCAAAGTTTATAATCTATGATTCCAATCAAAGCCTACCTTCTTCATAATTTTAATAATTTCCTATTCATCTTGTTGAAAGCCTTCTCTAAGTCAATAAAGCCACCCAAGACTGCCTATTTATTTTTAATCTTTTTGTAACATCATTCTTAATATCATTATTGCTTCTTTAGTTATTTTTAAATTTTTCATACAAATTTTCATCTATCTTATTCTGTTTTCTGTTTTTATCATTTATGAGTAAAATCTTAGAACTGTGACATATTTATAATTATTATTTTATAATTCATACAATCACTTTTTTATGGAAAAGCAAAAGTTTTTGTAGTCATAAAATCTGATGAAATTATGCTTTCTTCATAACATTTTATCATATCTAATAATGTATTTTTATATCTTTACAATTTTTAAGATGTTAAACTGGAATGTAATCCATACCAATTGTTCTATAATTCTTTATTTTAATCAAATTCTTCTGTTGTTATTGCAGATTCTTTTTATCCTAATCAATTCTTTTTAATGATTGGTCAATTTTTTTTTCAACAAATCTTCAGTATAATCTTGCCAGTGGTCACACACTTTATTATTTTTTAAAAAGTATCTTTTCTTCCTTATTCATAACAATATTAATAAATGTTCTCCTAATATAATTTAATATTCTGATTTTTTTCAAATGTTTGTTTAACATTTCCAACTTTAATAATTATTTTTCAATTTCTTCACTAATCATGTTTGTCCCTTTTATTTTTTCCATTTTAGTGTTTGTTTGTTTTTTAAATTTTGAACCACTGTATAATATTTTATAATCTTTATATCTAACTTTATTTATTCTTTCAATTTAGTTCAATATTTCTTGTGTCATACATGTTTTTTGGGCACGTCTCATTTTCCCCAATACTTTTGTCACTACATTCTTTATATACATGTTTAGTATTTTTCCAATAAATGTGACCAATATCTATCATAGTAGTTTTACTGTTAAATTCCTTATCTATATTATGATTCTGTAATTTATTTAAATACCAGTTTTTAAGCAGATATATTATTTCTTCTAAATTTAATATATTTTACTGAAATAATCATATGATCATTATCTATACCGATTTACAGTTAACTAGAATTAGACTGTAACTGATTTCTATATCTTTGTTTAACTATAATAAAGTCAATAAAATGTTTTCTTATATCTCCAGGTGTTTTTTATAAATGACTTATTTTGGGAATATCAGAAAATTTATTGTTTATTACCATTTCATGTTTGGAAAAAATTTTAAGCAATTTCTCATTTCTAAGATTTATATCACCTAAATTAAATCTGCCCATGCTTATTATATATATCCACTGATACATTAAAATCATCCATCAAAATATTATTGTTATTTTCATTTTTCTAAAGATGTAAATACTCTGAAATTAGTATTTGACTATTCAGAGGATTAAGACACTGCCTTAGTTTTAATTATTCAAAACACCAAATGACACATCAGTTCAATAAATGTAAGTAGAAATGTAGTACGTGAAAAAGCAGGTTCATTTATTATGGAGTTAATTATAATGGCTGTTAATATGACATGTTAAAATACTATTATTATATCATTATTTGTTCTGAAAATTGATGTTCAAATTTCCAAGTAAAATGTTAAGATAAAATAGTTTTGGAATACATTTTGGTTTATACAAAAAACAAAGCAATACAGAAATTATGAACACTCTTCTAGAAAAATTTTAAAAACTGTAAGAAAGTTGAACAAAAAAAATTTAATAAATAATTAGCCAAAATAATTAATTAGCCAAAATTAAATTGCACACCCATGATCAATAAATTTTCTAAGACAAATTTCTCAAATGCAAAGTAACATAACATAAATGAATATATATTACCCTTTTCTTTTTTAATTCCAAATCAAATACAAATTACCTTTACTATAAAAATAACTTTTAAATAAGTTATTGGTTTGAAATCATAAATCTTTATTGGGGTACTTTAATTTTTCTCTCTTTTTTTTTGTTTTTGTCGATCTTAGTCTGTTAAAATGTAATTTTCCGGTCTGCATTTTTTTTATGAATATATAAATTAGGAGTATGCGATTTATTCTTTATTCTACTTTTTAAAATTTTCATTCTCATCTAATCTCACTCTAATCTAGTTTATGTGCAATTTCTTATAAAAACAATTCCAGGAATAATAGTATTTCTATTATAACGATCCGGATAAAGGAGACTTAACGTAATCTATACTATAGGGCGCCACTAGGCATTTGAACCTAGAAAATTTATAAAGTAGGCAGATACATAAGTAAAAAAAAATTTTTTTTGATTTTTATTTTTTTTTATATATTTTGATTCCGGTCGTTAGCCCATTGTCACTAGCTCAGTGGAACAGCAGAGATTTATATTTTATAAATTCTTATCTAAGAATAATTTTTAAAAAAGAATAAAATAAGCCACTGCCAGTAATTATACACACAAACATTTATTTACGCATATATATATATATATATATATATATATATATATATATAAATAAAATTTAACATTATTGTTTTAGCATGTTTACTTTAACATTTAACATTATTTTTACTTTATAATTTTAACTTGATTTTAGATTTTGATTTTACATTTTAATTTTTATAAGTTTACATTTTAAATTTTATAAGTTCGCACAGATGGATTTATAAAATGTGTTTTTAATGTTGAGTATAGATCGGTTACATAGATTACATGGTCAAAAAACATTTCAAAATAAACATAAATGATCAAAATACAAAGTCATTGATACCGTCAATTGCATAGGGAATACAAGAAACCCAATGGTATTCATCATAAGATACCGCAAGACACCAATAACTTAAAAGATATTTGACATAAATACATCTTAGATACTCACCGTAAGGTATCAGTATTTACCGAATGTCTATACATTTGATCAAATATGAAAACCAGAAACATAATTAACCGGTAACAAACCCATGCAAGGGTCTATACCCAACTTAAATTTAATGCATTTTTATTTAGAGTATCGAGTGTGGATAGACTACATAGATTTGCATTTGAAAGAAAATATTCTATCCTTATTTAACCTTAGGCCAAAAGTTCGCAGTCAAACTAACGTCAATTCATCTGATATATCGATGCATTCAATGTAATACGAAATATGACAGCACAATTAGATTAAGAGAAGAAATTTCTTCTCATCAGATAGGAATACTACATCTATCTGATGATAAGAGCAATAAAAAAACTCCATAGGAAGGAACTGCGATCTCCATCTTATAATTCCTCCCATAGGCAAAATGAGTGTGTGCGGCATATAAAGCGATTCTGCCCTAGTGAACCTCATACTACATCTACTAACTACACCAATATATCCAATCCAATGACCTAATTCAACTACAAAACAAATAACCTAAGATTACCCTCCCCTAATATAACTTTACAAATCTATATAGCCATTCATGCCCGACTTAAGTTTAACATTTATATAATTTAATTTATCGCAAAACATAAATCATAAATAAAACTTAAAGAACAAAAACAATAAATGGAAATGATTTTACACAAAGGAAATACATCAAATAAAATTATAACTAATTAATAAATAATTTAGTTTGGTCCGATAGGAATCTATTTCAATTATTTTAAATACGGAAAGTTTTTAATTTAATGTTCATGAATTATCTATGATAAATTCTTACGGTTTTGAAAGGTCCATAATTTGTAGTTGTTTGTAATTTCGAATGGGAATTCCCACGCCATCCTGAAGATATTGGTATCCAGTTAGCCGTTGTTTTTATTTATCTGGAGGTCTTTTACTATAGCTGGTCCTTAATGTAGAAAACGATCGGTCATTTCTCTTTCTTTCTTTTTTATAACCACTGAAGGAATTGAAAGTGCATCTTTCAATCCCTTCTCCTACAACCCTCTCCAGCTTAACACATATATGTCCTCTTGTAATAACTAACTAATAATTCCAAACTTTTCCTTTTATATTTATTTTAAGGATTCAATTGACATTACGTCATCGATGTGATGGTCCTTTCACTGAGGTCTGATTCCATTGTTTTTCTCTACTATCTGACCATTGCTTATACATTTAAATGCCCAAGGCTACTTTACATTTAACTAATTAAAACAATCATTTCCATTTTCTGATTACTTAATGTGTTTTCCAAAATTAAAGATATATTTTTATCTCTAAATCTTTTTAAGTTTTTGCTTTTAAAATATTTTTTCTATTTTTAATAAAGTTTTATTTTAATAATTTTTTTCATCTGTGCGATTTTATATATATACGAGTTTAAGATAGATTTTTTATAATTTTCAATTTTTAATTCTTAAAAAAGACGTTTTTATTTGCGAACTTTTATTCTTTTCATGTTTACTAATAAAAAAACAATGTAATGTATGTATGTGCCCGTTACAATATATATAATATATATATATATATATATATATATATATATATATATATATTAGTCAATAAATTATTTAAATTATTTAAAGTATCATCTTTTCTATGTGCTATTTTATTATTATCTAATACAGTATGATTCTTTTTTAAAATTTTATAAGAACATTTATAATGCAAAGAAAGAAAATCATATTTTGTTTATATTAAAGTATTATTTTCACTACTATAATTTCTATTAAGCAAAATATCATTCATTAATCAATTTATCAGAATAGTTTGATACTAATTCAAAGTTCATAAAATTCTATTTTTTAAAGAAAGCTATATAAAAATTTTAGAATTACCTAATTTATTATATCTATAATAAAAATTCCTTAACGTAGTTATTAGTTATTTTATGAATTCCAGGCTTATAGCTATCAAATCTTATTATAAATCTGAAATTCTTTTTTTAACATAACCATGATCTACCAGAAAATTATTTTTTTAGATCTTTTATTAATAATAAATCTAAAAACATTGTTTGAACAAAATCCAACACCCCTCCTTCTAAAATATATTTTTCATAAAAGGATCAAAATTATTAAATTTATTCAATAACTTTCCAATTTATTTTTTGTACTACAATAAATCAACAATTATTATCAGTAAACAACTTTAAATACATGCATTCGTAATTAATAATTTTCTCTTCCAAATAATTCATATAACCAAAGAAATTCAAAATAAAATAGTATAATCTATTATTTACTTTTTTTAATCTTATAATAATTTATTATTTAATATAGAGACTAGAATAAACATTCTATCTTGTGCTTTTTTACAAATTTACACACACTCATTACAATTTATTTCTCAAGTTATAACATCAGGCTCAGAAGTAGGTTAACACTCTGATTTCAGCATGGTGAGTAAATGTTGGCTTTTATAACATTAAGCTCTAAGTGTAAGTGGTCCACTTATGCTTTTAAAACTAAAGCTTATGGATGATTGCATGTAAATTTATAAAAAGCACTTGACCAAAAGTTTATTCTCTTCTCTATATTACAATATGTCAATAGACTGTTTATTACAATAAATTAAAAATTTATCAATATAAATAAACAATGTAAAATTCTACAACCACAAAAGTAAGTATCTAATAACCTTAATTTTATTTATAAATAAATATTTATTATTAACTGGTAAAAAAATAAAAACCTAAATATTGTTTGATGCATATATTTTCTAGAAATAAAACTAAGGTTATTAAAGATGTTTTTTTTTTTTACTTTTGTTGTAATAATTAAATTTGTAAAGTGCATAGTCTTTTAAATAAATCTTGTGTTAAGATTTGTAGAAGTCCCTACTGTCATTTTTCAAGTACATGGTCTTAAGGTTATAGCCTTAATATATATTACTTTACCTTTGTTGTTAAGAGATCCTATGTATTTTACTTCTAATAGTAAGTTTTTATAAGATGAAACAATGATGGATAATAGATTATATTTTTTTCACTTGTAATTTATTCAGTTTACATAAATTATTTTGAAGAGAAAATTATTAATTATGAATAAAGTTGTTTTTTAAGTATATTAATGATTGTTTGTAGTGGAAAGGATAAATTTGAAAAGTTGTTGAATAAATTGAATAGTTTTGATCATTCTCTAAAATATATTTTTGAAGGAGGAATGTGTCAGTTAAAGTTTTAGATTTTATTAATGATAAGAGATTTAAAATATAAGTTTTTGGTATGTAATCAATATATAAATATATAGATTTTTGACTTATTATTAGGACCTCATACTTATTAGCTGTCATTTATTTAATATCTGTTTTAAGAAATTTTTGTTGTAAAAATGAAAAATTAAATAGTTCTAAAAATATAGCTTTGATTCAAAAAATAGACTTTTGTAAAGATTGCTAAAGAATTTCAGAGAAATTAATTAATGGTATTTTGTTTAATAAAATTATGGTAGTGAAAGTAATAATTTTAAAAAATGTTAATATAAAAAAATATGTTTTTATTTTATTTTTAAAAAGTTGTCCTATTATAATGTTTTATGAAAGAATCATAATTTATTTGGTAATAAGCACTATAAAATGGTATTATTCTAAATAATTTATTAAGTAATCCAAACCAAGAAAATTGTTAGGAAAACCATTCCTGGAGTTATTTATATTATTTTTTGTTTTGTAAGATATTATACATAGATTAAGTAGCTTGTGCTTAAATAAAAAAGTGAAAGATCTTAAAAGATATAAAAAATAAATGTCTTAGCTTTATCTGAGTAGGGTAAAATTGTCATCTTTGAAAAGAGTGAAGAAAATGGAAAAAGTATGGAATATCTTTTAATAAAAATTTAAGATTCTGAAACTATTAACATATTTAAAAGTTCTTTTGATTTTGCTACACTCAGGGGTGGTTATTTATTAATGGTCAGATTACTAAGCTGATTGGATAGCATCAAGAAAATATATTAATCATAATCTGGTCATAGAGAACATTTGTTTTGTATTGTATTACTATGCACTTGAGAAATCTGCCTTGGTAGGGAAATCATTGATAGTTAATTTATAATTTAATTTGGCTGGAGAATTAATTATGAATTGGAGTACTTAGTTTAACTTAATTGGCATTTAGTTTTTGGAATTTGATACTTTATATCATAAACAAATATGACATTTAACTCAGATGTACATGTTTAAATACTTTATCATTAAAATTCTAAACTACTTCTGATCTTAACTATAACCCCTTTCAACATAATCATCATAGAAATAGTTTATGATAATTATAATAAATTTTGATAAATAAATAAAGTATTTATAAAATAAAATTGTACATTGTTTTGATATGATTGTATGCTATTAAATCTAAAATAATATTGTTTGCCATTTAAAGAACTATGTAAGATTCATTTTAATAGAAAATACTTGATTGTATAAATTGCACATTATACAGTGGGATAGAATTTTTTGTCTGTCTGCAGTTCATTACATATATAAAGAAATAAAACATTAATTATATTTTTAAAAAATATAAGACCACAGCACATGCTTAAAAAGAAGTAAAAAGTTAAAAATAATAATTATGTTCTTAATCAAAAATATTATAGATTCATTTGATTTTTAGTTTAAAAAAATAGACTATATTTAAGTTTAAATGAGATATAGTTTGAATTTAGTATAGAATGATTAATAATGATTTATATATTTAATTAAAATCTTATTACTGTGGATGATCACTTAGTAAATAGTATGACATTTATAAAATAAATTTGTGAAATTATGCATCAAAAAATGCAAAACAATGGTGTTTGATATTTGATCAAGTATATGGAGCTGAACAGGTGTATAAGTTAACATTCCTTTTAAAATTTTATGTCAATAAAGTTTATATCTATGATATTTTATTCTATAAGTAGTGTTCATATGCTTCCCAAGAAAAGATTAAATTTTATTTGACAATTTAACAAATAATTCAATGAGCATTACTTTTGACCTGTGGATCATAATCATTGCACTCTAACTTATCAGATAAACTAGTGTTATTGTAGAGAGAAAATACAACGTGAATATTCACTGGTTAATATGTAAATTTGTAATTTATATATTGGACAAAACTATATGAGACTTTTTTGTTTATTACATGTCATTAGTGATAAACATGACTCCTTAAAGTGTTTTTTGAAGATTTCTGATGATGGTGTTCTAGTTGTATTTTTATATTGGACTATTTCTATCATCTAATTTGTGTGCTGAATGTCTTTATTACTAACAGTTGGTATATATACTAACCTGTTTGCTGTGATAATACTAACAGCTGAATGTATTTGGAATATTTAAATAAAATTAAACTTTTCTAAAGACATTCAGCACACATATTAGATGGTGGAAACAGTCCAATATGAAAATACAAATGACTCCTTAAAATTTCTTTTCCTGTTGTTGTGCTCAGCATATACTGTTTTGTTATTCCATGGATCAAAATCATGGTAGATTTCATTTGATGCTTTAAAAATACTGACTTCACCCTGGGATCTTTTTTGCACAAGAATGCATGTATTGATGTTGTGCCAGTCTAATGAAATTCACCACAGTAGATTGTTTGGCAATTATATTCATTGCAGCTGACTTTTGTCAAAGTGACTTAAAAACAAAACATTAACTGTTATTTTCCCAGTATCATTTTTAAGATACTGATGATTAAATTATATTGTTGCATTGTAGTTTTGAATTATTGTTAATTAGTATTGCTTTCAAATACCATAAAAAAAATTATATTTTAAATAAAATATTTATTGTTTGGAAAGAATTTTATATATATATATTATAATGGTCAACAAACCTGCCTAACCTAATCTGCCATACCAGGGTGCCACCAGGCCATTTGAACCTGGAAAATTTATATAGTAGACAGATACACACGAGAGAGGTTACCTTTTTATCGAACCGAAAACACCAGTCACTAGCTCAGGGAGAAGCTGAGCTTAAAATATCATACTGTATATTCAAATTTCTAATGCTTACTTTTAAATATTAATAAAATATATAAAATAAGTTACTGCCAAAATTAATTCAACAAAACATTTTATTATAACGCACACACGCATTAAAAAGATTCTGAAAATAAAATCAACTAAATATATTTGATTTGGATTATATTGCACAGATGGAAGCATTTAACAGATTTAAATACAATTTTAATATTTTACTAAGTGTGAACATGCTACATAGATTATGCAATAACCAATCCAATCCCTTTTAATCTTAGGCCAAAAATCTCGCACTTAAAACCAACACTAGCTTACTGATATACCAATATGACCAATGCAAAATGAGATTATTAGCATAACACAATCATGCTAACAAAAATTTTACATCTGTAGCATGATATCATTAGAAAAATAATGAATCATGGTGAGAAGGAATGAACATCTTCCCCATGATACAAGAATGAAATTATACGAGAAGCTCTGTAAATGGTGATAGCGGTCTTTGCCAGCTTACTATTTCAGTCAGAGCATAAGAAAATCAATGGCATAGGAAATATGTCTACGACCATTGGCAATGTGATGACTACCTTTGTGGGTCATACATTCAGGTGGGTATTATGCCCTGCATGCTAACGTGATACAAGGGAACAAGTATCCAATGCACCTATTCAAGTTACATTGACATAAAGCATCCATACATCTATCCACTAGTACCAATCCAACTATAAAACAATTAGCCCAAAATTAACACACTTTAAACTAATGATCCTGTGAATCTATACAGCCATTCATTCTCACTTTAAATAATTAATTTAAAAAGAAATTACAAGAATGGAAATGATATTAAGCATATTTTTTTAAAAAAAGAAAATATATAAATAATTTAAAATTTAGTCAGGTAAGCAATTTCTTTTAAAAGTTAAGTGACACTTATAATACTGGAAAAAGTTTGCAATATATGATTAATGTTCATACTTCATTTAAAAGAAAAGTTTATATTTTCCAATGCTATAGATAAAGTCCATCTTTGTAATCCTTGATGCATGGTAGAATTCAAAGTTCTTTGCATTTTTTATTCTTCTAGATGGAGAGAAGTCCATTGCTGGCTATTTTCTGGGAACCATCCTATTCTGGAGACTGCTTCAGCTGCTGCAAATATGGCAAACATAAATTATTGCTGACCCCTACATTTTGGAGATCTGCAATATACTTATCAGCATATTTAATAATCCACAACCCTCAAGAGCAATCCCAAAAATCTCTTCTCCCTACCAAGTTTTTTTATCTCTGTCCACTCTTATCAGTAGTATTTTATTAATTTTTCTCTTATCTGACTATATGCTGAAGGGTCTGTTTGCAATTACAATAGAAAATCATTTCCATTTTAAGAATAAAAATAACTAATTAATAGCAATTTTTTAAAAATTCTTTTATATTAAAAAGAGTCTTGTTTTTAGATTTTAACTTTAAATTATATAATTAGTTTGCCATCTGTGCGTTATATATATTAATTCAAATCAAATTATTAAATTCCTCCTTTTTTTATACATATATTTTTTTTACTTTTATTTGAAAGAAATGTAATGGCATATACTTATTCCGTTACAATATATATATATATATATATATTACAAGCATAAAGCTAAACTAGCAATATAAAATCAAAACTACCCCAAATCCAAAATTAAACCAGACCAGCATAAAAATAATATTAAAACACAACCTAAGGTTTCACATCTACAAGCAGACTTATCAAGTGTAAGAACTACAAAAACTACACAATATATATAATATTAAAAACTACCCACAAATCCATTCACTTCCCATCCACCCTTAATATTAAAAGAACTCTTAAATAAGTTAATTGCTTCAGAATAATAAATTTTCAATAATAAAGACTCTTTAATTCTTCTTTTGATTTCATTTCTCTCAAAGAAGACAACCTTAGCTTCATCAAAATCAGTAGTGTGGCCTGTATCTTTTTCATGGACATACAAAGCAGAACTAAGATATCTATTTTTAACGCTACTTTTATAAACTTTTATTTTTTCATTTAAACTCAAACTACTCTGACCTATGTAAACCTTCTTACAAAATAAACAAGGAATAAAATATACTACACCAGGAATAGTCTTTCTATCAAAAACTTCTTTTGTATTATTTAATAAATTTTTCAATGTAACACCCCTTTTCCAAGCAATTTTCTTATTTCCAAACAATTTACTATTTCTACACACAATTTTATAAGAAGACAATTTAAATGGCAAAGAAATAAAATCATATTTTTCTTTAACCTTTACTTTTAACAAATTTATCAAAGTATCCAACACTCAAGTAATTTTTATAAAATTGATATTTCTGAAACAAAGCTACCCCACTAGAATTATTTAATTTACTATTCCTATGACAATAATTCCTTAAAGCAACTACTTTATGAGATACAGACTGATAGCTATCAGGTTTAATTATAGATCTTAATTCTTTACTTTTTACTAAATGACTGCACAATAAATAATTAGTTTCTACATTTCTAATCACCAAAAGATCTAAAAATTTTAACTTACCAAAATCTAACCCCCCTCCTTCTAACACAAATTTTATAGAAGGATCAAAACAATTAAACTCATTTACAAATTCCTTCAGTTTATCATTCTCAACTACAAATAAACAATCAACATATCTGACAAATAATTTTACATATAAACAATTCTTTTTAATAATAATTTCCTCTTCCATAAAACTAATATAAACTGAACATATTAAAGGAGAAATAATATAACCTATTATCCACCCTTCCTTAATCTTATAAAAATTACCTTTATAAGTAAAATACATAGAATCTTCCAATAACAAAAGCAAATCTTTAATTGCCTTAATTTTATTTTTTGATAAAGAACTTTTCTTAATCAATACAGACAAAAGAACATCAATACTGCTTAACCTATTAACAGACTGATACATATTTTCAATATCTAAACTTCCAAATACCCAATTACTTTCCATTTTAAAATTATTAATATTATCAAAAGCCTCAAAAAAAGAAAAAAACTGTGTACTAACCAAAATCAACAAATTGTTTTAAAAAATTATTCAAGAATCTAGAAATATCCTCTACAACATTACCTGTAAAATCAAAAAAATAAAATAAAAATAAAAATAAAAAAATAAAATTAAAAAAGAATAAAGGTTCATAAAAGTAGAGTTAAAAATAGATATCTTAGTTCTGCTTTGTATGTCCATGAAAAAGATACAGGCCACACTATTGATTTTGATGAAGCTAAGATTGTCTTCTTTGAGAGAAATGAAATCAAAAGAAGAATTAAAGAGTCTTTATTATTGAAAATTGATTATTCTGAAGCAATTAACTTATTTAAGAGTTCTTTTAATATTAAGGGTGGATGGGAAGTGAATGGATTTGTGGGTAGTTTTTAATATTATATATATTGTGTAATTTTTGTAATTCTTTACACTTGAGAAATCTGCTTGTAATTGTGAAACCTTAGGTTGTGTTTTAATATTATTTTTATGCTGGCCTGTTTTAATTTTGGATTTGGGGTAGTTTTGATTATATATATATATATATATATATATATATATATATATATATATATATATATATATAATTCCCCAACTATATCGATCCTACACATTATGTGAGCAAATGACCAGAGTGCCAATTCTATTAATGAATAGAATAAGTTAAAAATTATATATTACTTTGAATTAATACTGAGACTCTTCTACTTTTACCCAACTTATAGCTTACGTCAGTGAAGGGTTAAAGAAAGTTTTAAAATATACAGAATATAAATAAATGAAGGAAGAAATATTATTGATGATTAAAATAAGATACATGCTTCATTTGTTAATCAACCAAATGATAAAAATTAATAAAGTTTTATTTGTTCAAGCTGATAAACTATAATTTGATTTGATTTCTTCCATCATCTAAATACAGTCATAGATTAACTACAATATAACTTTAACATAAAAAACACGATATTGAATAACTCCACTATCTAGTACACCTTAGACTAAATAAATAAACTGATATTAATTTGGAACTAGGTAATCAGATCTCAGGGAATCTTTAATACTATTTGATTAAAGAAATTCTATTACACAATAACTTATAATAATAATAATAATAATAATAATAATAATAATAATAATAATAATAATAATAATAATAATAATAATAATAGTAATAATAATAATAATAATAATAATAATAATAATAATAATAATAATAATAATAATAATAATAATAATAATAATAATAATAATAATAATAATAATAATAATAATAGTAGTAGTAGTAGTAGTAATAATAATGATGATGATGATGATGATGATTATGATGATGATGTTGATGTTAGGTGATGCTTCACTGGACTAGCAATTAGATAATGAATGAAATAGGGTACCTTTTAATCTCACATCATTGTCTAACTAATAATTAAGTATGCAACCTTTTTATAAGTTTACCAAATGGTAAAGTATTTCATATAATGTTTGGATTAAGAAAACAATATTATCTGATTTCAGTATGTTTATTATCAAATTTACAAAGCAATGCACTTATGTTGTAATGGATATGTAGAATGTGGAAACTAGAATACGATTGCATATAAAAACAACTGGAGACAAAGTTTTAAATATTAAATAAAGCATGTATTTACATTTGCAATTGAAATAGATATAATTAGCTCAAATTGGGACTATTGTCCTAATTCTTAAATTTATATATACATTACTAATCTGTGTTTGATATCTCTTCTGTTACACTTTATTACTATTATTTATTGACTAGACACTTACAAGATATAAATAAATAATGACCTCATATTTTGACTTCAAATATTTTTGGGGGCTGTTAATTAACTCACAATTTTATTATTAGTAATCAACACTGGGAAATTGAATATCATATTATGGGCACAAATATATAAGTTGGAGAGGTCACTATCAATTATTAAGATAAAACAAATCAATAAACTTGGCTGTCAAGAAAATAATTTAAATAGCTCAATTAAATAATCCCTTTAAATATCTACACTTTTCAAACATTCAAAAATAAAAAAAAAATAATAACCATTCTGATGATTTGATGATTTAAGGCTTGCGGTAAATTAATATATTATTCAAAATATTTACTTCCCGATATTTAAATTTAACAGTATTATACTTTCATGTCTGTGAGATTATTTGTATTATGTGCATGTCACATCTTATGCTATAATTAAAAACAAAATCATATATCTTATCAGTTTACTTATGTTCACGCTTTCACTTTCAAACACTTAAGATTCGCCCATACAAAAGCGTTTGGGTTCGAAAAGATAGATGGCCATTCTATTTTTTCCAAAGACTTTATCATGTGGTTGAGTGTTAGTATTCATTTATTTATAGTTAAAATCTTCAAAGCGCATGTGCAACAGCATAATGCTGTTTTAAATATTACAGTTTACAAACATCGCGCTATATAAAAATGATTTATTTACATACATTTAATTAAGTATTATAATTCAGACAATGCCATAAACCAAACAACAAATATAACACTATTTCTGCTTTAATATTCCATAAAGAATTTAATCTTACTATTTATTTATCCACCAACTGCATTACATATAGCTATGATTCTATGATAACACAAAAATAAGCATTCAAGAAAAATTTAAGCATATGAGGAATACACAAGCTTCTTGCCTAATAAATCTAACCACAAATAATGAATCCCCACCTTCTTTGGGGTATACTATTGGCGTAGAACATATTCTCACCACTAGAATAAAGGGACATAAACTACTCAACTTCATAAAATATCATTTTTATAATGCATACGTATGCAATCTAGGAATATATTTCACTCATGGCAAATGCTTGGATATAATAAGGAAGAGTTCTCAATCCCAATCTACATAGAATATATTAAGAATAACTTTTTTTCTCATAGCTACTCTATACATTTCATTCTATACATTGAAAAATAAATATGCATACACAGATATGACACTATTTCTATCAATTCTTTTAGCATACGGCACTATCCAAAATTAACAGAAAGAAAAACAGTCATAAAACTGAATATTTACTAATTATATGAAATAAATGCATAAGACAGACACCCATACATATGAATAAGAGCATGTAAATAACTTCAAACTATAATAAGCAAATATTATGATAAAGTAAATGGTAAACTGAAATAATAATAAAAAATTTTAGTTTATGACAAACTATTAGCTATTTTAAACTTTTAAATGGCAATAATTATTATCAACAAGATTTTACCATTTGTGACACAATATTTATTTCATACAAGCCAAGTACTTGCTTCGAGACAAAAAAAATTATATACCTCTCTTCAATAAATCTATATAAAACATATATATAACCTACATTATATTCAAATAATAATTATTTATCAGCTTATTGCACATTGCAATCTGCTCAATTTGAGATGATCTAGAAGTCAAGGAAATAAAAATTAAATAAGCAAATATGTAAATAATAAATCTGTCTATCTATCTATGATATATCAATAGCAACCAACAAAAGAAAAAAAGTCACCCTTCTTTTAACTTAAAAAAAGTTCAGTTGTAAAGTTTCTTTCTTTCTTAAACATAAAGTTTCCCAACTGACATGAGACAGGGATGACAATTACAAATGAGTACATGTTATTAACATAAAGACATATTTCTCTGGGATAGACATTCAGAATTTGGATTTAATTAGGTGATCTCCAATGTTCTTAGCAATAGCTAATAGAGTTCACTAATAGAGCATGTGCAGTAATAAATTTTTATAATAATGACAGAGATATCGATATATAATTTCAGCTATGTATTTCTTTGTATTTATCATTCAATTCTGGAAATATTTTAATCCAACAATAATTATAGCAGATTTTCAAAAGTAAATATTAGCTTCCCATTAATTTTATGAATTATCACAAATATAATTATTTTGGTCTATTGCTTATTAATCATTCATGTAAAATCTACAATTCCTTAAGCAATAATATTTTTGCAATAAGTCCACATACCAAGGAGAACAAGAAATATGTAATATTGATATCCTTCTACTTGATTTAAACAGGTCATATTAAATAAATACTAGTAATTAATTAATTATGTATAAGCCACACATTCACTTTGTTAATAAATAATTTATAAGCATGAATAACAAGCATAATTATTATCATGGAGTAATTCAAATATATAGCATAGAAATACTCACATTCTTCCAATTTAACTTGACTTTTATACAATTAGAGAAGAATTTAAATGGAGAGTCAAAGGTAGATTTTGTTAAGCACTCCTGCATAAATTTCCTTAAAAGATTATAAAATTAACACAATTTTTTTAAAAGATTACAATGTTCATGCAATTTCATTTTTTTCCTTAGTAATAATAAAAGATATAAGCAAACAAAGTAGATTGAAATTATCAGCACATACATACATTTTAAAGATGGTAGAGTTAATTTAATGTTTAACTGAGTGGAAAAAAATGAAGAAAATATACATTTTTTTATAATTTAGCCTGCCATCCTTGCTTAAAACTGTCTGGTAGCTAGAATTCCCACACTGAAGTCAATAAAAAAATAATGTTTAAAAATTCACACTTTCAAGTTTAACTGACTTGATTTCTGGAAGAGAAAAAAATGCACAAAGAAGAAGTGGCAGATAATGGATGAATTACTGAATGAATAATCACTGAACTTTGTTACTAACTATTACTCAAATATGTTTATTTTCCACCAATCAAGAGATCATCTTATCGTCCAAAGGTTAGCTCTACACTTTGCACTCAAATTATTCAAGAAATCTTTTTTTGAAAAAAAAATCATTTTGATTTTCTAAATTAAAACAAACCAAATAAAAAATATTAAAATAAATAACCTTTTACACTATTGAAATAGACAAATATTAATTAATCAGTAAAATAAAATAATTGATAACATAATTTAATTTGTCAAATAGTTGACCAATCCAGATATCCATTAATTACTCAAAATATATTTACATTTATCATAGATATCTACTGTAATTTTAAATGTTTTATTGTAGAATGTAAAATTTTATATTGTAATTAAATATGAAAATAAAATTGAAAGATAATACAGACATACATGCATACACATATGCTGCTATATGAATACTAAATTATCCTAACATATGACTGATATGGCTATGAATTAAACATATTTCATTGATTATATTACATATACATGGATGAGTGTGCCAATGAGTAAACAGATCAAAAAACCATCTAAACAAACACCAACCATTATTCTACAAATAAGTAAAACACATCTATATCAACTTAATTTGCATATCACTAATTCCTGTAATAATCCACCCCCCTTTCTTGCATTAAATATTTTATCAAATATAATAATAATAATAATAATAAATGCTTATAAAAATTTCCAACTATCATTCATAAGCAACTCTCACATAAGGTTTTAGATCATTAACAAAAAGATTTTGAAATTTTAGCACTATTTCACTTTTTTTAGTTAAATGCAGTTATTCTCCACTGACATAGTATACTTTAATCACTTATTCCCATTCAAAATGTCACAATATATATATATATATATATATATGATAACAGATGGCGTCCTACCAAAAAAACTGTCAAGTGTAGTTTTCTGTTTATATAAATGTCAGAGCGAGCATTCACTATCTCTAACTTTAATTCCACTTTCAGATCATGATTTAAAGCTATTTGCTATCGTCAGTAAAAGACAGAAATAAGAAACTAGATCTAAACACAAACTCTGAGCATTTATGAAACAGTTTCTATTCAGCTCGCAAGCGTGAATATTTTAGACATATTAATGTCTTCAAACTCAGCATAGCAAGCCAGATAGCTACATGGTTCTAATCTCAGTTCAGCATCACCACATAGTAGAAGCCTCTGCAAAATACATCATTGCTAGAAAGACCTCAAAGGTACATTTATGAAAAACAAAAAAACACAAGTTAAAAAACTTGCTAATGCTTGTATTTATGATAACAGATGGCGTTCTACCAAAAACACTGTCAAGCGTAGTTTTCTGTTTACATACATGTCAGAGCGAGCATTTGCTATTTCTAACTTTAATTCCACTTTCAGATCATGATTTCAAGCTATTTGCTATCGTCAGTGAAAGACAGGAATAAGAAACTAGATCTAAACGCAAACTCTGAGCATTTATGAAACAGTTTTTATTCAGCTTGATCTTTTAGACACGTTAATGTCTTCAAACTCAGCATAGCAAGCCAGATAGCTACATGGGTCTCATCTCAGTTCAGCATCACCACATAGTAGAAGCCTCTGCAAAATACATCATTGCAAGAACGACCTCAAAGGTACATTTATGAAAAACAAAAACACACAAGTTAAAAAACTTGCTAACGCTATGCTGAGTTTGAAGACATTAACATGTCTAAAAGATTCACGCTTGCAAGCTGAATAGAAACTGTTTCATAAATGCTCAGAGTTTGTGTTTAGATCTAGTTTCTTATTCCTGTCTTTCACTGATGATAGTAAATAGCTTGAAATCATGATCTGAAAGTGGAATTAAAGTTAGAGATAGTGAATGCTCGCTCTGACATTTATGTAAACAGAAAACTACGCTTGATGGTGTTTTTGGTAGAATGCCATCTGTTATCATAAATACAAGTGTTAGCAAGTTTTTTAACTTGTGTTTTTTTGTTTTTCATAAATGTACCTTTGAGGTCTTTCTTGCAATGATGTATATTGCAGAGGCTTCTACTATGTGGTGATGCTGAACTGAGATCAGACCCATGTAGCTATCTGGCTTGCTATGCTGAGTTTGAAGACATTAACGTGTCTAAAAGATTCACGCTTGCAAGCTGAATAGAAACTGTTTCATAAATGCTCAAAGTTTGTGTTTAGATCTAGTTTCTTATTCCTGTCTTTCACTGACAACAGAAAATAGCTTGAAATCATGATCTGAAGTGGAATTAAAGTTAGAGATAGTGAATGCTTGCTCTGACGTTTATGTAAACAGAAAACTATGCTTGACGGTGTTTTTGGTAGAACGCCATCTGTTATCATAAATACAAGCATTAGCAAGTTTTTAACTTAGGTTTTTTTGTTTTTCATAAATGTACCTTTGAGGTCTTTCTTGCAATGATGTATATTGCAGAGGCTTCTACTATGTGGTGATGCTGAACTGAGATCAGACCCATGTAGCTATCTGGCTTGCTATGCTGAGTTTGAAGACATTAACGTGTCTAAAAGATTCACACTTGCGAGCTGAATAGAAACTGTTTCATAAATGCTCAGAGTTCATGTTTAGATCTAGTTTCTTATTCCTGTCTTTCACTGATGATAGCAAATAGCTTGAAATCATGATCTGAAAGTGGAATTAAAGTTAGAGATAGTGAATGCTCGCACTGACGTTTATGTAAACAGAAAACTATGCTTGACGGTGTTTTTGGTAGAACGCCATCTGTTATCATAAATACAAGCGTTAGCAAGTTTTTTAACTTGTTTTTTGGTTTTTCATAAATGTACCTTTGAGGTCTTTCTTGCAATGATGTATATTGCAGAGGCTTCTACTATGTGGTGATGCTGAACTGAGATCAGACCCATGTAGCTATCTGGCTTGCTATGCTGAGTTTGAAGACATTAACGTGTCTAAAAGATTCACACTTGCAAGCTGAATAGAAACTGTTTCATAAATGCTCAGAGTTTGTGTTTAGATCTAGTTTCTTATTCCTGTCTTTCACTGACAATAGCAAATAGCTTGAAATCATGATCTGAAAGTGGAATTAAAGTTAGAGATAGTGAATGCTCGCTCTGACATTTATGTAAACAGAAAACTACGCTTGATGGTGTTTTTGGTAGAACACCATCTGTTATCATAAATACAAGCATTAGCAAGTTTTTTAACGTGTTATTTTGTTTTTCATATATATATAGGATTTATCTGCTAACATTTTTAAGTGATTCTTTAATAATGATTTTAAAAGATTCCACTAATAATTTTAAAATAACTATCTTTTTATATTTTAAATAATAAATTTTATTAAACAAACCTCTATATATGTACAGGAAATATCTACAAATTAGTTTTGATTCACTTTATCCATTACGATAAATTTACTGATCTTTTCCCAAAAACACCACAATAGGAGGCTATAAGTTTTTTATTATTATACAGTTAATATAATTTTCCTTATTAAATCCTTGAGTTATACCATACAACTCATACTCTTAGTTTAAACATGGAACATTTACTCTCTTTTGAGAAATTCTTTATTTTACCACTTTATATACTTTTACTATCGCATTCTCTATTTGTGTGTCTATTTTAACTGCCACATTTCACAAGTGGTTATAACAGTCCCTCCCCATATTCTTTCTATAACCTTCTTAGGCTATTATTTCAAACACTTACCAAAATAGTTGTCCCAATGACTGTCAACTGTCAAGTTTCTTCAAGCAATTATTTTTTTTATTATCGAATATTAAAGAACAACAGATTGTCCGTATCATTTTCAATGTATGTATTATCACCATGGCATTATGTGGTTTGAATTTTATTTCATTTTGCTTCAGTAACATTTTAAGATTTATCATTGGGGTGTGGAAAACTCTGTATCTTAGCCTCTCAAAAGCACTGCATTTTTTGAGTAACAGTGACAGAGATCAAATAGTTTCAATGAGAACCTAAGAAAAATCTTAAAGTTAATCTACTAGCAAATATTTTCAAACTTTAATCTACATGTATTAATATAAAGTTAAATTGAAGTATATTTTTATAAACCTGATATTGTAATATTGCCCCACAAATACTTAGTTTTTCAATGTTTATTTTAAGTAAATATGTGTTAAAAGGTAAACATGTTCTACTTGAGAAATTAATTTTAAAAGTCAGTATAATAACACAAATTAAAACTAGATCAAATAGAAATTGATTATGAAAATATAATT
This sequence comes from Epiperipatus broadwayi, assembly GCA_028023455.1. Classification (NCBI taxonomy): domain Eukaryota; kingdom Metazoa; phylum Onychophora; class Udeonychophora; order Euonychophora; family Peripatidae; genus Epiperipatus; species Epiperipatus broadwayi. Next base: position 12,443,346 of record JAQFVV010012413.1, read on the forward strand.
TTAGATATTATGCTTATTTATAGTGCTTCAATTTTATTTATTATTGTAGACATGCTTAATATGGTATATAGTACCTTTTTAACTAATAAAAATCAATTACGTCATTAATTTATTGCTTATGTTTTTCTGGTATATAAAATCTTTATCTTTTTGCGGAATTAATGTGGTAAAAATCAATTATGTCATTAATTTATTGCTTATGTTTTTCTGGTATATAAAATCTTTATCTTTTTGCGGAATTAATGTGGTTTGTATCTGATTCTTTGCTCTCAGTTATGATTTTTTTACCCAAGTCTGACATTCCATATCTACCATAATTATACTATTAAAACTTCATCCCCATATTTCTGCTACATTTGTCAAACATCATCTTTATATTAAATGACTTTTATTATAATATTCACAAAGAAATCTTTTCTAATCTTCCGACATTTTTAAACAATAAATTATCATATACAGTAAAATACTTTGATTGCCTTTAGTGTACTTTTAAATAATTGAGTTATATATTATTTTGTATTAGAATGTTTTAATTACAATTATTACTGCTTCTTTTAAATGTTTATTGATTGTGGCATATTGAATTACTAAAGTATAATCTAGTTAATGAAAAATAGATCAGGAAACTAAAAGTAGTATTTGTTTGTAAACGAAATGCTTTATTAATTTTATCAATTGATTAACTGACTGAAACTATTCGATTTTATACAGTACAGTCAACATGTCAATTTATAATAGATAAGATAATTGATTTATCAAAAGTGCAGTTAACTTTCATTGATTATTTGCCAAAAGAATCTACACACTGTTTATTTCAGATTAACTTTGCAAAGGTTGTGAACATTTATTTTCTAATCAGTTGAGATTTTTTATTCTTTTTTTCAACTAACAAAAAAAATCATAAAAAATGACAAAATAACGTCATATAAAAATACGTTTGTGTGTGCTCAAAAAGTCATAATGCAATGTTAATCATCTTCTCTCGCAATGTCGTTAATTTGGATTTGAATTAGGTTATATCCTAATTTAGCTTTTTTTTTTTTCAAGTAAAGCGATTAAAACTAACCAAAAAATTAACAAAACAAGGACGAAATCAAAACAAGCACGATATACAAGGATGAAAAATATTTCCGAGACAAACTTAGCAAGTAATACACTATTTGATACTCGTGTGGTATTGGAAAGATCTATATCATAGAGCATATATGTATGTGTGTTTGTTGAGTCTGAAAACTCTGTTTTTTTATTATTATTTAATTTTAGCAGTGAAAATTAATCAAGTAATGGCTGAGGATAATAAGTTAAAACTAAGAATTTTAATAATAGCAAGAATTTAAAAAGTCTCTCTGAAACTACACTAAAGGCATCTCCTTCCTTTTATTCTATCCAAGAGGATCCCAATAAAAAATATGATTTAATTAATATTATTACTAGTGACATGATAAACATTAAGCAAATTAAGTCATTGAATAATTTTGAAATTTATAAATGACTCAGGACAAATCTATAAAGTAGATTTAACAAAAGGCAAGAAAAACTGATATGAAGATAGTTACTTTGTTTGAGTAACAGAAAACAATGTTTTCCCTCTGTAATGTCAAGAAAAGTGAACTGCTATTGAAGCATGTTTCTAAAGCATTTTACAAAAGATATAAATTAATATGTGTTTTGACTAAAACAAGCAATTTTAAAAATATTAACTAATAATTTATCACAAGGTTATGAATCAATTATAATCATTTATGTAAAATAAAAAACTAAAATGTATGAATGAAAAGTTTATTCATTAACTTAGGATACAATAGAAGTAGAAGGGAATTGTATGTACATTATCTTACTCTATACCTTTGTACTTTAGATAGTAATGGAAACAATAATGATGTATCCAACTCAAATGAATTTATGTGAAATCTAATATCTTATAATATGAACTTTATTTCGTATATATGCAGTGATGATATCAGAATAAAAGTATTAAAATTAACAATTGCTTTATTATAAAATATAAAATAAATTATAAATGAATAATAACAAAGTAATTAATTATAAAATTTTTATAAAACAACCAATAAATACTAATATTTTAAGTCTAATCTAAGCTTGAGACAAGAAAGTGTTTAATTAAATTATACAGCTTTGCAAAAACATTAACATTCTATTGGAGTAGATTGAAGTAGATTTCATATTACTTAAATATAATTCTCAATTTAAATACTGGAGGAAATTAATAATAATTATAATAATGAATGTTTTGTGCTGTCCTTAATTAATTTGGTTCCAATCTTTAATAAATAAGTGAAATTATTTGCTTTGCACTCCTAAATATTTAAAATATATGATTTCTTTATTATACTTTAATATTGTTTACTGGATTTATTTGTTAAACTTCTATATTATTTATAGCTCTTAATAATTTTTTATATCTACTAACAAAATACAATTCACATCATTAGTAGGTCTTATTTCAGACTATAGCATTTTAAAAAAATAACACAAACAAATAGAAGCTATGCTTAAAATATTCCTTATAGACCTGATTATATAACTAAGGATAATTAACTTCTTATAAATTTGAGGTTGAAACATAAGGACCAATAAAGCATAATACATTTAACATAACAATTTTTTACATAAATTTAAAAGTTAATTACACTAATACAACTTAGTCCCAATGTAAATCATATATTTAATCATACTTAATATCATAAACATTACAAGCATAAAGCTAAATTAGTCAATAAATAATTAAAATTACCCCTAATTCAAAACTCAACCAGACTAGCCAAGAAAAAAAGAATAATTAAAGAATTGTTATTATTGAAAATTTATTATTCTGAGGTAATAAACATATTTAAAAGTCTTTTAATATTAAGGGTGGATGGGAAGTAAATGGATTTGTGGGTATGTTTAATATAAATATGGTGTATTTTGGAGTTCTTTATACTTAAGAAGTCTGCTTGTATCAGTTAAACCATTGGTTGTGTTTTTGATTTTATTTTTTCTGGGTTAGTCTTGTTGAGTTTTGGATTTGGGGTAATTTTAATTAAATATCATAAATAGTAAATTTATAAAATTGTTACCAGTACATCATATAGTAATAATATCTAAAGAACTTTAATATTTCTTATTACACTAATAATAATAACTCTAACTAAATAAGAAGTTATAATAAAATTCACTAAGTAATTCATTAGTTTATACTCCAATGGTTATAAAAGATAAAATTCATCTCATAAAGAAATATTTACATTTGTATAATATTCCAATGTTTTTGGGAATTCACAGAAACAGTATAATAAAAGCATCAAAGATTAGATTAATCACAATTAAATATTTTTTATAAATTAAACCTTTTTGGAATTTAATATGGAGATTTATAAAAGTCCATTAAGCACATTTGTTAATTCAATGTGGTGCTATTTTAACACCTTAATACATTTTAGGATTTGTAGATAAATTTAACTTTTATAATATTTAATATTTTGTATTTATAATCCATGATCCATTTGTGATATTGAGATATTTAGCATTTATATTTCATAAACCATTTAAGTACAAACATAGTTTTTTATACTATAACTTTATATCTAAATGTTTAGCATTTATCACTTCTTTTATTAATCCATTAGTTTTAAGACATTTAATCCATATTACTATATAGTTCAAGCTGTTTTATATTTTATATGGCCAAGCAATGGACTATAATCTATAAACATATTGATTCAAATGATTTTAATTTAAATTCAGCATTTCACCCAGCTACAAAGTTTATAAATATATATTTGAGATTAAAGTTATTATTTAAAGTTTTTCTTTCAATAATTCATGATAAGATTATCCATAATATTGAGACAAGATATTCACACTTTTTGAAGTAAAAGGAAAGTTGTTTCACTATTATTTTAAGTGAAGATATAAGTGATTTGATTGAAATTATTAGATATATCCCATTAGTAAATTTATAAAGTTTTCATTACCAATTGACTGCAATAAAAAAAATTTTTTGAAATAATAATCAGTGAGAGTTTCTTGTTTATTTGTTGTTGTTAATCCTTTTTCAGTTTAAGGAAAAGTCATATTTTGCCAAGTTAGGCAAAATGCTTAGGGTGAATTGATCTACTTGACTATGATAATGAAAGCAGACAAAATGGCTATTTTACAGTTTGAATGTATTAAAGACTAACTGGTTTTTAAAATACTATTATTTATATCTTTTGTTTAGCTGATATATTTATTAACTCATATTTTCTATTATGGGTTGGTGTTTTTTAATGGGAAGATTTTAAATTGTTACAGTTATGAAGAAAGAAGATGATAGATGCTGTCTGATTTTTTAATTAAGTGCAATTTTTTTCCAGATGCAGTTCAAAATGAAAAGAAAATGAAAATAATAATAATAATTTGAGATCAATAAGCCTTTATTGAAACGTAATAATAATAATAATAATAAACATAATAATAATAATAATAATAATAATAATAATAATAATAATCCATGCTACATAGTAATTGAATCTGAAAATGAGGAAAATAAAGAAAATTTAAAAAAAAAAGTTAAAACCTTGGATCAATACACTTTAATTGTAGTTAACCCAAAATAGAGATAATCATATTACAGGCCTCCTAAAAATACATACCTTGATCATTCCAGTACATATTTCATTAAACTAATGGAGCCATTTGGAGAGGTGGTAAATTTTCAACCCATGTACATTAAAAACACACCAGTAGTTATACTCGATAGCAGCTATTCATTTAGAATGAAATTGCGAGGCAATATAAATCCTGAAAATATCTCTATGCAAATAACAGACCAAGAGGCAACATTATTTTTAATTATAAATGGATTCAAGCCACAATGCTTTCATTGTAAAGAACTAGGTCACCTAATCAGCAACCGCTCTAAGCTATACTGCACTAAATGCAATATGAGAGCACCCCCCCCACTCACCAATGCCCAAAAAAAGTTAACTCTTATCAGCAAGTCAAAATGGTAGGTGAAGAATTTCTTGTTCTGAAGCAAATATCCAAAGAGAATAAAAAAATAGTATTTAGTGATAGTGAAATAGTAACTCCACAATCAATTCAGCTTAAAAATAAAATAAAAAATCCCCTGGTTGATAATATAAACTCATCCCCCTCCCCTTAACAAAACATCTCTGGCCACAATGGAGATTCTTGCTATCTATCCAGCTGAGGTAGTTCCTGCCACTACTCAATATTATAGATATACTAAGTGATCAGAAAAATATAAATTTTACAGATATTTAAGAAAATGGAAAAAATATTACAAAATATCTGTAGAAAACATTAGATTCAAAACAATAACAATGAAAAAATGTATGTTTTATTTAAAAGTAGTTGGAGTCAATAGATTACATTCAAATATTAAGAGATTTTATAAAAATCTAATGAATATGAATCGGCATTTTGCATTGTATTTGTAGAAAATGAAAATACATTTGATTCTATTACAGTTTTAGAATGCCAAGATGTAGACCTAAGATCATTTTGAATTTTGGTGAATATCTATTTAAACATAATAAAAGTTTTACAGGACTCAAATAAATCTTAATGCGCTACCCACGAATTGGTTTCTTTATCACCGAAGAGGTTTTATCAGCATTGACCCTATATGTGGTCTGTGTGCTCGTGAAGATGAAACCATAGACCATATTATACACTGGTGCCCAAGACTTAAAACTCTGAAAGATATAATTATAATCAATTCCAACATAAGACCTGATATGATTTTCTCACTTGAAAATGCCATTCATAATGGATTTTTTTCAATAATAAGGCTTTCTACCTTTGTCCTTTATTCCTTATGGATAGTGAGATGCAAAAGTCTCATGGAATTACCCCTGCCACAAATCATACCATTGTTTTATCAAACGCTCAAAAAAATCAAGAAATGTGACCAGCTCCTTGCCTCCAGTAAAGTCTTTTTTCTGACACCTGGTCTTTAATTGCTCTTTCCTTTTCCTGATTATCAATTCCCACCTACCCAGCATTATAGAATAGTCAATTATAAAAGAAAATATTCATGTTTATATTTAAAATGCTAATACCATTAAACAAGTTCTTAGAATCTCTTCACTATACCTAACCACATAAGAGTATAACATTGTGCTCTCATAACATAATCTAGCCAGATGACAAATAGAACATTATATAATCATATTATTGTACAATTTATTCATTTATTTATCCTTTATTAGTATGTAATCACTATTTATTGTTAATAAAAATTTTTATTGAAATGAAAGTTTTACGGGACTCTGGATTTCGAAATCTATATGATTGCTTTCCAAATAATGCTTTAGAGCTTCAGAAACAGATTGAACAGTTTTACAAAAGATTAATTGCTAACTATGTAACAGAAAACAACCCAGGAATAATGATTCCATACATCCCTAAAGTTGCTAAACAGCTTGTAAAAACTTTGTCAAAAAAATTTAAAGTTGCTTTTCATACACCCCCAACACAAACAGACTAATTAATAATTCCAAAGACAAAAATTGATCCTAGACTGACACCTCAAGTTGTGTACAAGATTTCATGCCCACAAGTAGGCTGCAGTGGTGTGTATTATGGTGAAATGAAAGCCACTGTTAATAATAAAGCTACTCAGAATATGTATGCTTACAAGAAAGCTCAAAATAGTAGTGATAACACTTCAATATTCTCAGAACATGAAAAAGCATCCAGTCACCAGTTTGAACTCTCTAGCCCTCAGATTGTGTGTACTGAGAGAAATGACTGCAAAAGAAAAATAAAGTAAGCATACTACATCATAAATGATTCATATGCCATTAATAAAAAAGACATGTGTTTTTCTATCTCTAAGAAGTGGTTGAGCTGATTGATCTTTTGATAGTAAAATTGTTTTGTATATGAAGACTAATCTGCATACATTAGCAAATGTCAACAACACTACAACATTTATAATTCTTCAGCTATGAATATGAGGTTAAAAGACCTCAAAAGAACTAAGCTTGATATTTAACTACAATTTTTCTAACTTTATCAATGAGTGTTTGAAGCACAGTATAACTGCTATTAGAACTAAATATAAACTTATATTTAGTGGAATTTTTAAAAAAATTATGATAATAATTGAGAAAATTATTTTTCCATCAGATGAGCAATGAAACAAAACTGAAGATAAATAATCAAAAGACTAAAATAATGTCAATGACTTCAAAAAGAAGAAAATAAGTTCTGATAATAAATAAAAAGAAATTAATATCTATAAATATTTTTGACAAATTATTAATATATATGGAAAATACTAAATAATATTAATCACAAAATTAAAATAAATATTCTCATGAGATTGAAAGGGCATATTTTTAATGACATATTTTACCAGTTTGTTTTTTTTGTTTGTTTGTTTTAAATGAATTTAAGTCTTGGACATTTAATAGAAAGATTAATTGAGAGTCTGTGGTGTATGAAAAGATGTATAATGAAATTAATAAAGAGAGGTAAAGATTAATGAGATGACAAATAAATATTACTAGCATTATTAAAAAGTGTAAAATTTGAAATAGATAAAGATTAGAAGTGATAATATAAAAAATAAATAACTTTAATTAAAAGAGGCCATATAAAACCTTAACACATAAAAGAAAAGGTTTATCAGGCAGAAATGAATAAAAATAATTATAGATCAGAGAAACTATATTAAACTCTAGGAGTTTTCCTTTGCAGTAAGTTTATAAAGCTCAAACATAGGATATTTCATTGTAGAATAAATGCTGTATTTTTAATCATGGCGTGCTTATAATAATTATTATTTAATTTTATTAGATATCGTTTATTCCATATTTTAAAAGAAATATTAAAAAGAATAAATAAATTATATTTTTATCTGTTTTATTTCAGATAGAGAAAAAAATAAAAATTAATATTCAAAATAGAATTGTTGACCTAAAAATGATGTTTTAAAATGTCATTTGCAAATTTGTTTTATTTTTAACTTAAAATAAATTCAAATAAAACAAATGTTGTAATAATAACAATAAGATCAATGATGGTGAATACATTTGCAACATTTATTAAATTAAAAGAAAAAAAATCAATAACTTTTTTGATAAAAACGAATGAATCCTTCGTAAGATTTCAAAGCAAAAATTTCAAACGTATTAATTAAGAGAGTTTTTGAAAGAAAACATGTATTTTAATGAATTAATTTTTTAACACTTTATAAAATAAACAAAGTTAAAATTCTTGTTTATGGCAAAAGAAGACTTTGACGTAATTAAAGTTACAATAAACTTAAATAAACAAATATATAAAATAATTGAAATTTCAAGATTTTCTTCAAATAATATTGTTGATTTAAAGTTGTTTTTAAAATATATAATTTTAAAAAAGAAAAAAGTGAGCACTCAATTTTTTTCTTCACTTTGTGAAGTATAATCTAAATTTTTTACATTTGCTTAATCTTATTTAAAGATTAAAAGAAAAGTAAATTAAACGCTGCTGTAATAAACATAAAAATAATAATGAAATTAATAAGTAAAATAAATATTTAATTTTAAAAAAGTATTACCAATTGATGTTTGTTAAAATATAGATTATCAGGCACGTTTTTTTGCTTAAAAAAGCGGTTTGCAATTATATGTATATTATAATGTAATTCTGGCTGTCATATATTAAAATTGAGTAATATTGTTTAAATACAATACACTGCAACTAGCATGTAACAGCTAATTACTACAACAGTGAACAAATGATATTGTTTGTGGATAGTACTTGATATTTTATTGCCTAAATTAATGTTTCCAAACTGTGGTATGAAACACTAGTATTTTGGAAGTGTAAATCTGAATCATTAAAAAAAAAGAAATCTTAATTACTTAAAAATTAAATAAATAAATTTTACATAATTGATCCTATAGTATTTTTATATTATTATTGTTTATTAATATACACCATTCTCAAATTTCACACATTTTACTTTCATACAATTTTCTATCTCATGTGAAGAGCAATAAAAAGAGACACAGCATGTTATGGAACTTTTTATCAAGAAAAGAAAAAGAATACAATTCAACTATCTCTTGATAAATTTATAAAGAAAACATCAGATACTAATGAATAAAGTGTTATTTATGTATATGGTAATACACCTCATTAAAAATTAAATATTTCAAAAACAATTTTTGATGCTTTCTTTTTACTTTTATGCAATTTCAACTTTCCAATATTTACCAGGAACCAATTAAATAAGAAAGTCAAAAACTGCCTATATAGTAAAATAAAATAATGAAATAAACTTAAAATATTTTACTTTAGCAAATTAAAAAGTTCGGTGTAGAAATAACATTTAGCAACAGTGCAATGATTTGATATCCTATTATATGAAGCAATAGTGAGTATATCTTGTGAGTACATAATTTGTAAATAAGATTTATCAAATTAAAATAATAGAGTTAAATTCAGTCTTTTTTAGCTGCTGATTTTATGTCAGTTTTTTGATAAAAATTGTATTGAATTTTATCTTCTTTCTGTTTAACAAATTTATTTTTAAAATTATACCTCTTTATGATTCTTTGTGGTTTTTTAAATAATGTAGTGCTATTATTTGTTTATGCAGCAGCAACATCATTTCAAACTACTTAGGAAAAAGTAATTAAAATGTATTATTAATAATAATAATAATAATAATAATAATAATAATAGTAATAATAATAATAATAGATCAACACCCAACATTAGGGCAGAAACCTTTGTATTATATGCTTTTTGGTGTACCAGGTGTACCTATCTAATGGGCAACAACCCCAGAAGGCATCCGTCCACCTTCTACAACAAATTAAACCAGATACGTAATAGAGACAAAATAATAGCAAATCCCCATATTTTCGCAGCTACATGGTCTCTTATCAAACAACAATCAATGCTATAAGCACCAAAAAATTCAAGAACACTGAAAATTCAATAACATTAAAACACCGAAATAAAAAAGACAATGTTTTCCTCTCTCTACAATTAATAATTTTTTATGTAAGAATTAGATAACTTTGTATTGAAAACATGAACTGAAGACTATAAAAATGCTTGTATACAAAACCAATGGTAAAACCACTGTTAAAAAATCAATGTAAAATCAATGTAAAAAACTATGTATTTCTTTGATTAATAAACTTCCTTTTTTGAAACATAATAATAATAATAATAATAATAATAATAATAATAATAATAATAATAATAATAATAATAATAATAATAATAATAATAATAATAATAATAATAATAATAGTTTTAACAAGGCTGTAAACCTTAGCAATGAGCGTCTGAAAAAATCGTCACTAGGGACCTCTGTAGGTCTTTAAAACACATGCTTACGCTACAGAGGTTCCTAGTGACGATTTTTTCAGACGCTCATTGCTAAGGTTTACAGCCTTGTTAAAACTATTACTGAAATAATAGTGAGCGTTTAATAAATTTATAATTACAATAATAATAATAATAATAATAATAATAATAATAACAACAACAACAACAATAATAATAATAATAATAATAAATAATAATAATAATAATAACAACAACAACAATAATAATAATAATAATAATAAATAATAATAATAATAATAACAACAACAACAACAACGGCTGAAGTAAAAAAAGTACTGATATTACAAATTATACACATGCATGAATCAAAATAGCTGCTACTAACATACCAGTCAATATTTCATAGAAGTTACGTTTTGCTAGTCTCTTAATCTACAAGAGTTGGTTTGTCTTCAATTTCGTTTCATGTTCAGAATATTATTAAAATAATAAAATGTAGATAAATATATTTGAAATAATAAAGTTAATGATTTATTTTCAAAATAGGATATAATTAAATTTTAGACAATTATATGTGCATAAGATTGTCTTTGATAATACTGTGATCTACAATTGTTTTATTACATTCACTTTTTATGTTATTGCCGAAATAAAAATATTAAAAAGAACATTAAAAGTTTAACAAAAAAAAACTTTTTCTGGCTTTAAAAAAAAGATAAAATTCTTTCAGAAAATAACCGGAATAAAAACACCTGCTGACAATAAAATTTAAACTTAAGAAGTAGAACACTTACATAATCTAAGTATAAAATTTCAAGATTTTTAATAGCAAATTGTGAAATATATAAATGTCCAAAATTTGAGAGACACTTAAAAAAGTCTATAATTTTCTAAATTTGATAAAGTACGTGATGACTTCTAAAAATAAAAACAAGCTAAAAAAGAAGTAACAAATTTGATGACAATAATAATAAAATCTAATTAAATTATAATAGTTTATAAATGATCAGATAAATAAATAAACTATATAAAAACTAAATAAATTAGAATAAAGATAGTATGCGTATTATTATTCTCTTTTATCATTTGACAAAAAAAAAAAAAAAATATACAATTAGAGAACAAAAGAATGTATTTTCAACTAAACAAAAATATACAAGAATATCTCCAGAATATTTTATTCAATATGAACATTAATTTTTCGGATCAAAAAACTAAAAAAATAAAGAGGTAAAAAAAATAAGATTAATGAAATGAATCCTCAATCCTAATTTTTAACATCAAAATTAATATTTGATTTTAATCTACATCAATACAATTCACAACAAAGTATCAACCTATATAAATAACACGTATAATCTTACTAAAGGTGTTAAGAAATAGAGACAAGAAAAATTAAAATGCATTAAATTCAAATAGATTAGAAGTGGACTTACAAGAAATAATATTTAACTATATATTGTCGATCAGCAGTGTAAATCAGCAATTGACCAGATTGATATTATTTTTAGAAAACATTAAAATTTAAGAAAAAAGCATTTGCTTTAAATTATACGATAATGTTGACTGGTCTAAATTTGATTACTTCTATAGTGTAGTTGTATAATCAACTGTAATAATAAAACAATTTGGAAATTAAATAATCTATCTACAAGATCTCTGATAGAGGCTACCATTCAGCTGTAACATAAAATTAAATGAAATTAAAATTTCTTTGAAAACTGAAAAAGAGAGTGGTTCATTTTATTCCATATTATAGCTTATTGAAAAGCAGAAGTAATTATCTTCCACTAAATTACACAATGTCAAAAACCATGAAAAAATAGAATGATATCATTCTATCTTTACCTCATAGTTTGTCATTATCTGATAGACTGAGAAAACAATCCAATCTAAATAATGGAAACAGCATTGCATATATGTAAAGATAGTACATTTGTTTTTATTAGATGATTTGGAATAAAAAATAAACAACAACAATGGACTGTTTTTGTTTTATATTTAGGCAATCTACTTATTATATAACTTGGCCTTTTTGGACTATCATATGAAAAAGACTGAAGAAAGAGATGTTAATATAATACTCCATTATCTATTTTAATATATCCAGTGATGCCATAATATGGATTGATTGAATAACTTGCTTAAAACATGATGAATTAGTTTAAGTACTAATGATTAATTAATTCTAAAATAAAATTAAATAACTGACTTAGTTCTATTACAGAATTGATTCAGATACAATTTAAAATTATGTTAGTTTTTTTAATGTCTGTTCATATAATCTATAAAAATAAATATATAAATCTATAATATCCTTATTATTATTTTATTTTATTTTTCAAATATATATACATTCAGTACTTGGATACTAGATCTGCTGTGAAAAATCTCTACCTTTGTGATATAAAATAAAGCCTGCATGGGATCTTCAGACAAATGGAAATAAAAGTGTTCATTTTTTTATTAATTCTCCTCTACATAACTTCAGCCATTGCTGATGCATGATTCCTCATTGTTTTTAGTTCTATCATTTGTCCAAACCACAATATTTTTCAATATTCTGTGTGTGTGCTCAACTGGTTTGTGATTTTATAAAGTTATAACTGTGGTTGACCTGAAAAAAAAAATTCCAGTATATTTTACAAGATTGCAAAGTTAGAATAATTATTGCCTGACAAATATAGCTATGATATTTCACAACAGGTCTAATACCAAAGTACAATATATTATTATTTCTATGATATACGAATAAACATATATACAACCACAAAAAATTGTCACAATATTATGATAACTCAACATTTAAACTTATCCAGCAATGCATGATGTCACAATATTGTGATGTTATGTATATCTTTTAGATTTCTATGGGATGTCAATATAGAGTATTCACATTTCTCTTTAACATAAGACCTGTAAAAATAAAGTGACAATTTATTTATTCTTACTCTCTCAGTTTTAATAAATTTTGATAACTCTCACAAAACTAATATATATATATAATAAAAAGTCAGATGTCACATGACTTAAATATAGCTTGCATTTACCAATATGTAAAATTAATAATAATAATAATAATAATAATAATAATAATAATAATAATAATAATAATAATAATAATAAAGCTTGTTTAGAGCTCATTAGCATGCTCTTTATATATATATCTTTATATATAATACTATGATTCGATGTCTGTATTTTTAAAGCAATATATGTAATTATAAAACCTCATTCATAAATAAAATTTGTGTCATTTATAAATGGATATGTAGGTGTAGCAATGGATATATAAGTGAATCTAGATGTACATTGGAAAAAAAAACAATTGCTATTATTAAAACGTGTTCAGAAATCGAAACAAAATTGCATAGTAGATAATATTTCAGCATCTGTTTTTTACGACCATAATAAATCATGTATTTATGGTTTTGACTTCAATTTTAACAGTGTAAAAATATTGCAAATTAAAAAAAATAACAATAAAAGAAAAATAAAGGAAGCTATGCTAATATACAAATATAAACATGACTTAATTAACAGGCAAGCAGTAAACGTTAAGATCACAGAATTGTGGGAAAGTTAGCATTTCAAAGCTTTAGTTGACACAGATTAATGGGATAATCGAAAGTGCTCCTAAGTGGATAAAATATTTTTTTAAATTATTAAGCTACTATATTTACAAATATTTAGTTATATAATTACACACACACACACACATATATATATATATATATGTAATAAATAAAGTTTGATATCTGTACTCATTTCAAATAACATAAATAGATTCCTTAATAATTCTAAAATTCAAAATTCAAAGTTTAATCAAAATTCTATTATATATAGATTGATATGTGGATGCGACGTACAATACATTGGTGAATCTAAGTGTATATTTGAGAAGAGAATAAAAGAACATATGCTTTTATATAATATAATTCAAAAAGAGAATCAATATGGAACAGATGTAAATAAACCTTCATCATCTGTTATATTTGATCATAATAAATCTTGTCAATATGGATTTAAATTGATTATTAAAATATGAAAATTATTCAAATTGAACATTGTCATAATAAACGTAAAATAAAAGAGGCTATGTTGATTTCAAGAAATCGTCAAATGTTAATGAATCGCCATTCATCAAATGTTAAGATAACAGAATTGTGGGAAATCTGAATTGAACTATGGGTATTGTTAAGGGTTGTCTCATTTTGATTATTCAACGTTATATAGTTGATAAAGACTACAAAGTGTATAGTCGAAAGTACTTCCAAAAGAATATAATTTATATAAATTGTACTGTATTTTAATATATATATATATTGATTTGTATATTACATATATAAATTGTAACCTAGTGTTATTGACACTTGGTTTATTTAGCATTGTTTCCACAGGAAAACAATGCTATCCTTTTTTAGAAAATAAAAAAATAAAATAGTAATAATGTTAAGTGATTAATAAAGTATGCTATTTACTCACTGTAACGTGTTTGAAGCAAATAACTAATAAATTTGGTAATTTGATGTCATTTTGAAGAAGAGCATGAATAATTTAATTAAAATGTTAACAATAAGAGCAATTTAATATAGTATAAAAGCACACATTATAAACAGTAATTGATTTTGGATGGATAGTGGGAGAGTGGATGAGTATCTTATCATAAAACACAATAACTTCTGGTAATTTTTAAATTATTTTAGATAATAATGTATACAGAATTATACATCACTAATAAGCATTGTTAATCAAATATACTTATTATTTTTCATTATTTGTCAATTTTCTTTGTAATCCGTTTAAATCATACGGAAAAATATAACTGTAATAAGTTTTTTTTTTCCTTTTCTTTTGTTTATGTTATAATTAAATGATTATTTTTCTGTAAGAGGTCGCTAAAAGAAGACCGCCAAATTTTGAGGAAAGTTTAGTCTGACTTTAGTTTTACAAGGAGGAAGTGGTACTGAAATTCGGTAACAAATTTTTTATTATTTTTTATTGCAGAAATAAATATAAGTCCAGTAAATTTTTAATAATATCATGCGTTGCTAATCCTATTTGATAAGATATTCTGTTTTCTGGTGCCATCTACCTATTTTAAAGCTTTTTATATGCAAAAATATACTATCGTATGCTAGAGTTCAAAATGACCGTATTGACTACAGTAATCACGGAAAGCGTCATTATATTTAAATTAAGCAATATAAGTAATTTCCAGGAAATAAACAATTATTTGTTAACTTTACCTTATTTAATAATCTTTTCATGGTATAAAAGAAAAATTATAATTAAAAGACATATTATAAAAGCCAAAGGAAGTTAACGAGAAACATTTCGCGCTCTTTCTAAAAGAAATTGTCTGCTTTGAAATAACATAAGTTCCCCATGTTAATATATGTTTTATTCACTGAAAATTATCTAAAAATAATATTAATGATCAAGGATATTTACTTAGGCACCTGTATATTTTTTAAAAAGAAAATATAAATTTTCTCAAGGCAAATATCAGAAAATTTGTATGTGTGCATTTTACGGAGAATTCCTTATTAAAGACAAATTACAATTCCTAGAGTAGGAATAAAAACTACAAACATTAGTGACTTAATTATAACCATAATATAATAGGTTATATTATACATTAATTGGAGTCGTTAAAACTTCATATCCACGTAAGTCAGCTGCAGTCCTTATAATAATAATATTTTGGAAAATTCGCGCATTAGTTTTATTCCTAAGCCAGCTAGCTAAAAATGATACGTATCGCCAATAGTAAAAAGAAAAGAATTGTATATGTGATCGTCAATCATCAAATATTCGTCATGTTAAAATATGTATTGTTTTCTTGGATCCCAAAATTATATCAGTTAATTCAAGGAAGAGTTAACATCCAATGCTGCTATGTTTTCTTTGCCTAATTTATTAATTGCACCAGAATGGAGGCAACTTTTATATAAATGAAATAATAAAATGTGTTTTCTTGTTTTAAAAATGCTTCGTGAACTACGAATGGATCAAGTTCTTCATCTAGATAAATTGCCCAACGGAAAAACATTTTTCTAGGGAGATAATAAGCACTTGTTAAGTAATGATTTTTTTTTACTAATTTGTAAAATTATGTGTATTTTTTTTTATATCAACAGGTTAAAGGCTGTATAATCAAGTAATATTTAAATGACCTTGTAATCATAGAGGTATGTCTTCATATACTTATTCTAGGTTAAATTTATATTCGACATGAAAAAAAAAAATTTTTTTTATAAAATGTGTTTACTTATGATATGCAATTATGGGGATAAATTTATATGTTAGATGCGTAAAAGTAGAAAAATTTAGATACTTAATAGGTAAAATATCTAGTTAAAATTATCAGAAGTAATTAAAGAGAAGTGCTATACAGGATATTACTTATTTAAAGTTTGAAACAAATTTATACTATGTTAATTGCGGAACTTTTTCCCAATTATTCTTTATTAACGCATTCACTTAATTTAGTTCAAGATACTATACTACCAATTACTTGTTGAATGTTTCTTTGGCAAAGGCGAAAATTATTATGGTTTATTCTGTGTTATCCATTGATTTCAGACGTTGATCTAAGTATACCCCCGAACATAAATTTAGTGTAATTAGTGTATTTGCTTGTCTTGCCCCGATATAGCATCAGTATATGATTAATATTCTCATTAGTAATAATTGTAATGTATCTTTATTTTGTGGGATGGAAAATGATCTCCCCAAAAGCTTTATTTTCCATGAGGGGAATAGATAAATCTAGAATTCGGGTATGTTTATAACCCAAGTGATCGCTTCTCAGAGTTAGGACGATCAGTGATTTATATCATATTTAGTGTATTTCATTCGTTAAAATCCCAGGAGAGGATTATATTTGGTGTGTGTTCCTATTATGCCCAAGTAAGAGGCAAGGACCCATCAAACTATTTTAATGTAGTAGTTAATTCTACAGACCTTCAGTGTTATTCCATATTCTTCATGAGAAAATAGAGATAATTCCACCATGGAAGGTGTTGAATATTGTGTTTTGTTTAGAAAGTTATGGCAAGATAACGGGTATATTGGAGGTTAATTCCTCAAGATCCATTTAGTAAAAATAGCGTGCTAGTATATATGATCAATGTCTGGATTGTGCGGTGGAATAGTGCTGGTAATCCACACATAAGTCAATGGAGAGAGTAAGTTTAAAATTGCGTGATTTAAAAATTTTTATTTGCCAATGGAGGGTTCAAATACTAGGTTTAATTCGGGTTAATGATTAAGTAGCACTCACAATATAACTTATACTAAGGAATACAATGTGTATAACAACTTCAGTTATTATTAAGGTAAATATTAAAAATAATAAGTGTAACTTCTGATAAATAACCCATAAATTATAATAAGTTATCTAAATAAAAACTATCATTTAATTAAAGATATGATAATAAAAATCGTTTATACGCATTGCCTAGAATCAGATTATTTTTATTTTAAAACAAATAGTTAGTTAATAAAGTTAAGCAGCCGTTCATATAAGATACACTAAATGGATGAGTTGATGTATCGATAATAATATTTATTTTGTTATATTCAATTTGCATAAATGTAAAAAGAAGATGAAGAAGTAGTTCGAATCCAAGTCTAAAAGTATAGACGAATTAATGTTAGTTATATTTTGTTTTATCCATATGGGATCGAATAAATTGTATATGTTTGTGTATTATGTTTATCATAAAGGATAGTTTTGTTAAACTGTAATAATAAATTATAATCTTGTTAAAATTTAATAATAAATTATAATCTTGTTACAAGTTGTTTTGAGTCATTTTTCTTGTGTGCTAAATAAAAGTGTATTTGCATAATACTTGCAATACGTTCTTGAGTCCAAAATCATTTATGAAATCTTAAATTCAATACACCAGATAGACAATTGTAAGCAGATCAGAATATTTCATTATATTTTTAATTTAATAAGAATTATTTATGGAATTGAAAACTTCAGACCAAGACATTTTATTTTATATGTGTGTAAAATCACTTTATTCCCAAACTAGTCGCTTTTGGTTGCACATTGTTAAGTACACTTTTAAGTGAAGTGTCTGAGTAATAAATCATAGTCAAATTATTGTGTTGTCATGAATGATGGAAGGACACAAAAGCACCCTTGTCTTTTCATCATTCCGACTGAGATTCTGGATAAATGGATGTATTATTCAAAATTATGCGTTGTTATTAAATATAGTTATCATCTCGTTAAATATTATAATAGTTGATATGTGGATGAAGACACATGGAATTTAAATAAGATAAATGTTTCCTATAGCCGACCAGAATGTCAGTCATATGCGACAACACAATACTGCCGAGCATTTTATTAAATATAACAGAGAACCCTGAGATTAGTGTCATTATTATAAGTACTCTTAAATTAAGAATTGATTCATTATGATCAATATTACAAGCGTGGCATGGCTAAAGAGATTGAAACTTCTGATTGTATAATAATAAAATATTGAGATCATATTGGCAAATTAATGAATGTTTTGTTTTAGTCAGTAATATTAACAATGACATGAAATCATCATCATCATTGTCGAACAATGCAAGTACTTACAGCTCAGAGAATGTGTTTTGGATAGAGAAAGAATGTTAGTTTATTCTAAATTTTAGTTTTCAAATTTATTTTATTAATGATAATATTTTTTAATTCTATCTCTGTCTGAACTGCATATCGCTGTAGCTGAATTATTCGAACTAACCAAACGTCGAGCTATATTAGGTAATATACGGATTTGCTACCCGTCCTAGAAGGAAGCGGTTATTTATTTCCGATTTCTCTTTAATAGTTTAGGCTTTCCGAATTCTCTTTCATAATAATAGAAATCTCTCTTTATTGAATTCGCTCATTTATTTTAATGGAAGTCGCTCGTTTGATAGGTTAGAATATATATATATATGCGACTTAGTGTTGTATTTATTAAATATTTGCATATTTGTTTATATACAATGACTACAAATTAATACCATATATAAAAATATTATGGAACAAACTTTTATAGACTCTAAGAATGCTTTGAATCTTTTCAAACATCCTTTTCAGGATTACCATTCTTTGGCATGCTTACTTTATGTGATGCATTGAATTGAAATTAAAAAAAATACATCTATCAGCAAATTTTCAATGTTTTTTTTTTTTTTTTTTTGGTAGTGACTTGGATATATATATATATAGTCGTAAATTTTTAAAAAAATATTGATTACCTTTTTGCCGTTAATTTAGAGGCCTTGAGTTATTGATATTCACTCTTTCATAAAATCGTGCTTATTGAATATTGAAACGAAAAGATATACATCTTTTTTGAAAAAAATTATAATAAAAAGAAAAAAAACCAAATACTTTTTTAAAACTAATAAACTATCTTTAAAACTTATTTTAAAATAATTAATGAGCTTAGAAAAAAATTACACTAATTTTATTTCTTAAAAAAAAAACCTGAAAAGAAAACCAATTTAATAACACAAGAAAATGATAGCTAAAAAGTTATTAGAATAATATTTCAAAACGAAGAAAAAAAAGATATTAGTAATAATTCTCTCTATACAACTCGTATTTATTTCTAATATTGTGATTGAAAAAATAAATAAAAATGTTTTGTATAATTAAAACAAAAATCAATACACTTCATTTAAAAACTGCCACAAACAAAACATACATTTATATTTTTATGTATGTGAAAGTGGGGTGGGTTTCATAACTACCCAATCAATTACTTTTCATAATTTCTGCATCAAATGAGTCGTCTGGAAGTTGTATGAAATTTTCAAATAATATTTATAAATGAAATCAATTTATGATACTTACATCTAGGCATATTTAAATATTAAATTATTTTTACCAAAAGCATTCCACCCGAGTTTAATTCAATGATTGATTTTATCCATTATATTTTCATTGGTATTCAAAATTTGACTAAGGTATTTGTAGTTGTTAACTTATTCTAATTCATCATTATCAATCTTTATTTTTTTTTAGAAATCCATTGAACATTACTTTAGTCTTTTTAACATTTATCTTTAGTACTACTTTCTTGTTATCACCTGATAACTGTTACAACATTTCTCGAAGCTCTACAGCATTATTTGCAAAAACAATTACACTATCTGCAAACTCTATATGACTTATATAATCTCAATTTATTTTTAATTCCTTAGCTTCCCATTTTAATTTATAAAATGCTTTTTGTAAAACTGCTGTAAAAAGTCGTGCAGATATGAAATCACCCTATCTCCCACTCTTTTCAATGTTAATCTTCTAAATATAACTATGTAATTTAATTATGACTGTTGTATTTTGATAAATATTTGTCAGAACATGACAATATCCTGGATCTATATCTTGATCACTGTGTAAATGCATATATAATCAAATATCTTTTCATAATCAATAAATCCAAAACATAATGGCAACTCATAATAATTGATCCTTTCTATAATTTCTCTCAATACTTGCACTTCATCCACTGTGCTAAGATCACTTTTAAATCCTGCTTATTCTATTGGTTGATTGAAACTCAAAATCAGTTGCAGTTATCTTAGTAAAAGCTACATTAGAATTGATAAATAACTAATAGGTCTATATTTTTATTATCTTCTTTAAAGAATCATCATTTTTAAATATCAAAATTACTACTACATTCTTCCAATCTTTAATAGATCTTTATCAATTATAATTCCATCATTCCTGTGAGCTTTTCTCTTTTTCATAGATTTTGTTGCATTTCGTTTAAAATGCTGGATAATTCAGAAGATATAGTAATTATAGGGGATACATTGTTTTCTTGTTCTTTATTGCTTTATAAAATCTTCACAGAATTCTTTTATAAGTTTGATGATATCACCTTTCTTTTTTGTAATAGTTCTATTTTTGCTTCTTATTGCAGAAATAAGTTTTCTACTAATTTCAAGATATTCTTTTACACTTTTGCAATTGTTATTCTCTTCAATAGCTTTCCTTGCTAATTCACAATTATATTTTTTATATCATTATTGTATATTTTTTATATCATTTTACAAAACTCTAGATATTTACTTCTTAATGGATAATTTTTATATAATTTTATATATTTTTCTTTTCTTCATACATTATCAAAAATCAATAGAAATTTTTTTATAAATTGCTTCTTTATTGCTCCAGTTATTTTTGTTGCTGTTCTTAATGTATCAGATAACTTTCCTATTGATTTTATTTAAATCTGAACTATCTTCAAAATATATACTTTAGATAGTCTGCAAGTTTTAATTTAAATACATTGGAATGTTATTAAAGATTAGGAATATCAAATGTTAATATTATTATTTTTAATGATTTTGTCTCTTTAGTTTTACATTAACATGTCTTATATATCTCACAAATTGATGATCCCTTCCTATATTGAAGTTATTAAAAACACTGCAATTTTAAATACATAATTTATGTTAGTTAAAATATAATCCAATTCTGCTGTACTTCATTTGGATGCTTATTAATGGGTTTCTATTATTTTATATAACTTTCTGGGGAGGGGGGGGTATAGTAACTTTTGTTTTAATTTTATCTATGTTGAGTTACTATTAATTACATTTATTGATGTTTCAGTTAATATTCAGGGATTCTTAGGTGGCCTTTATCCTCTGATTGCTTATAGTGATCTTAGAATAGTTTATGATCTTACTTATATCATGTTAATTTACATAATTCTTGCTTTATATTGTGATACATAAATAATTTGATATTTGAATATGATTCAGCTAATGTACATGTGGGTTTGCTTGGATTCACCCTATAGTTTTTCATTTGTTGACAGATTTGTATTAGTTTTATATAACTTGCTAAGAGATTTATAATGACTTCCACTTTAATAATTAAAAGTGGGAATTGTAGGCATCAGAAAAATAAATATTAAAGGTAAGGTTAAAAAACCAGTCCTTTTATAAGATTTTTTAAACATAGTTTGTATTTATGGGAAGACAAATTTTTTTTGTAGATATTAATTATTCTAAATATATGTATACTTCAACACTGAAGCTTATCAATAAATTGACAGAAAGAATACCAATAATATTCCCAACATCTACATGAATAGAAGAGTTTAAATTTCAATTTAAATCTTAATTGCCCCTTTAGTTCCAAGTTACAATATGTATTTAATATTTATTTTGTATTTAAGTGCCCTAAAATACTTCCAATTATTCCTAAGATATATCAATGAATTGTGCTAATGCATACTAGTATAGCCTTGTTTAATGATTTTCATTGCATTTATAATAATTGTTTTTTGTCTCTAGCTCTGTGTACTGTTTTAGTCTCAGGAGTTTCTTTAAAATTCAAGTATTAAAAGTGATAGAACCAAGCTCTAATAGATGAATCTTGAGTGTTAACATGTGGCATTCTAGTTTCCTAATCATTATTCATTCTGGATTCCAAACAGATTGGTTACTGCCCGTTTTATTTTGTTCACTCTTGCTAAGGACTAATGCTATTTTAATAATAATCACTTGTTTAGTTTGATTGTCAATTTCTTAACAATTTATTTTTAAAAATACTACATTACTACCTATTTTGGGTTTTGTACATAGATGGCAGGTTTAATCAGAGCAGCAGCAAAATTTTAATTTATTCAGATGTGGCTTGATGCAATGGGAATCTTTCAGGTTATTATTTTCAAAAATAAAATTACATTTTAATTTAATTTTAAAGTATAATTTTACATTATAAACAAATTTTCATTTATTTCAATGATGTTTTATGAATGAAAATAAAATTGATTTAATATCTATATATTTATTAATGTTTTTTAAAGATTCAATATGAGGCAATATAACATAAATTAGAAGCTCAAGCATAAGTTAATTTTTTGATACAAATTAAATCTGTCATAAATTTTAAAATTATTTTGCTTTAATCATTGACTAAGTTTCAAAATACTAATTATAATTCAAAGTAAAAACTATTTACATACAAAATTAATATTTCATTATTTCTATGTTTAATTTGTGCAAAAAAATGCTAAGATCTATAATAATTATTCTTTTTTTCTATGGTTATCTCTGCCTTTATTAGTAATAAATTTATATTGCATTGCATTAAATCATGTGTTGAGGAATTATCTAAAATGTTTAATATAGAATAAGACCAAACTAAGAAGTGCTGTCCTAAATAATGCTTTTCCTCATAATAATCATGTGTATAAGTTAGATCAGCATGCTTTCTTTATGACAAAAATGAAATGGTTGGTTTCATTCTAAAGAAACCAATAATAAGCTATTTAACATTCTCATGACATTGGATGATTTTAAATAGAGATTAAAAAATATTTTAATTCATTTCCTCAACTAAAAGAATTTGAAAAAGATAATAAATAGCCTTTAAAGTCTAAAAATATACATATAAATTCTCCATAGAATATATATAATAAATCTTAAATATAAAAATCAATAAAACATTGAAATTATATAATTTTCTGGTAGATGATCTTATCCTCTATAGTATATGCTATTAACTATATCTTGTTTCAATTTTTATGGCATTTCTTCAACAATGTTTTTTATAAAAATTAATTAGTCAATATTTTCTGTCTTATAAAACTTCTCACTATATATATTGAAATAGTATATTCCTTTGGAATATATTTTGTTGTATAAATTAATTAAAAGAAGAGAATTTTTTTATTTATTTAAAAGTGTGATGTCATTAATATTTTAAAATATTAAGTTGTTATTATTATTGATATTTAAAGGCATTATATACTCTTTTTGTAAATAAAAGATTTTATTAATAGATAATATAAAAAGAAATTCATGTGTGTTTAATTTAAAAATATTAATTTTTAAGAATTGACAATTATTTGTTTTAAATGTACTTTTAAATAGACTGTGGCATTATTTATTGCCCTATTGCCAAATAGTCAAGATTAATTTCTTATCAAGATAACTGTTTTAATCACATGAATAAAGTTAGATGTTGAATTTTAAAAAAGGAAACATGTTTTTAATTTCTCAAAATGAACTAGTAAATAAATAGTTTTTATTAGACTTAAATGGATGATCTACTTTTTCATATTGTCATTATCACAAAGAGTATTACTTTATAATCATCAATTGCTACAAAAATCATGATTTCTCTACATCTTTGTTTAGGTCTATCTTTTATATTTTAAATAAAGCACCAATGTAGTGAAAGGATCATCTATTACATCATAACTTTGTATAATATTAATGGTAAATAAGTTAAAACTATAAAACAATTTATAAATTTTGATTAAGTATTTTTTATTTATAATAAGTTGCTTTTCACATAAATATCACACTGATATTAATTATTTAAAATTGTCAATCATTATGTATGTAATTATCAAAGTTATATGGAAGTAATATTTTCAAAAGATTTTAAATATAATCTTCAAAAATAATAGATCTGTAATAAATGATAGCTTGTTTTTATTTTATAGATATCACATTTCAACACAGATTATTGAAATATATAATCTGTGTTACTTAATTATATTTATAATTTTAAATAATGATTATTAAAATGGTAATGAATATTATATATATATTTATGAAAAAGAAAAAAAAGTTTTATATACGTAAAAACCTGCTATCGCTTGCATTAATGATCAATAGATGGAGCTTTACCAAGACCTCCAAACAAGCATATTCTGTTTACATAAATGTCAGAATCAATATTCACTGTCTCTTTCATTTTGCTCCACCCTCAGATCAGCTGATTTCAAGCTGATTTGCTCTCATCAGTGAAGGGATAGGAGTTATAAAACTAGACCTATAAACTGACTCCAAGCGTTTATGCAAAATGTTTCTATCAGTTTGCAAGCATGAATTTTTTAGACACATTAATGTCTTCAAACTCAGCCTATCAAACAAGATAGCTATATGGGTATGATTTCAGTTCAATTTCTCCACATAGTAAAAGTTTCTGCAATCTATATCATTGCAAGAAAACTTTAAAGGTACATTTATGAAAAAGAAAAACAAGTTTTATATATGTAAAACCTGCTATCGCTTGTATTAATAATCAATAGATGAAGCTTTACCAAGACCTCCAAACAAGCATATTCTATGTACATAAACATCAGAGTCAATATTCACTGCCTCTTTCATTTTGCTCCACCCTCAGATCAGCTGATTTCAAGCTGATTTGCTCTCATCAGTGAAGGGATAGGAGGTATAAAACTAGACCTAAAAAAAAAAGAAACTTTTACTATGTGGAGAAACTGAACTGAAATCAGACCCATATAGCTATCTTGTTTGATAGGCTGAGTTTGAAGACATTAACGTGTCTAAAAAATTCATGCTTGCAAACTGATAGAAACATTTTGCATAAATGCTTGGAATCAGTTTTTAGATCTAGTTTTATAACTCCTATCCCTTCACTGATAAGAGCAAATCAGCTAGAAATCAGCTGATCTGAGGGTGGAACAAAATGAAAGAGACAGTGAATATTGATTCTGACGTTTATGTAAACAGAATACACTTGTTTGGAGGTCTTGGTAAAGCTCCATCTATTGATCATTAATACAAGTAATAGCAGGTTTTTACATATATAAAACTTGTTTTTCTTTTTCATAAATGTACCTTTAAAGTTTTCTTGCAATGATATAGATTGCAGAAACTTTTATTATGTGGAGAAACTGAAATAAAATCAGACCCATATAGCTATCTTGTTTGATAGGCTGAGTTTGAAGACATTAACGTGTCTAAAAAATTCATGCTTGCAAACTAATAGAAACGTTTTGCATAAACGCTTGGAGTCAGTTTTTAGGTCTAGTTTTATAACTCCTATCCCTTCACTGATGAGAGCAAATCAGCTTGAAATCAGCTGATCTGAGGGTGGAGCAAAATGAAAGAGACAGTGAATATTGACTCCGATGTTTATGTAAACAGAATACGCTTGTTTGGAGGTCTTGGTAAAGTTCCATCTATTGATCATATATATTATACCGGACAAAAGCTTTAGACTCGCATAAACTGACCGCCAGGGCGCCACTAGTCCGAAATTTGGAACTAGACATTTATTTTTAAGGGGTTACAGGATATGCGAATCGAATGCGCCGGACTAGCTCAATCAAGCAAATGAGATCTATGTTTTGTTTAGTGAGTTGGAAAGGTAGCAACAGAAAACAAAATCAACTAAGTAAATAAATAATTTTATTAAAAGTATGATTAAATAAACATAAATCTAAATAATAATCATTAAAGCACACTTAAAATATGTACTACATGTACATTCGTCAAAATTGAACTAAAATATTTATAAGGCTTTGAGAGCGATTTCCTGCACATGAAAGAGTGCAAAATACTGGCAGTAGCAGAAGTATTAGTAAGTATACAGTGATCTCACGCCAGACAGAGGAAGTTAGCTTCCTGCTTATAACCCATAGTTAGGAAAAGATATTTATGTCGAAACAGAAGAAATATGAAAGCAGCTTCCAAAACATTAATACTAATAATAAAAAGGGTGTTGAAAGTTATTACTTTCAATCGATTGACCTCCCTCTGAGTGAGACAGGCTAGGAGCTCACAATCTACCTATTGAGAGGGTTAAAACGATCGTACGTGCCCCTAATAAACGAATTGGAAGCTTGAAGAAATAAAACTAAGAACTATTATATTTCTTAATAGTCTAAGGAATAAGAAAGTAGCTTCCAAAACATTAATAATAATAAAAAGAGTGTTGAAAGTTATTACTTTCAATCGATTGACCTCCCTCTGAGTGAGACAGGCTAGGAGCTCACGATCTCACGATCTACCTATTGAGAGGGTTAAAACGATCGTACGTGCTCCTAATAAACGAATTGGAAGATTGAAGAAATAAAACTAAGAACTATTATATTTCTTAATAGTCTATTATAAATAAAGTTTCACGACATAAGTAGAACTAATAATAAAATGAGTTACGAGCCAGAAGTCAATTAAAATAGTCTGTAATATCCAGACAGCTTTCTATAATAAAAGGGATGTGAAATTATAAATAAACTACTATCTTACTTACTAAGACTTAAATAGGACAGACAGTAATAAGTTTGAAACTAGCACTCGTTAAAAAAAAAATTTCAAGCACACAGAAATCGAATTACATAAGATATAACTTAAAAAACATTTATATTTAAAAACAAAAGGGAACAAATCTAAGACAACATTATTTAAATTGCAAAAATGTAAGGTACCTTAATAATTTATTTCAATACTAGTGCACTAGACTTCTTAGGTTAGTCCGTTGCTCTGGATTCACTGACAGTAGGCTTGGGCGAGCTGGCTAGTGGTTTCTTTGGTGCCGGTTCTTATGGCATTGTAGGCAGTTAATGGAGACACAGGACATCCGAACCTGTCCTGGCGAGAAGCTTAGCACATCATGGTAAAGAAAATATTCTTGCTGTAGGTTTAATGTACATTCTAGGTAGAATAATTACTGGATCAGCTTTCAGAATATGCAGGAATATTTCTTTCCAAGTATTTTGGCAGGAATCGTGCAATTCTCCTGTCCGAGTTGGTGTCTGTCTCTTTGCGCTGGTGCAAGTATTCTAGCTGATCCCAGTATTGAAAGCTAGTCCCTCTTAAACCAATGGCCTGATTCAGCCTGTTACATCTGAATCATCTCTTCTACCAATTACCAAACTTTTTCTTTTTAATTAAAATTTAAAAATTCTCGATCTAGATAACAATAGTTATCTAATTAACAAAATAAATTGCCCTTTACAGATCTAGGAATGAACTAATGAAAAATTCTTTTCTTTTTGTTTTCTTTCTTTTTTAATTAGCCTTATCAATCTAAATCCCCAAATCTGAAAAGCAATCTATTTGTACACTTTACTTTTACATAAATTTAACAAAAAAAAATAATCTTAGTTTTTTTTTTTTTTTTTTCAAAATTAAAAATTAAAAACCAAATATAACTGTGGTATTAAAATATAATTCCCACGCACATACATATATATTTGTACAAGCATTAAAAAAAAAACTTTTAATCAAGTTTTACAAACGAAACCTTATATAAAAATTTATTTTATTTTCTTCACCCCTATAAAACTATAATTTTTGTAATGGTGTCTTAAACATCCATTACAATATATATATGACATTTAACTGATATTCTATTTTCAATGAGATATTATTGATATGTTTAACTTGATATTATTTGTTAGTTCCAGTTATAAATATTTTTGTTTTTATTTTATAATGATTTTGTTTTTGTGGTGAATACTCTATTAAGCATGGGTGATGTATAGATCTTTATAAATAATACAGCAATAATGAAAAATTACTATTTAAATATTTTATATATAAAATTTTTAGAATAGTTGTTATTTTTATGCCGTTACCTAAAATATTGTAGTAGAGAGTTAACCTTATATTTAACAAGCATTTCAGCTATTGCTTAATTTTATAGCTCTCAGTGTATAGGTTACTGTGATACTAGGAATTGAGATACGGATAACTTGGTTTGTTTTGGCAATGTTTCATATTGTTGATCATAGATGGGTATGTTAATTTTATGTATTAATTTAGATATTGGTAGCCATTACAATTACATTATGGTTATTTTATTTTTTAAATAAATTATTTTTTTCTTTTATTATTGATTATTACTTAAATTATGAGATATTGATATGCCAAATTAATAAGTGTCCAAATACAACTCATGTTGTTTAAACTTGTCTTTTCTTTTAAGATTTATTATTAGTTGGAATAAGTTCATTTTGTAATTTATAACTTTTCAATATTTGTTTGTTATTGTAATTTTACTATTAAATTTAACTTTTTTCTTTGGTATTTTCTTATATTAATTATCCATATTAAATT
Source organism: Epiperipatus broadwayi (assembly GCA_028023455.1). NCBI lineage: Eukaryota > Metazoa > Onychophora > Udeonychophora > Euonychophora > Peripatidae > Epiperipatus > Epiperipatus broadwayi. The sequence continues at coordinate 12,472,509 of JAQFVV010012413.1, forward strand.
ATATTTGATTATTGGAAAGTAGTCTAGATTTAGTATCTAGTGATGCCTTCTATGATAAAAAAAAAAGCTGGGTTTGAGCTGTCTACTAGAAACAATATTTTATTCAAAAAAATAAAGATATATTATTAACATGTCAAACAGATAAAGCTAATTTAAAATGAAATGATAAAAAATATTTCGGATTGTAATGGAAAAAGGATTGAATAAAATTTATGAAAAATATTTCAAGATTGTTAACATGAAGTACATTTTTATTTTTTTTATTAATAATTTATTTTGAATCAAATAGAATTTAGCTGGATAAAATATTTTAGAATTTTAAAACATCTTGGGTCTTTAATATTAATTATTTTAGCTATTGATTTTTGTTTTAAATCGAATGTTAATATTTCTTCACATTACTTTCAAAGCTACATAATGCTTATATACATATATTCTCAATGTCTTTATTTAATTAAAAAATAAATTTCTTTTAAATTGTTTGTGGTTGAGCAGCACAAATATAAGCTTTGTGATTATGTTTAGTGTTAGTCATTTGTTCTTTTGTACAAAATATTTAATTACTTTATGCAGTATATTTTGAAATTTTTAATTTATACTATAGAAATAAATAACTTGTCTAAAAAAATTAGATCTGCAAAGAATTTACCGAAAAATTATTTACTTGTTAAACATATTTGTTATACTGTAGTTGTTTTAAAAATCGTATATGTAAAGTATTTCATATTTATGGCGTTGTATTTGATACTAGGTAAATAATATAAAACTTAATAAAGTTTAAATGTAAATTATCATATGTAAAACATATCAAATCAAACAATAATGATTTCTGAAAACAAAAAAAGATAAGTGTAATAAAACAAAAATTGAGATTTTATTAAAATTAAAATATTTAAAATCGACAGATTCTTTGCATTCTTATATATTGTACAGTCTAGAAAATCCATCCTTACTTTTTGAAGCTCTAGTATGGTTTTAAAAAAAATGTCTTTGATATAGTTTTACTTAAGGATTTGTAAATAAGTTGTTATTGTTATTGTTATTAATAGTTTTATTGTTATTTAGTTCAGGTTTATTTATTTATTATGATATGTGCTTTGTTTTGCAATGATGGATTTTAATAGCAGTGAATATATATAAAATTTACAAGTGTGTATATAAAGAAATAATTGTTAGCAGTAGTATTTAAATTGCTAAATATAGTTATATTGTACCTTTATTTATTTATTTATTTTTTAAAAAAATTATAAAACTTTTAGTAATATTATTCTGGTTGTTTAGTTATTCATTTGATTTGTAAATTACAACATAAATTTTTCAATGTAATATATATATATATATTATTGACCATTATTTTTATTTATTTTGTTATTTAAAAAACTATTTTAAAATTGCTAAACAATAGTGTTAAAGATTTTTTTTTAATCAGCACATGAATTTACAACAATAGGCTAGAAGCTGGCTATGAAACACAGGTCATTATTATTATGATTAGTTAAAAAAACCAAAGAAGGAAGAAGACATAACTTTTGTTCGTGATTTCCCCAAATTCTTATTATAAATCTTATTACAATAATTATTGGATTAAGGTTTAGTACTAAAGATGATTTGCTAAGTTCAACTTTTATCATTTTGGGGTGATTTGCCTCCTCTTCTTGACAATCTAACACCATTGGAAGTTTGTGAAACATAAAACCTAAAAGTAAACTGGGGTTCATAAATAAGCTGGGGTTCATAAATAAGCTAAAAAAATAGCAATTTATAATTGTATTTATATACCCTATTATAACTTCTAAATTTCTTAATGATCCAAAGTGATATTCAACTTAACTGCATATATAATTCAATATCAAGAAAATGACTGAAATCAATTGTTTTAACAACAAGAAACAAATCTATAAATTCACTGATAATATGTACATATTTTAACATCACATTGAGCCATTTTTAGGATGAATAAAATAAGTGAAAGTGCTTGAAATAACTGTCTGATTTGAAAATGGAGGGACTTAAAGCAATTAGATGCTAACTACAATTTATCTTATTTTTCTTTTGTCTATTTTTTTTTGTAACATTTAAATATATCTTTATGAAAAAAATATACAACTGAAATATTTGGAAACTAACTTATAATTTTTTTTTTAATGTTAAAATCTTAAGAATGATGAAAGTATGTTTTAATATATATATTTGTTTATTTATTTTATAGACATTTTATAGCTTAAACTATGTGAATATGTTGTAATTATAAATATATATAGTTTTTTTTATTTGATTCACGTTTGCATACGGTATACTAAATAATAAATGTCATTTGTCAATTTAAATTGGAAAGCAATAAATTATATTTTATTGCATATGAGTTGTATAAATATACAAATTTTATAGAACTGTATTTATAAATAATATCATTGTTTAATAATTATCTTAGTTCTTCAATTATTATTCACACAATTTGTTTGCATTTTATTCATGTCCACTAATTCTCATAAGTTAAAATATTTAATATTTTATACTTGTATGCATTATATCTTAGTGCCAATATTTCATATGCTAGTCATTATCTTTATTTATATTTCAGTCTGTTGATGTTTAAATTTATTTTTTGGTACAAACATTACTTATTGTTTATTGAGGTTTAAATTATGGTTATAACTTTAGTCAACTATTGTGAAGTTTTTATCTTGGTATTGCTAGTTGCAGTATGGCCTTAGTATGTCAGGCCTTATTTATTATAGTTATTATTATTGTGTTGGAATTAGCGGATAAATTCTCCATCTGTATTGTAATTGTTCATGAGTTGATAGTGCTTATGTTTCCAGTGATTGTAATCACATATTTCTAGGTACCTATTGTTGTTGTTTTCGGTGAGCCTCTCCGTGTATTTTTCTGATGCACTGAGACAAGGTCCAGGCATCCTATTTTGCCTCAAATGTAGGTGTTATTTTGGAAGCCACCATGCTTTTGATATATTTATTCTAGTTGCTCTGCAGAGTCTTCTTTTTAAATCTATCACTCATGAGGTTTAATTAAAACTAAATTTTCCACCATAATGAGGTTGTTTACATTTTAGTATGTAATGTCAAAATAAGTTTGTTTGAAGGATGTGATTCCTTCAGGATGCACTCAGTTAGATTAGTGCTTTAAAGTGTAAGAATGTCTGTGTTTTGTGCTATCATGATTTGTAATCATTCACAAACCAACCAACAATATTTTATAATTGTAAATGTTTGAATTTATAAGCATATAGCCAGTTGGTATAATCCACACATGTTATGTATATGTTATGATCATCCAGAACTTTTCCAATGGAGGTGTAAATCACTTAGTTATTCTTAAATGTTTATTTAGATGATTTACATTATGTGGACATTGGATTTATAACTTACGTTTGTATAAATGACTTCTTATAAATGGCTCATTCATTGAATCCATTTAATATTTGCTTAATTCAGCCATTTAGTTATTTTTTACTTTAAAGTAGTATTTATATAAAAAAAATATATTAAAGAAATCCATCTATGATCTCCATTACTAATATAATGAGATATCTACAATTTATTTATCTATTTGTGTATTTATATAATTTTATAACAGCTTATACAATTCCTATGTGAATATAAATTGCAAATTATAAGTGTTATTGTTAAACCTGGAACTTGATTTGCATATAAAAAAAATAATATTTAAAAAACAAAACTACTATTATGTTTTCCAGATATATATGTGTATTTATGCTATTATATAAATCTAAAATCGCAATCTTGAAATAAAGCTATATCATTTATTTTACATAAAAGAATGACTTTGAGTTTTATTTGAGATTTATTAATTTTCTTTTCTCTATTTTTAGTAAATCAGTTCTATAAGCTAGCAGATATGAAAATATTAAATTATTGGTAATTTCAATTGAATAGGTATATTCTGTATTCAATAAAATTTCTTTTGTTCCTAATTATATTTGGTATATAATTAATTGTAAGTTAAATTAACCCTGAGAACTAATTAACAATGTACTCTAGTCAATGCTCTATATTATTAAGTTTGTTTTATATAGTTACTCATGGTAACAGTATATTTTTAGTATATTCATTTTGAGACAGTTTCTTTTCTCTTAATATATGTATAACATGCTATTATATAAGTTATTACACTTCTTATATATATATATATATATATATATATATAATAAGTAGATATATATATATATATATATATATTATACTTAATGTTTTCATGGTTATATGATGTAGATAAATTATAACTTTTTGAGATATACCGTGTATTATTTTCCATTGAGCACCGATATTTCGACGGAATAGCAACCGCCATTTTCAAGGTTAACTTTTGAAAGAAAAACCATTAGATCTTAACAAATAACGTGACTGTGTGCGAGATGAGAAATGAGATTCCAGTTCAGCATTCACAATATGAGGCTTATCAAAATGTTTATTTTCCTTAGTATTTTTACCTGTTAATTTTAAGTTAATATTGGATAAAAAGAGAGGTTTCCACATAGCTGGAATACGTTGTGCTTCATCAGTTCTATTTAAACCAGTAGGTCTCTTTAATATTTCAATTAACTCTCTCATGGTTCTTAAATCATATCTTTCCATATGCTTTTGAAAAAAAAATTAGCATATCAATTTTTACTTCCCATTATTTAGAAACTGGTCACAAACCTAATTTTAACAATACAAAAATACTTGCTAATTTATAACGGGTATTGTATTTTATATATATATTGTACCAAAGTACATTGATATTTAATTAATTTTGTGAGTCCCATGTTTTAAAATATAAAAATTTAAAATTAAAAAAATAAAATGTAAAAACTAAAGAGCAGAGGGGAGGGGGAATTTGTTATCAAATAAAATAAACTGCAAAATGATGTTTAAAATAATAAGATTTTTTTTGTTTAAAAGAGAAAAAAAGTCTTGTAATAAAAAAGTGATTTAATATTCTTTAAATGAATTTATAATAAAATAATAAAGAGATTTCGTTTTATCTTATAATAAAATAATTAAATGTATGTGCATGTCTGTATGTAATTTTTAATAAAAAATAGAAGCAAAAGCTGATTTTATTTCACGAGATGAAAGACGCTGCTGCAAATAAAGTTTTTCATTGTTTAAAACAGTATAAATATCTCAACTTTTGATCATTCGAGGTCTGACTTTTTCATTTTTTTAATAAAATATTTTTTGAAGTAAAATCTCTAAAAAATGTTGCATTGTTAAAACCAACATGTTTGCAGTCGACCAAAGCTGCTCTCTATGCATCTAAGATCTGCAATTAGTTCAGAAAGTGATCATGTTTAAATAGACTAAATGGACAGTGGAGTGTGGGTATGCCAAACCAGCCACAAAAATCATACCATGTCACAGGATCTACGGAGAAATCATTTTACTGTTCGTCAGTGAGTTAAGAAATAATTCCATTATGCTGTTTTCATCGTATTTAAAAAAAATCCTAGGTAATTATTTGACTTTGATATCTTAACTTTCCTGATTTCTTTTTAAAATAAAAGATAGACTTTATTAAAAGAACTTTAAACTTTTTGAATTAAACTTAAATAAGAGAATAAACTTTAAACTTCAAAAGATAATATTTGCAATAATAAAAATAAGTAAAATTAGCTTCTATTAAAAAATAATATTTTTGAAACAATGGCATGCACGTGTGTGTGATTTGATTTTTTAAACTTAAAAAAAAAGAAATAAAATATGATATAATGTGTATAATTTATTTGCTAAAATAATATATTAAAATGCTTTATTTTAATCTTTAAAAAAGAAGTGTGTGTGTTTCATTATAAGATAAAACGATTAATTTATTTTAAATATAAAAAAACACTTAAATTATTTTTCTTAAAATATTTATGTTTATTTTGATATGTGCAGGTAAGTATAAATATTTATTTTCTTAATAAAAGTAGGAGAAAAAAAAATCTAATTATTAATAATAGTATTTCAGAAAAAATTCGCTAAGTTAAATCTATAAATGTTTTGGCATTTAGTCTAATGTTATTATTATTGGTTTTAAAGGATTGAAGTATTATTTTGCTTGGTTCAAAAAAATTATTTTAGTTTTTTTTAAAAAAGCAGTAATAGCTTAGAGGGGACATTTAAGATATCTTTTGTTTGTCTATTAGTGGGTAGTTGGAAACCGATTGAGCTAGCAGGGATTTTTCAGGTACCAAATTATGCTGATCAGATAGACATGCTAATTCTAATGTAATTAGCTGGTGCCTAAGGGATTTTTTTTCTTCTTTAAAAAATAAAAATAAAGTGTTTATTTGGTCAGTGTATATTTGGTAGTCGAGTGTTGGGTGTTATTGATAGTTCACTATTGATGATAGTTGACACTTTACCTGAAAACCAACCACTTTCTGGAAGGGAAGTTTAGGAGGACAAAGTATAATAAAATATTAATTTTTATTTTTATTTGTCGATGGATGTTGTTGTTTCCCATAGTTTAAGTAGTAAATTTTAAGTGGTAGCTTATTTTTTAGACTTGAGAGGCAGTTGGTTCATTTGGCACATCAACATGGCACAAAATTGGTTCATTTGGCACATCAGCATGGCCCGAGAACTAGATGTTTCGAATGAAAGAAACGATGGAAGTTGTAGTTTGGAGGGGCATATAGTGCATTAACATAGATAGTTGGATGTTTATTAGGTGCAGTAACATGGTTCAAAATTTGATGTTTTAAATGGAAGAACTGATGGAAGTTGTAGTTTGGAGGAGCATATGGTGCATTAATGTAGATAGTTTGAGGTTTATTAGGTGCAGTAATTTGGCCCAAAATTTGATGTTTAAAGTAGAGGAATTGATAGAAGTTGTAGTTTAGAAGGGCATTCGGTGCATTAACGTAGATAGTTGGATGTTTAATAGGCACAGTAATGTGGCCCAAAAATTGACAGTTAAAGTGGAGGAACTGATAGAAGTTGTAGTTTAGAAGGGCATTCGGCATATTAATGTAGATAGTTGGACATTTAATAGGTGCAGTAATGTGGCCCAAAATCTAGTTGTTTAAGTGATAGAACCATAGTTGAATGGTCATTTGCACATTAACATAGGACCAATGTAAAGGTCAATTGGACATTGATGTAGAGATTTAAAGGAGCCTGAAAATAATCATAGCAAATGATAGGATTACTATAAAACATAGTTGGGAATTCATTTGGCGAATCAACGTGGCTTGAAATTGGTGGTTTAAATAGAATAAACAACTTGAATTGTAGTTAGTTGTTTAGATGGTGGGTCAAAGTTGACCATTGTTAATATAGGGGATATTTATTGAAGAGAAGTTTAAAAAAGGTATTGGTAGTACTTGTATTTTTTTTCCCAAACAGGCTAGCTTTGGTGTGTGATAAAAAGTTGATTTTCGTGGATGTTAGAACATAGAAACATAATTTTTTAAGATAAAAAAATAAAACACACTCCAAATGAGGAAGATAGATGAACATGAGGCATAGAATTAGAACTAAGAGAGTGGAGGTTGACTGTATATACGTTTGAAAATTTAAAATGTTTTTTGTGTGTGTTTGGTTAAAATAATGCTAGATAGAATGGATAGAAAGAAATAGCCACCTGATCAGTTATAGAATAGAATTATACTGGAATTAAAATTATAGTGAATAAATAGGAATACACATGTACAGTTAAACAAATGTTAAATAAATAAAACTAGATTGTTTATAGGTTTAAATTTTGGGAAAACTAAAATGCTCAGAATGATATTTTAGTTTAGAGGAGGGATGGAGATAATGTACAAAAGTACATTGATATTTAATTAATTTTGTGAGTCCCATGTTTTAAAATATAAAAATTTAAAATTAAAAGAATAAAATGTAAAAACTAAAGAGCAGGGGGGAGGGGGAATTTGTTATTAAATAAAATAAACTGTAAAACACTTTAAAGTAATAAGATTTTTTTGTTTAAAAGAGGAAAAAAGGTCTTGTCATAAAAAAATGGTTTAATATTCTTTAAATGAATTTATAATAAAATAATAAAGAGATTTCGTTTTATTTTATAATAAAATAATTAAATATATATATGTGTGTGTATGTAATTTTTAATAAAAAATAGAAGCAAATGCTGATTTTATTTCATGAGATGAAAGACACTGCTGCAAATAAAGTTTTTCATTGTTTAAAATAGCATAAATATCTCAACTTTTGATCATTTGAGGTCTAACTTTTTCATTTTTTTAATAAAATATTTCTTGAAGTAATATCTCTAAAAAATGTTGCATTGTTAAAACCAATGTGTTTGCAGTCGACCAAAGCGCTCTCTATGCATCTAAGATCTGCAATTAGTTTGGAAAGTGATCATGTTCAAATAGACTGAATGGACAGCGAAGTGCGGTTATGCCAAACCAGCCACAAAAATCATATCATGGCACAGGATATACAGAAGAATTATTTTACCAGTCATCGATGAGTTAAGAAATAATTCCATTATGCTGTTTCCGTCATATTTAAATAAAATTTTAGGTAATTATTTGACTTTGATATCTTAACATTCCCAATTTCTTCTTAAAATAAAAGATAGACTTTATTAAAGAACTTTGAACTTTTTGAATTAAACTTAAAAAAGAGAATAAACTTTAAACTTCAAAAGATAATATTTGCAATAATAAAAATAAGTAAAATTAGCTTCTATTAAATAATATTTTTGAAACAATGGCATGCACGTATGTGTGATTTTATTTTTTAACTTAAAAAAAGAAATAAAATATGATGTAACATGTATAATTTATTTTCTAAAGTAATATATTAAAATGTTTTATTTTAATCATTAAAAAAGAAGTGTGTGTGTTTCATTATAAGATAAAACAATTAATTTATTTTAAATTTTAAAAAAAACACTTAAATATTTATGTTTATTTTGATATGTGTGGGTAAGTATAAATATTTATTTTCTTAATAAAAGTAGGAGAAAAAATCTAATTCTTAATAATTGTATTTCAGAAAAGATTTGCTAAGTTAAATCTATAAATGTTTTGGCATTCAGTATAATGTTATTATTATTGTTTTTAAAGGATTGAAGTATTATTTTGAATGATTTGGGAAAATTATTTTAGTTTTTTTTAAAAAAGTAGTAGTAGCTTAGAGAGGGCTGAAGATTTCTTTTGTTTGTCTATTAGTGGATGGTTGGAAACCGATTGAGCTAGCAGGGATTTTTCAGGTACCAAATTATGCTGATCAGATAGACATGCTAATTCTAATGTAATTAGCTGGTGCCTAAGGGATTTTTTTTTCTTCTTTAAAAAATAAAAATAAAGTGTTTATTTGGTCAGTGTATATTTGGTAGTTGAGTGTTGGGTGTTATTGATAGTTCACTATTGATGATAGTTGACACTTTACCTGAAAACCAATCACGTTCTGGAAGGGAAGTTTAGGAGGACAAAGTATAATAAGATATTAATTAATATTTTTATTTGTCGATGGTTGTTGTTGTTTCCCATATTTCATTAGTAAATTTTAAGTGTAGTTTATTGTATCAGAAGAGGCGAATATAAAATTATTTGTGAAAATGGATTTAAAGTAATTGAACGTAAATTATATAACAAATTTGAGAAAAAAGTTGATTTTTTATTTAATAAGCGATATCCACATACTTATAAGGATTTAAACTTTGTTAATTTATCAAATAATAGGATACATTTAATTCAGAAATATGTTTTAAGTCACGGAGCTAAATACATTGGTGGTATTTGAAATGATTATAATTTGGAACTAATTGCAACTGTTCAAAACACATTTGAAATGATTCCTGGTAATGATAATTTTGCGGATGATATTATTAAGAAAATTAATTGCAATAAATTTGATACAATATCTTATGATAAATCATGGCAATTGGTTATTTCGGAATTTAAATGGAAATTGAAGATTGTTAATATGATTTTTTTGAAAGAGAATAAAGGTTTGCGTATGTGCTTGTTGATGAAATATCAATATATTAATAAAATTAAAATGCAAATGGACAAACTTGGTTTCTTTTTAATTGAAGATTATAATATGGATGGTCAAAGAATAAAGTTTATTAACAATATTTTAAAAAGTGCTAAAAATAAAGTTTTAAATAATAATGTATACTATATGATATATCATTCTTGTGCTATATGTCCTCGTATTTTTGCAAATATAAAATTATATAAAGAAGGTAATCCTTTGTGAGTTATGATAGATTTTGGTGGTTCCTTCATATATCAGACTTCTAAATATATTGGTAAACTTTTACAAGACTTTTTAGGATTTGGGGAAAATACTATTGCTTCATTGTTTGACTTTGTAAATAGTATTGAAAATTTAATTATTGATGAAAATGATATTATTGCTTCATTGGATGTTACAGAAATGTATGGATCTATTGATAGAATGAATTCCATAAAAATAATTGAACATGCATTAAAAAGTAAAAATATTTGTAAATATATGATAAAATTTATCATTGATTCTTTAAAATTTTTTAATGATGACATTGTTGCATCTTTTGAAGGTCAATATTATAAAATGACCAAAGGTTGGCCTATGGGATTGCCTGTAGTTGCACAAGTTTGCAATTTCGTTTTATCTACATATGAGAGTAGTATTTTAAATATGTGTACCTTTGGAGATATTAAAATTTACAAAAGATATGTGGATGATGTTTTTGTCTCTGGAAACAATAATAGTATAAATTTTCTTATAGAGGAATTAAATAAGTTGAATGGGTGAAATGGACTATTGAAAAAGAACAGGACAATAAGATTAACTATTTAGATTTAATGATCACAAGAGATAACAGTATATTAAATTATAAACTAATAATTAAGCCACTGCAAAAAAGAGGATATATAAATTGTAAATCAAAAGTACCAATGATGCATAAGATGGCAAGTTTTAAATCTTTTTTGTTTCGGAATGAAAAATTATGTCATCACCAAAGTGATAAATTGAAAAATATTGAGATATTTGCCAAGGAATTGCTTAATGTTGGTTATAAAATGGAACAAATAAACAATACTTTATGTCAATTTAAAAAAAATTATTATAATTTAAAAGAAATGAAGATTAATAATAAAAAATGGATATCTATTCCATTTATTTCAAATCCACAAGTAAAATTTTTTAAGGATTTATATAAAAATGTATTTAATGTTTCATTCTACGTTCCAAACAATATTAATAAATTAGTTAATAATTCTAAGGATGTCATACCTGTCAAGCAAAAAAGTAATGTCATATATCAAATTTTTTGTGATTGTATGCTATCATATATAGGTGAATCTAGGTGCAGCATTGAGAAAAGATTGAAGGAACATGAATTGTTATATAAGCATGTAAAAAATAAAAATAATGGTCATTTAATATTTTCTTCAGTTTTCTTTGATCATGAAAAAGCATGTAAATATAAATTTAAATTTAATTTTGAAAATGTGAAAATTCTTCATGAAGAGAGAAACCATAGTAAAAAAAAAATTAAAGAGGCAATTTTTATAAACAGAAATAAAACGCATTTAATAAATCGACAAGCTTCTAACATTAAAATACGAGATTCATGGAATTTGAATTGATGACGTTTGCTTCCGCTTTTGGTTTTTGAATTTAATGGCAGTTGAGGCAGGTTAGAAAGTAACCAAAAGTACTTCTGCGGATTTAAAGATTGTTTGTAAACCATTAAAAATATTATTTTAATTATCATTACAATATTGTTTTTAATTAATGGATATTTTATTTATTTTACATATATATATATATATATATATATATTCCATTATTCAACTCAATATATATATATATATATATATATATATATATATATATATTGAGTTGAATAATGGAAGATATGTTATTTCTTCTTGCATGGCACATAGATTTTATTATAATTTGCAGGTTACTATGAAGCTTGATTAATTTATGGGTGTTTTATAGATATGTTTTATCCAAATATTTTTTTTATTTATAACATATCGTATTCCATTACAATTGTCAACCAACATTTTGGGCATTCCTTTCTCAGTATATGTGTATGATATGCTATAGTCATATTTTTTCCATTACTATATATATATATATATATATATATATATATATATATATATATATGAAAGGCTTATTGTATCAATAAGTGAGATGATATATGCACAAACTTCTTCATATTTGGAAAGATTTTTTTTAAAAAAACATTCTTAATTTAACATTTTTCCTATTGGTGGAACTTTAATGTTTTTTTTTAAATCAGTTATTGTAGTACCTCTACAACCATCTTTCTACCTTTTATCACCCAGTGGATGACTTGTGTGATCAAGATGAAATATTGGTATAACAATATTTAAATTTTTTAACACAGAAGAACCCGCAAAATATGTCTTATATATATATATATATTGTAATGGGCAAGCATGATGATCGAAAGCAAAACTTCCCTTTTATTTATGTATAATACGAAATTCTTAAAATTCAAAATTGTCCACCTTCCACTACCACAAGCAGAGAGAACTTACGGATATAAATGAGTCTATATCCGTACTTGACTGAACCTGTAACGATACATGTATAGCCCCAGGTTATCTTTCCCGGTCAACTGTCTCTTGACTGCTGTAAGATTTAAAGAGTTACTGTGCTTGGATCATTTATAAATATTAATGGGATCAAAATACTGCACCACCAGCCTCATGTGTTAATTCAGTACTCAAAATGAATAATAATTATTCCCCCAAACCCTATGAATATATTACTGTCTGGAGTGGCAAAGAATGAGATGAAACAGATTTAAATCAATAAGAGATATTTAATACAATAAATTAAACAACAAAAAAAATCACTTTAAATCACTTACACACAATAAAACAAATTATATGTTATAATGCTACAAGTAAAATATAAAAAAAGATCCTATAAATAATTATACATTTATAGTCATCACTCCATGTATATAAAAAAGTTTAAATATTGTCTGTATCACTCAAATTAAGAATTGGCAATTATCTAAATTAAAGGTATGTGCATATATATATATAGACAAAGGTGTAGTATACATATTTTATCTAGGTTTATTGAGTCTCTGAAGGAAGTTGAGGTCTTACCGTCCACCACGTGGAATTCCTCCACTTCTTTAGCAAGAAATGGTCACTCCTAAGTTGGATTTGGTTTGTGGGAACTCCTCCATATTAAAACATCAAGGATATGGCAAAACAAATCCTTCAGCAGGTTATTACATGTAGACAGGAACCATTTGAGCATGGTGAGTCTGAATCAGCCAGCGATCATGATGGCCCTTTGTTACCCATTCTTGATGTGTCACCGATGTTAGAAATCATATCTTGTTCATTTGATTATTCATTCTTACATTGGAGTCCTTCCACTACATTTCTGGGTTTTCTCTTGTATGTTTTTTTTTCTTAAACTTTAAAAGATTCTTAGGTTTGCATTCTTCCAATTATATCTGCTTCTTATCAAAGCAGTGTTTCCACCAACATCTCGACAAGAAGTCTTGAAATCTAATAACTTTTTTTTAATTAAAAAATTCCACATTTCTTTATTCTTTCAATCCTTTGTTTTTAGCTTTTATTCACACCTTTCTTTTCCTTAATATGCCTTCGGCCATTTATATAGATTTACTTTTACACAATCTCATAGCACTATATACATTTATTTCTTATTTATTTTTTTTCTTTTAATTAAACAGATTTTTAATAAAATGTTTTTTTTATTGCTGTCTTTATCATACTTTATACATACTCCATACACGCATTTTGTTTTATCGTCAAATATGTACTTTTATGACCCAGATCCTTATCTTTTGGTCATGTTTTAAATTTCTATTTTACTTTGATTTAACCCTTCAAACTTTACCTTTTCTTATAAATCATATTTTAGTTTGTATTTCATTTATATTTCTTTATCACTATTAATTTTACTAATATACAATTTCAATATTTCTAACTTTAACTATTTTTTATTTCTCAAAATCTTGACTTTGGAGGGTAAAAGATAAAAATCTTTTCGATTCTATTTCCCCCTCTTTCATTAATTAAAACATTTATTTCTTCATAAGTTTTAAATTCTTTTGCTAGTATTCCAAAACACAATATTTAATATTATTTAAATGTTAAATATATATATATATATATATGTGTGTGTGTGTGTGTGTTTGGTTGCAGTATGGGAAATCATCACAATATATATGCTTTACAAAATAAGTTTTTCTGTAATATTAAATTTAAAAAAGAGGACTATAAAATTTCCAAAATTTACTTCAAAAGTAATTTGTCTATATTTAATATCATCCCAAGAATATATAGCTTATTATAGCAATATCTCTACTGACAGTTGATGTATGGATATAAGGTCTAATATTTTCAATAATTTAAACAAATATGAAGAAGATTAATAAAACTAAATAAATAGATTTTTTCCTTCCATTCATTTAAAAAACTTAAAACTCTATTTTGATTCTAATTGTGAGATTATTCAATATAAATTATGTAATAACTAAAAATGTGAAGTTCTTTTGCTAACTTTATTAAGATATATGATTATTTTTACACAATAATTGCGTAATAATTATTAAAAATCATTATTACAGTATCATTTTATATGTATATGTTTTATTTTTAAAAATAAAAGTTAATAACTTGTAGTGTAATGTTAACTAAAAAAATCATGATATTCTGATCATCATCCTTTATGATAATGATAGACAATTTGTAATATTTTAAAAATTATAAAAAAAATGTTACATTTTTTATTCATTGTATTTTAAATAAAAATTCAATTGAAAAAGGTTTTTGTCAATTTCTGAAGTCACACTGCTATGTCAACTAAAAATTTTTATTACAAACATTTTTTCAATATTTTCACAAAATTTAAATATGAATTTTTGGCTTTTTATTTTATTTTCAAATATACATTACTACCAAATTAAGTTAAATTTATTTAACTCTGATATAAAATAAAGGTTTAATACTAAAAGCCAAATGTTGAAAGTTTACCAAAAATCTCACCAGGAGAATAATTAACTCTGTCACAGTGTTCAAAATTTAAAGAAATAAAATAATTGCATCTTTCTATGTTACCTAGAATAATGTAAATTGTTTTGTTTTCTCCCATGATGTAAATGTATATCACTTTAATAACATGATATAATTGCAAAACTAAAATTTATATTTTTTATTTATTAAATTAAAACTATTTTCACATGAATAAAAACAACTTTAATCCTCTCAAAAATATATTTCAAATATTTGTGTTCAACATGTAAAATATGAACAAGCAGCAGTAATTTTGTGCAATTTTCATGCAAAAATTTTACCTTTGATGTAAAAGGCTGTCTCATCAATTTCTAACTCTTAATATGTAGGTACCAAAAAACTAAAAGATGGATTCATTAGACATTCTATACAAGACATTGATCAAAAAAATGTAATTCAAGTAAGGCATACACATTATTCAAATGCCAGTCTAGGTTATCTTGTGACCAAGAAAAATTTGACATGCAGAATCATCTGAGAATTCCCAAAATTGTAGTGAAAACTTTAATCAGCTTATTACATCATTTATTTATATCAAAATTTTAAATCTAATAATTACTTAAATTATTAAGTTCATTTATGCTTACATTTTCAGCCTTTTTATAGTTAATACCATCACTTATCTATGATTAAGACTAAAATATTCATAATTAATTATGTAAATGGTCTTCTACTTTTTTACTACTATTATATATTTGAACCTACACATGGTAATCTAGCTATTTTATTAAGTATGTATCTCAGGGTAATAAATATTGGCCTCATTATCGTGAATTACATATACATGAAAAATGTAAATTTAAAACCTAAAAAGGGTTAAAATTAAATTTTAATAAGAGCTTAGCATGTTTTAAATCTAAAAAGCAAAAAAAGCTTGCTAATATATTTAAAATTTTTAAAAGTTTAACTGTATAAAATTAAAAAGAATTGTGTTTTTTAAAACCAGAAAGAGATAATAAATTAAACTTTGGATAAAAATATGTCATTCTTTGTTCTCTCCTATCAGAAAAAAATTAATTAGAAAAGTAAAATTTAAAAAAATGAAAATTTTGTTTCTTTTATTCTGCTTAAAATAAATATTTAGATAAATATTTTAGTTTAATTTAGGATAAACTAATGGCTTAGAGAAATAAATTAAAATTTCTAGTCCTGAGTATTATAAGAGATTAAGGTAAACCTTTTGTGCTATAATTTGAAAATAGAATTAATAATTTTCAAAAATTTTAATTTTAATTAATAAAAAAAATAAAGGCAAGTAATCTGACTGTTAATGGAAGAGTTATGTATAAAAGATTCATTTTTTCTTATTTTATTATAATTATTGCTATTGAAATTTTGACTGTATTTATGTGCATCTACTATAGCTGAGTAGAGATTTGATCAAAGTGTTTGCCCCATCTTTCCACAGTGTAGCCAAGTGATGCAGTGAGATGCCTGAAGAGTTGCTAAAATAAATTCCTAGTAAATATCTACTGTTGGAATGATTGTTTGCTATAGCTATAATTAATTGTCGATAGTGCCTATAAAAAATCCTCATGAAAGAAATAATTCATAGAGAGAAAAAAAAGATTTTATATATATATATTGAACCGATTTTGTATATGTGCATTCGTAACACCGGCCTCTTAGGCAGAGAAGAACATACTCGGAGAGTATGTATGCCCAAACGATAGCTATAAAATATATAACTAGCGTTACATTTCCAGGACATAACTTCTTCTCGGCTGTTGAGTTCAACACCAAGTTCAAAGCACCTTTTTTGTTTGTGTATAAACACGGGCACCAGCTATCTATTCAAGGATGAATAAATAATGCACTTTGAGCAATGGCCACTAACTCAACACCTAAATCCACAACTAGCTCAGCTGTTTGTAATCACTAATAGATTATACATAATTAGTGGTTAAAAGACTTGATAAAAGGAATTTGATAAAAGGAATTGATAAAAAGAATTGACTGACAAATAAAGTTTAATTTTAAAGATAATTTATTAACTAAATTTAAACATTTTATAATTCTAATAAAAGACATGCATATTTTAAATTAACATTTCTAAATGGTTTAAATATTCCTATAGATTTAATAACAGAACACTCTAATTTAACTAATAAATATTGATATAATGATCATGCACATATTAACTCATGTACACACATAATAATAATAAAGTATTACATAGCATTTGGAATTTAATCACACATATCAATAGTTCATTTATGTATGATATAAAGTTCATATAATTAGACTCTTGAAAGATTCGTACAAATTAATGCAATGCAATGGCTATTACAGTATAGAACGAAATAAGCAAATGTTTTTACCTAGGCTTTTGAATGTAGACGTAGAATTTTGTTCTCTTTGGTGGCTGCTTTCAGTGAGGATATTTCCATTATGAATGTTTACCAGCCGGCTGGGACTTTTCTTTGATGAGTTTTCTGATTTTCATGATTATTACTATTGGAGACAAATAGATACTGACGGAGATTTTCTAAGATGTTAAGCTGACATTATTTCACGGGCAGATCTGTTGTTTTCTAGGACATCTGGGCTGGAGATAAACGTGCATTCCCAAGATCTTCTCAACACTGCATTTTGTTTGTTAACTGCTCAATTAATTTCTGAACTGCACTACTCAATTACTTTGTGAACTGATTGTCTCCACTGATTGTCCGATAAAATATTTAGTATTTATACCAATGAAGTGTTTTCTTTTCAATATCCTCCGGCAAATATCTATTGTCAAAATTTTTTATCAATTAATCGTTTGATAAACATGTTTTGGAAGATTGCTTAATTAGTAATAGCCATGCAGAGATGTTGTTTTATATTTTAATTAATAACCATTGCCGTGTTTTTTAATAATAATCTTCTTTAACTTTTATTTATTTATAATAACATTTATTCTATTGTTGACAATCGCACATATATTTTTAATACAATTTACTATTTAGTTTTAATATTATTTTTTCTTTAATTAAACTTGAATGAAAAGAGATTTGTATGTTTTAACTTTTTAAATTATATTTTTACGAATACTAATAAAAACTATTTATTTCCTTTTGTAAACCTTTAGTTTCATTTTTCAAACCAAGACTCCCCCTCCCCCCTTTTGATTAATTAATTGTAGCTTTTTTTTATTTCAAAAACTAACGTTAGAAAACCATTTAATTCTTATCTCTTTCGAAAACAAGCCGCAATAAACTTTTCAACATTTAATTTTATGTTTTTCTTTTATGAAAGATTACTTTAATAATATAATTTTAGATAAAATTATATGTGCCTATATCAATATAGGTACAATATATATATATATATATATATATATATATATATATTGTACCCTTACTTCTCGATGTATAATATATATTTATATATATCTATCCCTATATGCGTTTCAATAAAGGCTTTATTGATGTCAATGGTTTACATAAGTTTACATCTAGAAAAATTTGAAATTTAACATACAATGAATAATATTAGAGTAAACACATATAAATGAATTTAGTGGTTACACTTTGTGGTTAATGGACTATAACAATATAAAAATTAAACAAGCAAAAATAATCAGAGTTCTAAAGTTTGAGGAGCTTATTCAGTTTTGTCCGCATATCACTTTGAATGTTAGTTGTATGATAGTTTTTCTTTGCAGCATTCACAGCATTGATGGTTGTTTTAACAATGACCATGTTGCTGCATATAAGTGGAGGTTGGTTATTATTTTATCTCTATTTCGAATGTGTAGCAGTTTGTTGCTAAATGTAGCTGGGTGTCGTCTGGTGTTATTGCCAATTAAGAAAGTACATCGGGTGCACCAATACGCATATAGAACAAATGTGGCTGCCCTAATGCTAGATATTGATCTTCCCTGAAAAGCAGCTATTATGTGATTAATGATTGTACCCGGTTTTCTGTGTTACATATCATCTGTCATGTTTGGTTAAGTGCTACACATTGATAGATAAAGTGGTCCAGTGTCTCTTCTGCTCGATGGCAGACTTCACAGAAGGGGTCAATAGATATATACATTCTTTTATGATAAAGAAAGTGGGTTGTTGGCAAGGCAATGAGATTGATTTTCATGATAAAATCAAAGTATTTGGGCTCTAGAGCCCATTTTTTATATTCCTTGAGTAGTCTCTTGTTGTTAATTCCTAGCATAGGTTGTATAACATTAGTATCTGCTTCTCTGTTTATTAAACCATAAATATCCCAGTATAAATACTTATGCAAATACTGTTCTGGAATCTTGTCTGTGGTTTTGCATTGGTATATAATGTTGGTGAAAAAGGAACCTTTTGGAGGTGGTCTATCTGTTGGAGTAACTTCTAGCAAGTGGTTAATTTTGGGGTATTTGGCAAGTATTGTGATTATTGAGTTCCTTAACTTCTGTATATGAAAAACATTGATGTTGTGCAAGCCAAGTCCATTTTTAATTAGAGGTTGGCTAAGTTTTTTTGTGGAAATTGCTACTGTTTTTCTGGCCCAAAGTAGTTTATTATATATGGTTTTAATTTTTGAAATGAACCCCTTTGAGAATGAAATAACCGGTACATAGTAAGTTATTTTGGTTGTGATAAGCTAGTTAATTAACTGTACTTTGGAATATAGTGAAAGATATGCCTTGGACAAGGAGTTTATAATTTTTGTGGCTTCTTCTTTAAGTTTATTTTGGATATGACATCTCATTCCTGTAATTCCCATATGAAATGGGAACCCAAGGAAAGAGTTTGGTTTTGATTTGTAAATTTATGTACAGGGTTTACCAGTGTATAGAGACCAGGCTGTGGTTTTTGCTGGATTAAATGATCATTCATATTTTTGTGAATATTCTTGTAATATCTTTTGGAGTTGCGGTATTTGTTTTTTTGATGTTAGGAATATGGTAACATCATCCATATAGGCGATGCAAGTAGTGCGCTGTGTTGTGTCTGGTATCTTGATCCCAGTAAATGCATTTTGTATGCTTTTAATAAGGGGATTGATGTAAAATATAAACAATAGTGAACTAAGAGGGGATCCTTGGGATATAGATTTGGTGGGTGTGAAAGATGGTGAGTTTCTTCCATTTAAAGTTATATGGATCTCTCTGTTCAGAAGCAGGTTAGCAATTATATATAGATGTGTTCTAGGAATTTCTGTGTCTTTTAGCATTTTTAGAAGTGTGTATATATTGACTGAGTCAAATGCAGCTTCTATGTCAAGCTGCACAACAACGGGTCCATATTTTTTCCGCTGTTTTACTGTTGCTAGAATTGCTTTGAAGAATAAAGCTGCTTCTGTTGTTAAAGAGTTTTTCTTTGCATATTGTGCTTCAGAGATAAGTGGCATTATATACGGTTCAATTTCATCTTTAATAATTTTCTCCAGAATTTTGATTGGCAAAGGTCCCATAGATATTGGTCTGAGGTCTGTAATAGGTGAAATAATTGCTTTCTTTTTATTATAGGGTACTATGGCTATTGGATAGAAACCCTCCATGGGTTGAATTTGTTGTGCTAGATGGTTTGCTAACTGACACAAATATTCTGTTGTGAATTTACTTAGATGCTTTAATACAAACAATGGAACTCCAGGACTACCTGGATGGCAAGCGTTTCGAATAGTATTTAGTTTTGTTGTGAAGAGATCTTTTGTGAATGGGGTTTTTGTCTCTGGTGGGCCAAACAGATTATGTGGTATTTTATATGGTTGTCTTTCTTGTAATTTTTCTTTAAAATATTCAAAAATTGGCATAATCATATTGTGTCCTGCATATGTTCCACTATTTGTATATAGTGCCATTGGCACTTTTACATCTGGTTGGTTCCCCAGCGCCCATCTTATATAATCTCTTGTCCAAGTGTGTGGCCTGGTTAGGCATACCTTGCTTTTCTTTATCTTCAGATAGCTTTTGAGTTCTTCACATGCTTTATTGTATGCATGTGTAAGCTTGAATATATACTGCTGGGTGCAGTGTGATGGGTTAATCATGATTATTCTCTGGTGTAACTGATCTGCCAGAGACAAAAGTCTTGATGGTGGAGGTTGTTTTTTTGTTATATGGTTAATGTTAAAGGACAACATTCCCATAAATGCTAGATATTTCTGGACCGGGTTCAAAGTCATATCTTTGATTTTGTTTAGCATTATGTAGGTCTCAGAGAACAGAAATTCAGGGGTTGTTTCTGGGAGTAAAACTCTTATTGTTCTTGTAAGTGGAAAGGGTGATATTTGAATTTGGGCACAGTCAATTGTGACTATTTGAGCTGAGTGATCGGAAAAAGTTGAGGGAGGTTGTTTTATTTCAATAAGGTGGTGAAGCATTGGAGAATAAAAGCACAGATCAATAAGTGAAGAGAAGCGATTATTGTGGAAAGAGATGGCATTATCTGGCAAAAAACCTTGGCCACTCATTAGTGGTATGTTTATTCTGTGAAGCCAACGTTGGGTAAATTCCTGATATTTTAAATTAAAATCTCCAATTAAGATGGTTGGGTTTGAAGTTGTAGCTAACCTTGAATTAATGTTTGCAATTATGGTATCTATTTTTTTATCCTGTAAAGGCATATATACAAAAACCAGATTTATTGTTATGCTTTTTTGGTTGAAGGTTGCAATTAATAAGTTCATATCAATGTGAATTATTTTGAACGTTGTGAATGGGCAATTTCTAGCAATTATGAGTCCAGTTCCAGCTGAGGGAGAGGAAGAGTCTCTGGAGCATGCACAGAAACCTTCTGTATTTAAATGTTTGGCTGGGTCAGTTTGTGATCCAGCATAAATTTTTGTCTCAAGTATACCAAGCAAGTGTGGTTGTATATCCTTGATCCAATGTTTTAACTTATTAATTTTTGAGGTTGAGTTCAAACCCCTGACATTGATTGCCGCAATTTTTATTTTCATTATATGTTTTTTGGTTGAGATTTAAATATTAGGGTTGATCTGGTGTTTCTTCCCATTCATTCTCATATTCCATTTCCAGATCTTCATCTGTTTCCACTGTAGTTGTATTGTTGTGATCAGAAAGGCTAAGGTTGGATTCTGTTTTGATTTTTTGGGGCCCTCTATTTTTCTTTGGTGGGCGGCCTGGTCTTCTTCTTTGTTCTGTGTCAGCTTTGGTGATTTGAGGCATATTTGGGGTGATAGCTTCCATAATTTCCATTGTTGTATTATTTTTAATATTGGGTGTTTGGTGTGTTATATATATTTTTTCTTGATCACTATTACTGTGTGAGTTTATTTGTTCTTTTATTATCTCTTTTTCGTCAGTATTTTTGGTAGGCTGACTTAGATTGTGCGCTATTTTTTCCATTGGAGCGTCTTGAGGTTGTTGACTTTCTGTTTTTTTTATTAGTAGGGGTTTGAATTCTATTGGTTGATTTTGTTGATAAATCCAGAATTTCAGGTGCTGGCAACGTGTGTGCAGTTTTTTTATTATTCAATTGCTGTTGATCTGTGGTTTTTTTATTAATTTTTTCTTGTTTATTAGTTATTTTCGTTATCTGTTTTGTACTGTTTGATTCCGGTTGGTGAGCTTCTGTTGGTTGATCTTCAGAGCTCGGTTGGTTTTTCTGGTTGATTTTGGTGTTGCAATCGATTGCTAAGTGTCCGGTTTCACCGCACGCAAAACATCTCGGCCTTAATCCTTTTATGTGAATAGTCAGTATTGCATTCTGGTCAATTATTTGTGTTGGAATATCCTCCGGGTTTACATTGTCATTCAGCTTTATTTTGAACTGAAAGTTGTTGCTGAAAACCGGTATGGATGTGTCGGATAAGTAGATTTGTTTTATATAAATAGCTTTGCCAAATGACTGTATTAATTTTTGAAAATCCTGAATGGTATATCCGAAGTAAGTGTTTTTAATTATTCCGTTACAATAGTTTTGCAAGCTTTGATTGACTATTATTAGCGCGTAGCTTCCTAAAGTTTTTATTTTAGTTTGAAATCTTGCACGCTGATGTTCATTGAAAAACTGAATTGCAACGTATCGCGAGTTTGGATGCTCTCCAATACTAGAGACTGTATCCCACAATGCTGTTGCTGTCAGCTCCTCGTAAAGAAGCTCTCTGGGGAATTTATAGAGTGTTAAATTCCTATCAGTGACAGCTAACACTAATGATCTCGGTGAAAAAAATTTTTGGAAAGTTGCGAATAATTTTTTTGGGATGGTACTCTTGAAATTAACGTTTATTTCTTGCAGTTCATCTTGATTCCATATCGTTGGGGAGGGCTCTTCATTATTGTTTTCCACGAGGTTTAAATTATTTATGTCGGCTTGATTTACCTTTCTAAATCTTGCTGTCTGTGTTAATGCTGGACTTTTTTCGATGCTGTGAAGCTGCTGGTTTATTTTTGTTACATTTGCGTATGTTTTTGCGATAATCGCAGTTTTCATTTTATCGCCATTTGTTTGAGTGCAATTTACGTCGTTTACTTCTTGACGCGACGCCATGTTTGTTTATGACGTTAGAATTATTTTTTGTTATGAACGACCGTATTACTTACTTTTTGCTAGAAAAACAACTGTTCAGTAATCAGCCATCGCTGTCTTTATCTATCACAGATATATATCACAGTTTTTAAGTGTGAAAACGATTAGAATATGGGGGAAAAAATATTATTAATAAGACCTTCGTTCTTGATGACTTAGGCATACACGCGCATGTGCATTGTATATATATATTAAACACTTACCTGATATTCTTCATTATTATATAATCTCAAACAGTGTATAAGGATATGACAGAAAAAAAAAATACTCAATTTACATTATCAATGAAGTCCTCTTTAACAATGAACTGACATAACAAATGCCTTAATTACTGGAAGGAAAAATCTACATAAATATTGAGCTCAATAAAATTTGGTAAGATTATTTCAGTTGACTCGTTTTGAATAATTATTAATTTTGCTAATAACTGCCCAAATTGATTTGATGTTGTGGAAATTTTTATTTTAGTTAGACATTTCAATAGTATTTTACTAATGTTAATGTAACTCTATTGATATATAGATATGTAGAGAAAACATTATTTTAAAGTAGTATAAAATTTATTATTTTCATATTATTAACTCTGGAGCCAGAAAATCAATGATTTTGAGGAGGGCAAAAGAATTTAAGTAAAATAAATTAAACCATTATATGCTTATTAATTTTGCTGAACCATTCTAGAATATTTTTTTATTCTTTACTACTAATGAATTCGTGAAAGAAAATTTATTTTATTTAGTTTTTTGTTCTTATTAAATAAATTAATTGTTATTAATAAAAACCTAATTTCTCATTAATTTCTCATCCATCAGACAAGTACATTATGTATGTTTAATATTTAAAATACATTATGATATATCTATTGTAATAGGACTAGTTAATATATTTCTATTATGTTAACATATGTATTAATGGAATAGATTATGATCAACAAATAGGGGTTTGCTTTAAGGCCATTTTTTTAATGTGAACTTTAATCTAACTATTATACTTGCTATGATCAAATAGGATTAAGCTTTAAGGTTACAGTCATCACTATTTTCTATACAGTCACCCGCTGGTTGTCAAGTAAATAAATTATTCCCTAGTCATGAAGGTATAATCATTTTACTGGCAACATTATTTTTAATACAATGTAAAATGTTTGGTTATATATAAACATTTAAGTTTTTATTTATAATTAAGTCTTCTGTAGCTTATTTATAATTTAATGATCCCAAATCATTTTCTCTAAATGCTTTGATCACTCATTCTTTTTGAAAGTTTATAGCTTTGTTGCTTCTTTGAGTTAAACAACTTTTCCTATCTGCAAAATTCCTTCTAAGATATTCTTTATTTATCATATATTATACATGCAATGCAATTCCTTTAGCTATGTTCCTTTTTTTTAATAAATAATATTTTTCATTAACTAATTAAATATTTTTATCTTTTCAAACTTAATCATCCAATTTCATTCTTTTCCAATCTACATTTGTGGATTTTTAAATCTTCCTTCTCCTTTTTTAATGATTTTTCTACAAACAGTTGATTAAAAAAGTATTTAATAAGTCTTATTTAAAATTCTAATTTTAAAAAGCCTTAGAAATACTTTAAATTTTTTATGAAAAGTTTGTTGAATTATGGCAATAATTATGTTGTGATTTTTAAGTATTATTACATTGATTAACCAATTTTTCAAATATTTAACAGCACTATTTTTGTTTATTACTTTCTATTTAACTAAACTTCTAAACACTTCTTTTCTCCACATATCTCTGCATTGTTCTGTCATTAGGGCAATGTTTTCATTCCAAACTTTTTATAAATCTATCAATTCTTTTTAGCATTCAATTAAATTCATCTTCACACTAAAAGAATCATATAATGTCACAGCAAATCTTAGTGGACTACAATAATTCCTCACAGAAGTAAAACTCTCCATACAGCAGTGTCACTCAGTGCAAACCAGAGTAATCAATGGATGCAGGAAGGTTTCTGCATGAAATCCCTATCTAGTGCCTACTCATACAAGATCCCCAGACTAGTTTTAGCTTGTGGCTTTCATTAGTGAGGAGCCTTGGAACTGAGAGCACTGCACCTAGATCTTAGAAGATAATACAACCCTCCAGCACCCATCTTTTATCTTATTATCTAACTATAAAGCTTTGAGTCCAAAATGAAAATAATATTTTCAATTCAAGCTCATTAGTTTATATAGATGCATAGTAGTGTGGATAATGAACTAAGTTCAGATCTACATGACTATACAAGCTTATGAGCTTGAATTGAAAACATTATTGTGTTTTCATTTTGGACTCAAAGCTTTATAATTAGCTAGTAAGATAAAAGATGGCTGCCGGAGGGTTACATTAAACCCTAAGATCTAGGTGCAATGCTCTCAGATCCAAGGCTCCTCACTGATAAAAGCCACAAGCTAAAAACTAGTCTAGGGATATTGGATGAGTAGGCACTATTTACTGATATTATATATAAACCTTCCTGCATCCATTGATTACCTGATTTGCACTGAGTGGCACTATTGTATGGGAAGTTTTGTCTCTGTGTAAACAGCTTGTGTAAACATAAAAAATAGGGTTCATGTGTTGTTTAAAGAATGGTGATCATATGATGTTTAGTGCTATAAATAATTCTGTATGAATTTTGTAGAATAATTCAGAGAAATATTTAAAATACATTTAAAAAAATTAATTTTGTTTAATAATTATAATAATATGTACTAACGATAGAATAGTCAAAACATTTATGGTATTATTGTATTAATAATATGTAATTACATTTCCATACTCTGCCATTCTAGATATTAATGTAAAATAATATTTATACAGAGTTTAAATATAAAGTTTTTAATAATATAATGGTACCGAGCATACTTTTAACCGAATATGACATGAAAACATCGAAAGTATACTCAGTATAATTATATTATTAAAAACTTTATATTTAAACTCATATAAGTATTATTTTATATTGATATATAAAATCACACAAAAAGTGTAGAATGTTAATCAAAATTTCTATTTTATTAGCTAAATACCAAACAAATAATGTTTTAAGTTTGATCAGTCATAAATTAAATAATATTATAATACTTAACAACACACCTTAACTGGTAAATCTGTTATCAATAGGAAAAATACAATTATTTTTTGCAAAAAGTAAAAAAATCAACGCATAAATTCGACATGTTTAGACACTTAAATTTTGTAAGATAATGTTCACCATAACTAGATTGAGCAAACCAAAAAAAATAAAAAAGGTAAAAGATGATTTTAAAAAATGAAAAAAAAATTGAAATAATAATAGAGGAAAATTTTAAAAATTTATAAAATCATGAAATGCTGGGGAATCTCTTTATAGATAAATAAAACATATATACATGCATGTGTGTTGTAAATACAATTTGCTCCTTTTAAAAATATAAAAAAACATCCTCAGAAAATTCACAAATTGCTAATAAAAGTGTCAAATATGGGTATAGATGCATGTCAGCTTGTAATTTCTTTTCAACATAGAAATTTAATCTTTAGATTTCGGATAATTGCTTCCTGAAATGTTATTTGATAACATTATCGAAAAAAGAATAATAAATTCTACGAGAAAAATATTTAATTTCCAGATATCTCTTTTGAGTGAAAGAAATTTCCAATTCTATCTTGGGAATAGGAAGTTTATTTATAAATAATCCCAGGTCTTTAGGTTTTCAATAATTGCCTATTTAAATAAAAAATAAATCAATAACAGTATTTATTCTTTAAAAAAAAGAAAATGAAAAAGAAATTTACTTAATAATTCAAACAACAAATAAATAAATATATACAACAAATTGATAAATGGAAAAAAAAAATTTAAAAACTTTTAAAATAGTCTGTTATTACATCAGTTGTTATTGCTGTTATTAAATATTATATATTCATCTTACTATATTGAAATAATTAGAGGTGATTTGAACGCAAACTTTCAAATTGCATTTAGTCATCCAGTCCATCTTATACAACCGACACACATAACCACATACATGCGAAAAAAATAAAAGATCTCCAGTATCTGTATTTCGTGCTAAAACAGCACTCATCAGTTGGTACAGATCATCATTTCTCACACATATATGTATAATTAGTGCTTGGCTTATACTAAGATAGAAAATGTTCAAACTTTAATGGATAGGTTTCAATCTTCTCCATTTGTGTGGGAGATAATAATCTGGAACAGCCAATGAGTTCTGGCTCAGTACGAATTATATATATATGATAAACAAAAATGCAAGTTATAATTCTATATATATATATATATATATTGGAGATCATTTATCTTTTTCACATGTATGTGGTGATGGGTGTCAGTTGTATAAGATGTAATGTATGACTAAAGTGAGCTTGAAAATCTGGGTTCAAATCCCTTCTAATTACCTCTAGCTTAGAAGTACATAATAATATATTTAAATATTATATATTGAAATAAATGTTTTGAGGTGAATGCTTCCATGGATAAAAATGTTTTATAAATCTTGTTTTCTGGAGCAATTGTGTTTTTTGTTTAATAAAATAAAATTAATGTAAAATACCAATGTTTGACAAGATAACACTTGCCCTCAACTGAAATCAGTAATCACATGGTTGTTGCAGAAGTAATATTTGGGTTGTATGATATCTAAGTAGTCTGGCTTAAATGTGGATGGTTTTCTTTCATTTTGATGAGAAAACTCTTTTATATAGTTAGTAATTTTAATGTTTCATCAACATAGTAATTTTAAAAATGTTACATCTTTCCTAAGTATTCTTTGATGATGATTGTTACATATAGATATGATTTTGGCACTTGAGAAGTCTATGTGATGATGAGCCTCTAAAACATGGAGATTAAGGGTCAATATTAATGTTTTTTTTATTTCATTAATATGTTCATCCCCTTGATGATTGTTCTTTCCTATGTATATGGTATGACACATGGTACATGGCATCTCTTAGATTCATTGAATAAAAAATTGAGTGCAATATATTTAGCAAAATTTTAAACTACATATATTAAATATTTATTATATATTACATTGATACCATGCTGTAGAAATAGAGCATTCGTCTCACATGCTTACAAATTGGATTTGAACTCAAGCTAGATAAACTAGTTTTCCTTCATATTTTTATTTATTTTTAAGTAGAAATCCATTGCTAGAGTTCCCTATTAGTTGGTCAATGAATATTAAGATATTTTTAGGTAAAATGTAAAACAAGAAAAACAAGCAGCAACACCATCTGTTAATAAAAATAAAGTCTGACCTTCAAATAGGTAAACTTAGCTGTTTGAGGATATTGTTGAAATATCTTAACATTATGAAAAAAGTTTAGCTGTTTGAAGTTCAGACTTTATATTTCTCCACAGAGGGTGTTGCTAAAATATCAACATATAGAAGTGGCAATTTGACTTATATATATATATATATATATATATAAATATATATATATATATATATATATATATATATATATATATATATATATATATCATATTATTATTACTATTTATATTCCGGTAGTGAAAAAGCTAAATGCTGACGTTTCAGTACAATATCAAGTACCTTCCTCAGAGCGTCCTCTTTCTCAAATCATATATATATATATATATATATATATATATATATATATATTTGAAAATACAATACTTAATAGTTTATAAAAAATATATGTATAATCGTCACTTAGAAGTGCTTTCAACTAACTTGTAGCTTTGTCAACTATCACTTTTAAAAAATGACATTTTTTAAAAGTGATAGTTGACAAAGCTACAAGTTAGTTGAAAGTGCTTCTAAGTGATGATTATACATATATTTTTTATAAACTATTAAGTACTGTATTTTCAAATATTTATTTATAAATTTACGTATATTATTTTGAAGAAATACAGACATCGATTTGTAATATATATATATGAATATTTTCATAGTTATATGTTTAACACAAAAAGGACTTTATATATATATAAAAACATTAAATTAAATATAATATTTCAGTATATATATATATATTTATATTCTCTGAAATGAAATATAAACAATTTATAAGACAACTATATACTTAAATAATAAATAAATAATAAATTTATTAACATCTAATCGATTTTCATCATTAAATAATAGTATATTTTGAAGACAACATAATGGTTTTATAATACCATCATATGATATATATATATATATGATTTCATATTATTATTTTCGGGATATTCCGTGTGGTAAAATAGCTAAATAACTGGTGTTTCGGTACAATAACAAATACCTTCCTCAAAGCGTTCTCTTTCTAAAATCATAGGAATGCATGTAAGATTTAAAATCATTTTTATCTTTTTGTTTCTTCTTATACTTAAATTCTATTGGGTGAGAAGTTTTAAATTTTATTTTTGTCTTCCAATAGCTTTTTCCAGTGTTGTTAATCTTCTTTAAATCACACCTTTCATTTATGCTCTTGGGCCTTTTAAAAATCTCTATAGCTTTTGTTAGCAATCTCTGGTCATGGTCATATCGTTCAATTTTTGCTAGAATATTTGTTTTATCAAAATTGATATCATGATTAGTTAATTTTATATGAGAATAAATAGCTGACGAATTGGATTTTTCTCTGACTGCAAAATGTGTTCTTCCTTTCTAATATTTATTCTACAATTAGTCTGTCCAATATATGTATGTGAATGGACCCTACATGAAATTTCATATACACCATGACACTCCAAAGAAATTTTGTCTTTAGGAAGTGGAGATATTTCATTAATTTTTTTAAAAGTAGTGTAAATGGTGTGAATATTATTATTCTTTAAAATGTTTCCAATTTTATCAGTTACTCCTTTTATATATGGCAAAATTGTCTTAATTTCTGATGTATCAAAATCTTTTTTACTTTTTATATGTATAAACCCTATTAATAATGCTGTAATTAAAACCATTATTAAGAAGCATTTTTTTAGTAGCAGAATTATCCTGGAGAAAATGGCTATCATCAGAAAGTCTCTTAGTTCTATCCAACAATGTCTTTGCCACTGAAAATACTTGTTCAGGATGGTGATGAGAAGAAAAATATAGATATCTCCCAGTGTGTGTTGGTTTTTTATATATACCATGAGATAAAGAACCATCTTCTCTTCTTTCAATTAAAACATCTAAAAATGGTAATTGGTTATTATTTTCTATTTCCATAGTAAATTCTGATATTGTTGTGTAAAGTGTTTAAAAAATTTAAAAAGTCTTCAAGAGCATGCTTATCATGGGGCCAAATAACAAAGGTATCATCAACATACCTCAGCCATACATCAGCAGTTAAAAAACCATCTATATGGCTGAGGTATGTTGATGATATCTTTGTTATTTGGCCTCATGGTAAGCATGCTCTTGATGACTTTTTTAATTTTTTAAACTCTCTATGCAGCAATATCAGATTTACTATGGAAATAGAAAATAATAACCAAGTATCTTTTTTGATGTTTTAATTGAAAGAAGGGAAGATGGTTCTTTATCTCATGGTATATATAAAAAAACCAACGCACACTGGGAGATATCTACATTTTTTTTTCATCACATCCTGCACAACTATTTTCAGTGGCAAAGACATTGTTGGATAGAACTAAGAAACTTTCTGATGATAGCCATTTCTCCAGGATATTTCTGCTACTAAAAAAATGCTTCTTGATAATTGTTTTAATACAGCATTATTAATAGTGCTTATATATATAAAAAGAAGAAAAGATTTTGATACATCAGAAATTAAGATAATTTTGCCATATATAAAATGAGTAACTGATAAAATTGGTAACATTTTAAAGAATAATAATATTCACACAGTTTACACTACTTTTAACAAAATTAACTAAATATTTCCACTTCCTAAGGACAAAATTTCTTTGGAGTGTCATGGTGTATATGAAATTCCATGTAGGTTTTGTTCACATACATATATTTGACAGACTAATTGTAGAATAAATATTAGAAATGAATAACACATTTTGGGCAGTCAGAGAAAAATCAAATTCATCAGCTATTAATTCTCATATAAAATTAACTAATTATGATATCAATTTTGATAAAACAAATATTCTAGCAAAAATTGAACAATATGACTAGAGACTGCTAAGAGAATCTATAGAGATTTTTAAAAGGCCCAAGAGCATAAATCAAAGATATGAATGAAAGAAGATTAACAACATTTGGAAGAAGCTATTGGAAGACAAAATAAAATTTAAAACTTTTTAACCAATAGAATTTAAGTATGAGGAGAAACAAAAAGATAAAATAATTTTAAATCTCACACTCATTCCTATGATTTGAGAAAGAGAACACTTTGAGGAAGGTACTTGTTATTGTACCAAAATGTCAGTTATTTAGCTATTTTACCACACAGAATATCCTGAAAATAATAATAATATGAAATCATCATTTATCTGTGAAAATATTAGAATTAAATATATATACAAACAAAAAGAGTAAATGACATATAAATTAAAAGCACTCAAAATGTTGAATAAAGGATCAAGAATAAAATAAATAAGTTATTGTTAGAACTCTGGTGTTTATAAGTATACTTTTGACAACATTGTTGGTAATTCAGAGTGAAATATATCAATCATGGGGAATATGTCACTTAATAATTATTGAACTAAAATTCAATTATACATCTAGAGACCAAATTCTCTTTTAATATCTTTATTATACTATCTTTGTTTACATATACATTGAGCTATGTTGAAATAGTACTTATATAATAACTCTTATTTAGTTATTATAATTGTGGTATTAAAAAAGTGCTTCTTTCATCAGCCGTATGTAATTGATTATTATTTTAATAACTATTAAGTGTCATATTTAATTTGTCCGATATATTAATTTCATTCTGAATTACCAATAAAATTGACAAAGGGTATGCTAATAATTATCAGAGCTTCAAGAAAATGTGAATTCATTCTATTCTTAATACTTTGTTTAACATTTGTAGTGCTATTAATTCATAACCTGAGGGAAGGTAATTTACTCTCTTTGTTTTATTATTTTGTTTGCAGTTTTCATTTGATAAAACCTCTGTCTAATGGCTAAAAACATGAACATAAAATTTTAAAAAAATTGTAAAATTTGATTTTGCTGCCATTTTTATTATTTAATTTTACTTTGATCATATTTACTAGTTCAGCATTAAGTCAAATTGTATGTATAGTGATTATATGAGTTCATTGTGGATTCATTCAGAATCACAAATACACTCAAGTCTCATTTTATGCAGATTTATTTAATGCGATTTTGATGCTATGTGATTCATGTTTCTTCTTAATATATTTGTGTGCGGTTTTCTTTTATGTGATAAAAATTATTACATCAGAAGTTGAGCTCTGATAATGCACTATTACTTTAAATATTATAAATTTTGTGCACTCACATCATATTTAAAGTAATAGCACATTATCGGAGTTCGACTTCCATCTAATAATTTCAATATTTTCAGTGCTTTATAATAGTACTGTAATAAATTTTACGCAATAAAGAAGTTCATAATTTACTTAAAATCAGAATTTCCCCATTTTATATACACACATTAAATTTTACAAAACTATAATAAGTCAATCATTTTATATAGCGCGATGTTTTTTACAAACTGTAATATTTTAAACCGCATTAAACTGTTGCACATGTGCTTTAGATTTTAACTATAAAATGAATGAATACAAACACTTCAACATATGATAAAGTCTTTGGAAAAGATAGAATGGCCATCTATCTTTTCGAACCCAAACACTTTTGTATGGGCGAATCTTAAGTGTTTGAAAGTGAAAGCGTGAAGATATTAAATGTGTTTAAAATATTACAAGACTATAATGTAAATCTGTTCAAACATTATAGATGAAAAATACTTTGTATATTGTTATTTTGCATTTTAAATCATATTCTATCATTTAGTGTCCACAAGTTTATTTTTAAAAGGTGAGTAACAGTGGCAGGCACAATTAAATTTGTCAATTAAAATCTGATTTTTAATTGTAATTAACAATTTAAAAATTACATAATGTGATCTGAAATTAAGGTGATGTGAAACGATGAAATTTTATTTTTAAACGGAATTGAAAATTAAAAAATTAAAGACAGAAATATGAATTTAATTTTTAATTGTTAGTTTTAATTAAATTTTGCCCAACAGTGATGAGTCAGTGTCTTTTTATTATCATAAGTCTAAGTTCTTATTTCTATTTTAAACTTTTAGTTTACTCTAAAGGAGAGAAAAAACACCCAAGAAAATGAATTTCTTTGGAAACAAAAATTTCAATTTTAGATCATTTAGTGAAATGGGAAAGATCAACAGCAATTGGAAAACATTTTAGTTGTATTTCCTCTTGACTTTGTTTAAGGAGAAGCTACAGTACCTCACATGACATCATATCATAATGAATCTGATGTCTCAAATAGCGATAATGATTAAAATACCATCCATGTATGAAAAAAATGTAAATTACGCATAAAAATATATTGTTTTGAATAAATTAAATACTGTAGTTAATAAAAAAAAGTTAAAAAGTTTGTCTTGTATCAATTTTTTTTAAATTTGAAATTTTTTATTAGTTATAATTTTTTTTTTATGTGAATATTAAAGTAATTTTACATTGTTGCTTTGCTTTTATGCGATTTTTGGAAAATTACAGTATATATCCCCCATTTTTCAAGGTAAGTTAAATCTATTTTTGTGTGATTTCTTTTGTGTGCATTTTCTGAGGAACCTATCTACAGTATAAAATGAGACCCAGGTGTATCTCAGTCGATTTTGAAGTAATTAAAAATTTAATAATTAATGTTAAAAATAATAAATAAATAAAATTATTACGAACCTAAAACCAAGTTAAAGTTACTCCCCTGATGATGAATATGCTTGCTGGTATAGAAGTAATGAGATTCAAATATATTGACTTTAAAATGAATAAAATGGTTGTAAAGGTAAAAATTCTAAAACCGCACAAATATATCATAAATAAATACACCTATTGTTATGTATAATAAAATACATAATATTTAATAAATACAGTTTTTATATTTTATATTCTAGAAGATCTGTATTGGTTTATTTTAATATCTTAATCTGGGAATAAGTTATATTTGAAAAATGTATATTTTTATTTAAGAAAATTAAAGTTAAAGTTTCAAAAGCAAAGAACTTTTATGCAAATGTAAAAATGTCGATCTGCATTTTTTAAAAATAAGTGTTAAAGATATTTTTGATAATTTTATTTTATATATAATTAAGTAAAAATAAAAAATATATGCTGGTTTAAAAATTATAACTAATTAGATTTAATTAAGGTTTGTAATTAAAAAATTATTGATAATCTATTTCAAATGAACTCTTAAGAAAAACGGATAAATAACTAGTAATTAACACTAAAGAAAACAACTTTTTATAAAAGGAGAGAGAGTTTATGGGTGAAACAAACATTATTTTTGTCAGAAAGCAGAAAATAAGCAGTTAAGACTGATATAACGTTTATACATTCATTCTTTCACACTGCTAAACGGTGTATAAAAATATTTGAGTATAATCTGTGTGAAGTATAAAGGCAAAATTAGAGAAAAAAACAGATATAAATAAGAAACTTACTAGAATATGGTAATAACTACTTATATAAAAAAAGTTGATCTGATTCTGGCTGTAATAGAAAACTTTCAGCAATATGTGCTGAGTAACTTCAAAAGTATGTCATTTACTTAATGAATAATATTTCTGCAATATAATTTTCACTACACCACCACACTTAAATGCAAAGAAAGAACTGATGACTATCTACTTTTAACTTGTTACAGAGGGGTGTAATTATAAACATATGATCAAAAATATGGGGAAAAGATGTATAATCCCAAGATCTATATTTTATATTAAACCAGCACTCATTATTAGGCCCAGATTACAATCTCTTACACATATCTTTATCATTGCTCAGTATATATAGATAGTCAATTACTGCAGCTTAATTGCTTAGTGTAAACTACTACCCTCACGAATTTGACAAAAACCACTTCATAGAAATATAGTAATAATTTTTATTAGTCATTTATTGTACTAAAGATTATCCACTTAATGAATAATATATCTGTAATTTAATTTTTAATTCACCACTCTTACATAAGATAGGGACTGGTTCTTATATACTGAACAATGATAAAAATATGTAAGAGTTTATAATCTGGATCAACTGATGAGTGGTGTTTGTTATAAAATATGCATCTTGAAATTCATATATTTTTTCATATCTCTGGTTATATGTTTATGATTGCATCCCTCCCCAAAGTATTAAAAGCACATAGAAAACAGTCCCTACCTTGCATGAGAGTGGTATATTGAAAATAATACTATAGAAATATTATTCATTAAGTGGATAAGCTCTATTCTAATGAATGACTAATAAAAATTATTGATGTACTGCTATTGAATGGTTTGCATCAAAGTTGTAGGGCAGTAAGTTTGTCACATCAATTAAACTGTAGTAATTGGCTATCTACATATATTGAATAATAATAGACATGTCTAAGAAATTGTAATATGTGCAAGTGGTGATTCAACATGAAATGTGTGTCATGGAGTTTATACATATTTTTCACATCCTTGGCCATATGTTTATGAATACATCTCTCCAGAAAGTGTTAAAAATTGATAGAAATCAGTGTCGAGGTTGTATAAGAGTGATGTATTAAAAATTGCATTACAAAAATATTATTCATTATATTAATAATCTCTAGTCTAATGACTGATTAATAAAAATTATTAATATGCCTTTTTACTTTTAAAATGTAATTCCTCATAAAGAAATGATGCTATCTCAGGCCTTATGGTAAGTATTCCAACAGTCTTTTTACCATCCTGATATTCAATTCCCTGCAAAAGTGAAAGAGTATACTAATCAAATAATTTAAAGCCATGCATAAGCAAATCAATTATTAAATCCATCATATGATTTTTGTTTAATGTAAATGTACTTAGATATAAATTTAATCTTTTATTTAATATTATTTTTAAGAATTGTTTTAATTTATTTTATTCTTATTTTTTGATTTTATATATGGTAATTCATATTAAACCTAATTCAATATGTTTCAAACACTGTGGTTGCATTCATATGGTGTGATATGCTACATAGTATTACTGTAAAATGTACATAAATATGTGATAGGTGTAAATGTATAAGGAATTGTGTATATCATTAACATATAGTAGATTATTTTATTAGTGAACAATAAACCTTGTAGCCTCTCATAAATTATTTTTTCCTTCTCTTTCTCTTTTTAGTAAAAAGCAGCACTTTAATTCATATCTTTTTGCTATATCAGTTTTTGATGATGATGATGATGATGATTATTATTATTATTATTATTATTATTATTATTATCATTTTTATTATTATATCATCTGTGTCCATATAAAATCTTAGACAATTTTTTTTATTAATAAAATCATTTTAAAAATTGTTTTTGTTATTTAAAATTAAATTCAGTATCCATGCTGCTCTTATATCATTTTTGTCTTATTTTCATAATGAACTTAGCTTGTTTATGATCTTGGTGGTGTTTTTGCTCTAGGCTGAGAATGTCTGAATGCTTATTGAGAAGGACTTAAGATAATATTGCTCAAGACTATTAATTTATTATTGGCAGTTTGCAATAACAAAGGTCACATTCAAAGAGACTGCCTGGTATATTTTTACTATAACTGAAGCTACTAGATGTAAATCCTTAAAAGAACTGAACAACACAAATTTCTAATATCGTCTACATACATTTTTGTCATTGTAATTGTTATTACTAAGTGGTTAGTGACATGGTAAACATACATATTTGGGCTGCTTACCAACATATATCAGCATCATTCAGTATTATGAGTTTATTGAATATTTATCTCTGAGTTTAAAATTAAGAAACAGCTTGTTTTTGTTCTATTTTCTGATGGTTCTTAACAGAAACATCAGTTCACTTTTTTTAAGATAGAATGAATGAGTGTGCAAATGATTTGTAATAGATATTGTCAATCATGACAGATAAAACTAAAGTATATCCCTCATTCTCAGAAGGCTGTAAACTCACTAACCAAAGTAGTGATTGGAATCAAAGTTAGATGGAGCTAAAATGCTCTGATTGCAGATCTAGGTTGCCATTCAATGACAACCTGTTATTTAGACATTTTGCAACTATAGTTCATTTTCATATAAAGAAAGATTGTGTTAATTAGAATCAGAATTATTAATATTAAATGAGTCATTATTGGACATTATGAAGTTAGAAAAAAAGATGAAGAGATAATTGATTTAAATAGTAGATATGTACTTTACACAAAGACAGAAATATTACAATTATAAGTGGAGTAGGATTCATCATAAATTAGGAATGAAAAAACAACATTGTTGAGATGTATGTAAAATTGGCAAGATTAAAATCAATGACAAATAATTCTGATTTATGAGGTTCAAATGAATTTTTTATGATAAAAAATATTAGAGTATTTTTATATAGATATATGAAATACTTTTTATCAGTCCAAACACCATTTTAAAATTGTCATAAAAATTTTAATGCTAGAATCCATCAATGATTGAAAGATGATTGGGCTATTGTGAATCCTACTAAATGAAAATGAACATGAAAGCATTCAAATGAGGGTATAGCAGAAATGGATTATATTTAAACTGATAGTAAATATGTATTTCAAGGTTATAATGTTCTTAATATTGGAAATAATCATCAATCTCTGAAATATAAAATATATGTTAATGTAAAATTAGAAATGTGAAAACTATTAGGAAATAGAATATTAACAGATATTTTAATCTTTAGAATTTCAATGAATTTAAATTAGTACTTGCAAATCAATTTAAAATGTTAACAGACTTTAAAG
Source organism: Epiperipatus broadwayi (assembly GCA_028023455.1). Taxonomy (NCBI): domain Eukaryota; kingdom Metazoa; phylum Onychophora; class Udeonychophora; order Euonychophora; family Peripatidae; genus Epiperipatus; species Epiperipatus broadwayi. Next base: position 12,510,902 of record JAQFVV010012413.1, read on the forward strand.
ATGGTTTGGACTTTATTGAAATCAATAAGAAAATAACTGTTATTCTACTAACAACTGAAAGAAAGATAGCTGATACAAAAAAGCAACAATTTACCAGTAAAGTTTCTATTGTGACAAGTAATGTTTGATGAAAAGAGCGAATATAATTTTTTTAATGATCCATTAAGTATAAAATGAGTTAATAATATTGTAAGAAAATATAAGTGTGAATCGACAAAGAAAGCTGTAGAATAAAATTCTCAAAACTATAAAACAACAATTGGGTATTGGAAGAAAATTTTGTTTCAGAAATAGAATAAAAGATATAACTATTACCAAAATCAAAGATGGCAGTCAAGCATTGGTGATTGAGAGGTCAGTGACAGCTGCTTGTAAAGCATTACAAGCAGTTGTCTCGGGTTAGCGGGTTCGCTTCCCGGCTGATGCTATGACACATGAGGGAAAAAAATCAAAGATGGCATCATGAAATGCATGTATTAGTGTTAAAAAGAATTATACATTAGTAAAGAATAAGAAAACAAAGTATATTGCAATGATTATCTACTTAGTTGTGTTATGTATTTTAAAAAAAGAGATGAGACATGCATTTAAATCTATAAAGTAAGGGGAAATTTCAGGAAATAATAGATTTATTATTTTAAGTAAGCAGATGAAAATATTGAAAAATGTTGACAAAGCTATATATCAAATGTATAAATGATAAAAATTTATCAGATGATTGAAAGAATGTGTAATAATATTGATCTTTAGGAAAGATAAGATATTCTTAGAAATTATACACCTATCAGTTTTTTTCTTAGTTTTATATAAAGCTTTATAATTACAATTCAATTATAGCTAACACATTTGTATTAAAACTGTTTTATCACGGTAGATCATATCCAATTAATGAGAGAAGTTATAAAAAATACTAATAAATAACAATTGTTATTATGCTTTGGATTTGTGGATTATGTAAAAGTGTTTGATTTTTAAGCATTTCTGCAGTGATTACATCGTTAGTTAATCAAAATATACACTCGGGTTACTATCATTTATCAAAATACCTCGGCAGTGATTAGATTATAATGTGATAGTAAAAAAATTAAATGTGAGAAGTGTGTATGATAGAGTGATTGTATATTTCTAAAACATTTTATAGATGCTTTAGAAGTACTTAGTGGCTTATAATGGGAAACTAATAGAATAAAAATACATAGAAATTATTTTAGTCAGCTAGTTTTTGAACATGATGTGATTGTTTTTGAAAATAATATTTCAGAACTCCAGAAAGTCTTATCTGATAAAAATAATAAAGAAAAAACTAAGAATAATTGCTTGAGTGACTAAAAGCATATAAAAGCGATTTACCCGCTGACGAACTATGAAATAGAAAAAGTTAAAAACAACAGATGGTAACATAATGGATGAAATTTAATTATAGATTAAACATGGATGGAGTACTTAGTATTAAAAAGAAATATTCCTATATGTTTCAATAGAAAGTTTTTAATACACATGTTGTATTAATTCTTTTTTATAAATCTGAGACTTGCACATTTAACAAAAGAATAATGCAGAGACTTTAGACCACTCAAAAAATATTAGGAGATGTGTGCTAGGAATAACAAGAAGAGATTGAAAATAAATACTTGAGAGAACTAAACAGTTATCACTGATATTAATGAAAGATTGATATTAATTTAAGACTAAAATGGAATTAGACTGAACATATTGCTAGGAGTAATGAACAGAAGTGAATAGTTGAAATTTTTAAATGGATTCCTAGAGTTTGTAAAAAAAAAACCTAAAAGGGGACAATATATAAAATAAATGGATGAAATGAGAAAGTTTTATGGAATAATATAGAGAAGAGAGACAATTGATTAATAAATCTAGATTATATTTGGAAAAAGTAATATTTTGCAGTGGATTGATAATGGTTTAAAATAATGAAGATGATGACTATATGATATATCTCCTAATCTGATTCTCACACAAATGGATTAGAAAATATAATGGTGTTTCTTTTAGAATGCTTTTGTGTAGTCCTTATAAAATTGGAATACATAATTTCATTCTTCATATTATGTATAGGTCATCAATATATAAAGTAATTAATGTTAAAGAAAGTTGTTATTAACTATTCCCAAACTTAACCATAATTTGAACTATGATTGGGAATATGCTATACATAGTTAAAGTTATACACATTTTACCTTCAAATCTCACTTTTTTCCCACTACATAAATGTTAATGTTTATTAATATTATATAAATAATGATGTAGCAATTCCTGAGAACACTAATAAAATGATGCATTTGTATACACATACCATACTTCTTATTACTTCATATATTTTAATTATATTTTACCAGAAATTATTAATATGTCTATAAATGGATTCTGATAGTGCTTAATACAAAATGACTAAATTGGTGTTTATTCTAGAGACAGATAGTTCAGGAAACTAAATATGAAGTTAATATAATGATAAGAAAGTTATAATAGGAAATATAGGTGATGATGTATCAAAGAAATAGAATGGAAATTATAAGTAGCCTACATTGAGATGAAGCATAAAAATGGTAGTAAATACATATGAAAGCAGGCCTAATAAAAAGGAAATAGTAATAAGTGATAAATAAAAGAAAATAAAGAGTTATAGTTAAAAATAGACTCTTAATTTAAATAGTCAGGAAAAACATTTTAGAATCATTAAAAAGCCAACAAAGCAATGGATTTAATCATGGAAATCAGGATTGTACAGTACATGGGGATAGAGGGAGATGAATGAAGCACTATATTTGAGAATGTTAATGAGGAAGAATTAGAATATTATAGCATAAGAGTATTGATTAATTATTAATAGCATTCCATGATGTGAATCTGTCTGGTATGTTTTGATGTAAAATGAAGCTATTACTTGATGCAATTCATAAACTGGTTCTCACATAGAAGGATTAGAAAAAATAACTAATAGTTTTTTTTAATTTCTCTATTTGATCTTTGCAAAATTGGAATGCATACGTTTATCATCATCCTAATCTTCAATTGAAAAGAGTTAATATTGTATAAGTGGGGATACCAATTTATGAAATAATCTTAAATGAAGAATTGTTTACTAACTATTCCAATATGAAATATAATTTCTACTGTGATTGGAAAACAAAGTTATTTACTTACAAATCTTTTTTCTACAAATTTTCCATTATCTTTTTAACATTTCTCTCTGCTATACAAATATCTAATTCATCATCATCATCAACCATTATCAATCCACTGCAGGATGAAGGTCTCTCCAAGTTCAACCCATCTTCTCTGATTTTTAGCTTCTCTCTCCACATCACCCCTGCACACTTTCTTATTTCAACCATCCATCTCACATGTGGTCTCTTCCTGGGTCTTTTACAATCTCTTGCAATCCAGCTTAAGATTTCAATTGTCCATCTATTATCATCTCTTCTAGCAATATTTCCATCTCAACTCCACTTCAATGTTTTATTTTTTTCAATGAGGTCAGTAATACCTGTTTGTTCTTTTACCCATATATAGCATTTTCAATATCTTCTTGTTACTCCCAACATGCATCTCTTCATACTTCTTTGAGTGGTCTGAAGTCTCTGTATTGCTCTTCTATTAAGTGTACAAGACTCAGATCCATAAATAAAAACTGTTAAAACACATTTATTAAAAACCTTCCTTTTCAAACCACATAGGCATATTTCCTTTTAGTATCAAGTTATTTCTACCAAAAGCACTCCAAGCAAGTTTAATTCTATGATTAATTTCTTCCATTATGTTTCCTTATGTATTAATAATCTGACCAAGGTATTTGTAACTGTTAACTTCTTCTAACTCATCATAATCAATCTTTATTTTCATATTTTGAGAAAATCCATTAAACATTACTTTAGTTTTTTTTAGCACTATCAGCCTTTTATCAGTTTTATACAAACTTTTTACCAAGATAATTACAACTCATCTACAGAGAATATTGGATTTCCACCAACCAAGAAAACAAGCTGGATTTAAAAGCCGTTTTAATCCAGTAGATCATATCCAGGTATTGAGAGAAGTTATAGAAATGAGAAATGAATATGAGTTGTCATTATGCTTTGGATTTGTAGATTATGAAAAGGCATTTGATTCTATAAACCTTTCTTCAGTGAGTAAAGCATTGGATCATCAAGTTATAGATCCAGAATATTGTCATATTTTAATGAATATTTATAAAAATGCAACAGCGACAATTAGATTACATAATGATACTAGGAAAGTCAACATTGAGAAGGGTGTAAGACAGGGTGACTCCATATCTTCAAAACTTTTTACAGCAGTGCTGCAAGAAGTATCTTGAGGATTAAAATGGGAATGTAAAGGAGTGAAAGTAAATGGAGATTATTTAAGTCATTTAGATTTTGAAGATGATGTAATTGTTTTTGCAAATAATGCTTTAGAGCTGCAGGAAATGTTGTAGGAGTTATCAGATGAAAGTAGAAAAGTAGGACTAAAGATAAATGTTAAAAAGAGAAATATCTAATTATAATAATATCAATATACTATACCAACGTGAGAAAATTCTAAATAAACATCAAGAAGCATTTGTGTACATTTTACCATGCTTCCTATTCTTACAATATATACATAAAGAGATAGAGAGAAAATATTATAGCTATATTAAAACTTTATTAAATATAAATTCTGTATTTGGCATTACATAAAATGTAATAAACAAATAAAAACTTAAATCTTATATAAAAAAAAAGCACTAGAAAACAAACGCCACAATTCCATGATACAAAACTTGAAATACTACAAACATTATAAATAATCAACACTTAAAAATCAAAACAAACAAAAAAAATAATTTGAAAGATGTGATTGGTATTGAGACTTGGTACAATGAAGAAACGTAGCTACTGAATGAAGAGGAGGGAGGATTGTAAAGCAAATTCTTGTAGTAGAGCCAGATGTGTGGATTGTATCTATATGTGCCTGAAATCCTAAAATAATTTCTAATCTAATTAAAAATAATCAACATATTTAAATATTTATTATATAAATTCGTCTAATTCAAGCTTATTTACTACAAATTGAAAGCTTATTTAATAATTATCTCAAACAAATCATTTTTATTGTTGAAAAGAATTGTGATTTTAATTTTTTTAAAGTTATTTATTATTTGTTGTTAAATATTAATATGACATAATTGTTTTATTACATAAATTGCCATTTTACAGACAAATTTTTTTGTTATTAATATCGTTAGTAAATATGTAGAAAGTTTCTGACATCTGACAGTTTTCTATCTTTCAAAAATAAACCATTAATAAATTAATAGAAAATATATCACATCAACTTTCAAACCTATTTTGATTAATAATTCGGAATTAAAGTTAGTTGAAACAAAAAAAAATATTCTACAAGCTTCTGTTTTATTTCAAATCCAAACTTAACTATAGATAAAAAGAGAAATTCTAGCCACATATATTAAAATAATATATCTGTTATATATTTATTATTATTGTCATTGAAATACAAGTATAATGTGCACACTTAACCTAGATGTAATTAACAGGGATTTGAATCCAGATTTTCAAGCTTCCATTGTATACTACTATTATTTTATAATAATAACATGAAAGGCTGAAACCTTTGTCAGATGTGCCTTAAAAATGCTTATATGTCAGCCAATCAGATGTAATAATAACTGCACATGGAACTCTCAAGTCAAAGACAGAGATTAACGAAACATAATAATAACCATATAATATTATTTAATTTAATGTTTTTGACTTTCAGTGCATCAAATACTTAATGCACATTTATTTCTTAGATTCAGCCAATGTTTTTAAAAAATAAACTTACAATTTAACCAATAAATTTTTGCCATCTAGATAACTGCCTTGTAAATTAATATTAATTTGTTTTATTGTTTTATTCAAGTATATAAATTGTTGTTTTTAAGTTCTTTTTCTTCATAAAAAAAAAGAAGTTCAGAAATCGTTAATATGCATAAATAACATTCATAAATAATAATAATAATAATAATAATAATAATAATAATAATAATAATAAGAATAATAATAAGAATAATAATAATAATAATAATAATAATAATAATAATAATAATAATAATAATAATAATAAATCTTTAATTTAATAAGCTATTGTGCCTAATTTTGGCCTGACCACTAAGAAAAATTTACTTTGAACCTGTATAGTAGTTGTTTATGCACAATTTCAAAAATTAATAAAAAACAAAAATATTTGTGAACGATGCCACTAAATTTTCTAGTGATAAAAATTTACTTCTACTTTGCCACATGATAAATCTTAAATTATTCAATTAGAGATATTTTAATTCTTTGTATTAAAAAGTGTGTGCTCAATTTAGATTATTTTTTTAAATGGGATTAATGATTGATCTAATAACTTCTGTATATAGGAACTAACAACAAACAAACAACAACCTGTATGCTATCCAAGTGTCTTTTCTGCTATCTTAAGTATGTGATGTAAGTTGTCAAAATCAAACATTTCTGAAATAAAGTCATTTGTGTCTTATCTCTATGCTTTTTTACATTCTATGGATATTTTCATTTTCTTCTTGTTATTGTAAACCAATTGAATTGATGGAAGACTTAGTTATGAATCCAGATAACAAGGATTGTGTTTTTATAACTATTTCTATTATGTAATTACGCACATAATATTATTTCTTTAAATATGTTTTTCTTGTGTGTGCAAGTACATATGAATATGTAAAGAATTCAAAATTATCACTGTTATTTTAGCATTGAGAAAGCATTGATGAGGAAACATTTAATAAATTGACAAGATTTAGTTTGGATTTTTAATATGGTAGTACAGTCAGTAATAGGCCACTTTTCATCTAAATTTGGTCAGAACCCTTCTTTATCCTATTATTGCTATTTTTAATTATGTATCTTAGGAATCCTCCAGTCTGAATGATAAACATTGTAGGAAAAAATATCACAATGATCTGTTTAGCAAAATCTATTTTTGTCACCATGTTTAGTGTTGAATTTTCTGGTGTGGTTAACTTGGTAATTTTTATTTTGAAACTTTTAAATTCATCAATGAAAAATTGATAATATTAAAAGTGATTTGTTAAATGGTACTAATATTTATTTTATCAGACTTTACATTCCGATGTTAGATTGAGAATGTTTAGGGCAAAAAAAACTTTTTTCAAAACAATAATGTTGTTGCATAAATAGCAAGGAATTTCTGAATGGTACTCTTGGATATTTTAATATATATGTCAGCAGAAACAAACATCTATGGTCCAAAGTTATTAAAAATAATAATATAAACCCTATAAAGTTGAATTGTCTATTATTTTTGAATAATTGTTTACTATTAGTGAATAGATTGTGTCAAATGCTTTACATTAAAAGAAAAATCAATAGAAAAACTTAAGTGCATCTTATAGATTTTATTATATTGGGTGGTCTATGATAATGAACTAATTGGTTTCAAAAGATCATACATTATGTCATCCATCTATTATAGCTTATTTAGAAATATATCTATTGAGTTTAAATTACCTTTGAAAATAACTATTTAAACAGGAAAAATTTATATATATATATATAAGGTTAATTGGTGTATGTGCAGTCCAATTTTAATTAAAACTTAATTAAACCTTTAAAAGCACATATGGATTATTGATTTAGTGATATAACTTGCACAACTTTTGCTTTCTTGCTTGGATATTATTTTTTTCTTGATACTACATTTAAATTCTGGTTTTGGCTAATATTAAAAATTTAAATGAATCTTCAAAAACAAACTTTACACTAATACAACTCTCTTCTTTTATAATTTCTCACAAGCAATTTTTTTAAAAAAAAAAAAACAATAATAAAAAAAAGTTATCAAATGACTATTTTTTATGAATCTTAAGGAGTTCATCAAAAGTTTGAGTCGCAAAACGGGAATTCGCGTGAGGACTTTATGCTCCCCAATTTGATATTCTATCTCTTCTAAACTTTACAAGACAAATTAATAAAGGAAGTAAGCATTAATTGATAAAGAATGATTCAAAATTGTTTTTATCTTAAGTTCAATAATTTCTTTATATCGAACTATTGCAGATTTCCATCTACAGATTTTATTTTATATACAGTAGAAAGTTTGCCGTTTGTATTTATAAAAGAATACTGAATGCTGAGGTGGTCATATTTTATTTACTTATTTAGTTAGAGTATTATACCTAATAATTGCTTTCTTTCATTTAAATTATCATTATTAAGAAAACCAATCTATAAATTAAATAAATACTTTAATGCAATAATTATCCTTTCCACATTAATTAATATTCTTTATAATTAAAATGTTCATCAAATCTCTATCGGAAATTCCCACGCTACATTCGATTTTAACATCCCTAGAGAAAATAAATTTAAATCTTTCCATGCCATTTATTTATATTAATATCTCTGCAAAGAATTTGAATTTACTGATCTACTACGAGTCTTCACTCGTAATTTTATAGTAAACATTTTTTATAGTTATTGTTGGTTGTTATTTTATTCTTTCTAAAATCAATAATTGTTAAAAAAATAAATAAAATAAACATGTATCATTTGTTCTCTCAATTATTTAAATTTAAAAAAAGAAAAAGCTTTCTGGAAAAACAAAAAGAAATACCTCCAGAGAATGAAAACAGTTGATGATTTTTAATATTAATACTTTATATTTTATTTAAATAGTTAATTAAAGTTTTTAAAAGAATAATAGATTAAAAAAACCTTTTCAAAATGGGTATATATGGGTACTATATAAATAATAATTCAAGCGACCTTACAGATTAAGCAATTTGTTCTTCAAAGAAATTAGTATTATGTTTAAAATATTTGATGCAAATTAAATGTGTGAAAGGTAAACTGCATTCATGTCATATATTGTTTATCTTATTTATATATATATCAAATCAAACCTGCCTTACACTATACTAGAAAAAAATAAAATGAATACCATAAAACAATACAATACTAGATTAAATTCAAAATTTTACCAAAATCCTTTCACAACCATGGTTTCATCTACTACAAATAGACCTTCTCAAGTGAAACTCAAACTATAAGAAATAACAAATATATACACACAATCAAAACTTTCCATAATTCATTTCAAACTCCACCTTCCCTTAATATCAAAAAAAGTCTTCATAAGATTGATAGCCTCAGAATCAAGAAGATTTATCATCAAAGTCTCCTTTATTCTTTTGATATTAAGGGAAGGTGGAGTTTGCAATGAATTATGGGAAGTTTTGATTGTGTGTGTGTATATATTTGTTATTTCTTATAGTTTGAGTTTCACTTGAGAAGGTGTATTTGTAGTAGATGAAACCATGTTTGTTAAAGGATTTTGGTAAAATTTTGAATTTAATCTAGTATTGTATTGTTTTATGGTATTCATATATATATATAAATATAAACTTGTAGTTTTGTGGCTTTGTGATGAGAAATCCACATTGTAATATAACAGGATTTGCTTTAGAAGAGAGTACCCCAAAAAAGATGTATTATGTGTAGTATTTTTGCTGGGAAAAAAATCATATCTTCAACGTTTGTTTATCATATATGGTCATGATATGACATAACTGTAAAACTGCTACTGCTTATATGTAACAATATTTTTTTAAATAAAATATTTCCTTTTAGGACAATGCTAATTGGTAGTAAATAGTGCTTTTAAATTTTGTAATGATGTTTTTATATTCTTTTGATTTTGAGCAAGTGGAAACTATTTTTTTTTCTTAATATGATTGCAGCTTATGCATCTCATTGAATATTTAATTAATACAATGCCCTTTATATCATAAAAGATGTTTTATAAATCATGTATTTGGAAAGTGTTTAAGAAAATAAAATTAAAATTAAATATTGACTGTTTCTGTTTCATCAAAATAATACTTGCCCTCATCTGGATGAAGTTATTATGTAGTTGTTGCAGAAATAATAATTGAGTCACATGGCTGTTAAATAGTTTGGCTTAAATGTTGGTGTTTTTTTCCATTTGAATGTGGAAACTCTTTTACTTGGATGGTAGTTACGCTGTTTCATCATTTTTGTCGAATGTAATTTGGTTTTTGAAAATTTCTATCTTTCCTAAATATCTCTTAATAATGTTTCTTACATATGGATATGATTTTATTATTTGAGAATTCTATTAATAGCCAGTGTTTAACACTTGGATTTTTTAACTATGATAATAAGATTATCTCTTCTAGCACTTACAGGACAATTTCTTCTTTCTATATATGTTGTTTGGCACATGCACATGAAATCTCATAGACTGCTGAGTACCAAGGGAGAATTAACATTTTAGGTTCGGTTAGAATGCTATTAATTTTTTGTTCAGTGGAGAATGTTATTTTTATGTTGTAGCATTTCAATACACATCCAATTTTGTACATGGTTTTTTATATACAGTATGCATATTCTCATAGAAGAATTTCCTTTTTTTATAAATTTTTTAATATGGTACATATAACCTAGAGCATGCATATTATATATAAAAGGAATCACAGACAAAATTGAACATTATTCACAGAACAAAATATTAAAATCCCTCTAGAAGCTCAAGGAATCTATAAAATTCCATATGAGATGTAGCAAACCACATACATAGAAAGAAGCATTTATTATGTAAGTGCTAGAGAAGATGAACATATTAATGCAATAGAAATCTTTCCACATTTTTAGCACTTGCTATCCATGTTTTAAACACTGACCATTGAAGAGATTTTTCAACTAGTGAAATCAAATCCACATGTTACAATCACCATCAATATCTTTGGGTATTTAGGAAAGCTATAGATTTTTTTTAAAATCTAAACTATATTATTAAACATGATGAAACAATAAAACTACCATCAGAATAGAAAAGTTTCCTCACACAAATGAAAAAAACTATCCACATTTAAGTCAAACTATTCAACAACCATGTGATTACTTTACCAAGTTGAGGATAAGTGTTATTTTGTCAGGTCGATATTTTATTTTTATTTCATTTTATTAAACATGATCGACCCCAAAACCATGATTTGTAATATATATATATGTATATATATATTCGTTGAACACACATGTTCTGCTAACCTATATATATATATATATATATATATATATATGTTCTGCTAACCTATATACATATCTTAGTAGGTTAATTAATAGTCAGAATTTTAGAATACGCATAAAATAAAATAAAAACAAGTCTAAATGTTAGAACTGATATTTTATTTTATCTAATAAATATTAAAAAAATATTATATTCTTCTTTATCAAAGTACTATAGGTGAGGAAGTTTAAAAGTACGAAATGTTTTGTAAAATATCTATCCTGTATGCATCGACGATTAATTGTATATATTTTTAAAATTTAAATTCGTATTATTTATACCTATTTGTTTTCCTTGTCTATTTGTTCACTTCAGTTAATTTTAAAATCTGTCTCCCAAGATAATCAAATCTCAATTGCTTATTTTAATGATAATGTTCAAAAAATCTCCCATAGTGTTATTCGTACTAAATAGAGCTCCAGTGCCCTGTTATTTTAGAAAATAATATGTGGATACACCACATACATATACATGTTGTGTTGTGTTATAATAGATTCTTGAAAATATTCCTTCTGAAATAAAATTGTAGATTTATTTAATAATATTCAAATAACATATAATGGTTTAAATTTGAGCCTCCTTTATAATAATGTTTGATGAGAATGTGAGTCATATATGATTAAATTTCCCTTCACACCTGAAAAGCATTGATAATAAATCTTCTTTGTTTACAATAAAATCGATATATATATATATATATATATATTATTTTCTTTTCATATCGAATCATAATCATCAATAAATATTCACCATAATAAATTTAGTTGCTGAAAGTAAAGATTAACAAGATTTATTTAGACCAATTATATTTTATTATTTGTAAATTCCACCATTACATTAAATTTTGCCACACTAACATGTGCCTTAGGATAACACTCGATCTTCCCTGCATCTCTTCCCCTCTTTTTCAGTTACAATATATGTATATAATTATAGAAGATTTGAACCCAAGCTTCCCTCAGTTATCCAATCTATTTCATACAACTGACATATATATATATATATATATATATATATATATATATATATATATATATATATATATATATATATATATATATATATATATATATCTGGCTCTCACAATTTTGATATGATTATTATTAGTCATGTATTTCTCTAGAGGTTATGACTAGCTCAATTATAGTCATTAAAAACAGTTTAAAGATCAATATATCTATTGGTGCCAAAACACAAAATTTGACACTTATAAATAAAAACTTTAATATTTTGTTTACTGATAACTCCTGTGTGAATGGTGAAGTCATGAGTGAGAATGTTTTTGGCATTGGTTCAGCATAAATTATAGAGCATCTTAAAAGTTATTAGTTTTTATATAACTTTATTTATATGATTTAAGAATGTGTGCTAGATTGGAAGTTTTAACTATATCTATCTATATATATAATATTATAAAAGACTTGAACTCAGATTTTCATGCTCTCTAAAGCTATACACTCCATCTTATACAACTTATATTGCTTCATACATATGAAATAAATAAATGTTTTCTAACATATGCATTTCATGCTGAACCAGCATTCATCAGTTGGTCCATATCATTATCTTCCACACATATATATATATATAGTATAACGTTTTCCATTTTGTTAGGCCTCTTCACGCTAATATAAACTGTGCGCGAGTTGATCAAGCTATGTCAAAAAATAAGAAAGTTGTATTTCTATTCTAAAAACACAGCTATATTTCCTGATCAACTCAGTCTATTAATAGTCGAGAATTATGCTATTGATGAAATCTGCTTTTAATTTATTTAATATGGGCACCAGGACTTTTTATTCTAAAGGGTCCTCTGAAATAGTCAAATAACGTCTCACAAATAAAAAAAAGAAAAATACTTTTAACTTAATCGGTATTGCATCATACCGTAACGAGAATTATTTTTTTTAAGATTATTATTCCTGGGCTTATTCAAACATATTGGCAAAGGTAAATTATGTTTTAAATCTTATTAAACTAATAATAAATTAATAAAAAAATAATAACTATTATTAATAATGCACAAATGAAAATTGATATTAGAAATATTTTTTTTATTATAACAGATTAAAAATCTGTTTAAGTTAAAATGAGAATTCCTAATCAAGCAAATTAGAGAGAACACATATTAATTCAGATGTGAAATATTAATAAAATAAATAACAGTTAAACAATTAAAAAGTTCTTGGTTAAATAAGAGTCTCTTGATCAATTAAGTTAAAGTCACTATCGGAATCCTTTTATATGTATATTTTTAAGAATTGTTTGCAAATGCTTAAATTTGTCACAATCAGGATAAAGAAGCATAACTTACCGGTAAGTTTTAGTGAATTCACAATGGTTGTAGATAACTATGCATAGTTTTTCAGGGTTAAAATGAGCTCACGGCCTTTGATTATTAGTTGATCTTGCGGTCCATTCTCCTAGTCGGTCACGAAAGCTTTTCTGGTGTACATCTTCAGGCATGATGTCTGCAGAAGCTCTAGTTCACTCTGACATGCCAAATTACTTCAGCATAGAGGGATCTTGGATATATTATTGTTATCCAAGACCAACTAGAGAAACCAACGAACAAGTCATTCTTCAAACTGACCTCTGCCTTTTATACTAGAGGCCCAGTTTTCCAACTTCTGCACATGCTATTATCATGGCATTTTTTGATTGATAATCTGGTCGATTCTTAGTAAAATTTACAGGATAAAGTTCTCTTTTCTTATCAAGTTTTTCAGCCATCTTTAATTAGCCAAAATATTTTTACTTTCTCTTATCTTTTTTTTACTTTTGGAATTCTTTTGTTCTCTCCAATTCTACTTTTATTTCTAATTACATTAAAAAAATACAAAAGAATAATTTAACTTTCATTGTACATTTTTTTTTTTAAAAAAAAAATTAGTCAAAAAAAAATCTAAATTTACTTTTATTTTTTAGCTTTTACCAAATGCCAATATATTTGCAACATGTATAAATAAACGTTACAATAGTGAGTGCTCAATTTATATTAAGATAGCAAATCTTAAAACTTTAATGGTTGAGCTTTAATCTTCTCTAACCTCCAACTCTCCAGCCATTTATATCATTGAAAATCTGATGATGGAAGACTCAAAGCCCTTGCTGATGCCAATATTATTGTCATTCCCATGTTGACTTTAAATCACTCTGCCCCCTCACATATAGGATCTTAATATGTGCATTTAATTACACAGAAGATGGATGGGCAGAATACATGCTCAATATGTAATATTCAAATATATGTATATTGTCTATACTACATTTAATATAAGGGGCTTTAAAATTACACTTTCAAGCTTCTGACAGCTATGCACTTTATGTTATACAACTGATACACATAACTACATTCATGTTAAAAAATAAATTATCTCCAATATATGTATTTTATGCTGAACTAGCACTCATCAATTGGTCCAGATCACCATCTCCTACACATACATAAATCAGCACTCAGTTTATATTATGATAACAAATCTTCAAACTATAATGGACATGCTCAAATCTCCACCTTCCAAACTTCATGCCATCCATATTAATAAAAATTTGATGATGAAACACTCAAAACCCTTGTTGATGCCAATATTATTATCATGCCCATGTTGACTTTAAGTCACCACTGACCCTTCACATAGATGACCTTAATATGTCCATCAGCATAAAAGGCATATATATATATGAGATCATTTATCTTTTTCACATGTATGTGGTCATGTGTATAATTGTATAAGATGGAGTGCATAGTTATGGGTAGCTTGAAGATCTGAGTTCAAATCTCTTATAATTGCATTAAATTTAGTATAAGCAATATACCTATATTTAAATATTACACATTTAGCCTGTATTCAGTGAACCTTCTTCTGTGTGATTACATGGACCTATTAAGGTCCTATGTATGAAGGTTCAAAGTGACTTAAAGTCAACATGGATATAACAATAATATTGACATCAACAAGAGCCCTGAGTGCTCCATCATCAAATTTTTAATAATATGGATGGATGAAGAGTTTGAGGGTGGGGAAGATTGAAGCTTGTCCATTAAAGTTTAAAGATTTGTTATCTTAATATAAACTGAGCAGTGATCGTATATATGTGTAGGAGATGGTGATCTAGACCAACTAATGAGAGTTGGTTATATATGTGGTTATGTGTATCAGTTGCATAAGATGAAGTGCACAGCTGTAGAGAGTTTGAAAGTCTAAGTCCCTTATAATTATATATATATATATATATATATATATATATATATATATATATATATATATATTGTAATGGTATATAATATGCTGTTACATTAATTTAAAATTAGAATAAAATTTTTTTTTAAGTTCATAAATAAAAAACTAAAAGTTAAAATTAAAAAGAGTTGTTCAATGTATGTATATATATTCACACAGATGCAAAACTTTAAAGATATTTCTTTTTTAAATAAAAAAAAAGTATTTGAACGTACTTTTTTATAAAAAAAAAAGATAAAAGATTTAAATATAAAATATTTTAATAAAAAGTAACGTAAGTAAAAATAGAAAAAGGTATTAATTAATTCATGAAATCTCAAAATGGAAATGATTGTGTTATTAATTATCGAAAAGCAAACTAGCCCTTGGGGATCTTATATAAAAAAAGTCAGATGAAAGATATAGATAAGAGAACAAAAAAATTAGATGTCCAATAGAAGCAGCAAACAAATGCTCAGACTGTAATGAAAATGATTGGAACAGTAACCTATGTTCAATAAATCTGGAGGATTACTATAAAAAGGAAAATATCCAAATTAAAAAAGGTTCCAGCTTGATTTTGTGAGAATGGTGAAAAGATGCACTTGTCACCCTCTCTCACTTATTTCAAATGAAATGACTGTTGAATTATGAATGGTACTGTTGCAGACCCAAATAAAATAATACCAGGATTGAACCAGCTAAGGCCATCTTCAGATAGACCGGTCTTCAAATAAAGACTTCATGGGAATTGACACCAGGAACCGGGACTCTTCTACTGTAAGAGATATAACTGAAAAATTTTTAAAAAAAGTAATTAAGAACTTTCAAGATTTGACAAGCTAAACCTAATTTTTTTTTAATGAATTTTAATCTGACTTTTCAAATCAATTATTAATGTTTAATGTTTATACATTTGAGTTTGCTATAAATCATTTGCATTTTTTTTTGTTCCTTTAAGTTTTATTATGATTTTTGTTTTTTCGTTAAACTAAACTTAATAAATGCTAAATTTAAGTCGGGCATGAATGGCTGCATAGATTTGTAAAGTTATATTAGTTTAATTAAGGGAGGGTAAATCTTAGGTTATTTGTTTCGTAGTTAGATTGGGTCAATGGATTGGATATATGGTGTAATTAGTAAATGTAGCATGAGGTCCACTATGTGCAGGATCACCTTATACACTGCACTCAGCCAAAATAATCCTTTCTTATTGACCATCAATATTCCCTGCTCCTTGTATCATCCCTTTGTCTATGGAATGAGATAGTAAGACAGAAAATGCAGTCCCTTCCTATGGAGTTTTTTTTATTGTTCTTCTCACCAGACAGATGTAGTATTCCTGTACTGAATGAGAGTCAATGTCTTCTATAACCATGCTGTTCAGATGCACATTCCTGACAATATGGTATTTGTGCTGTCATATTTATGCTGCATTGAATACATCAATGTATCAGCTGGATTGACATTGGTTTGACTGCGAACTTTTGGCCTAAGGTTAAATAAGGGATATAATATTTTCTTTTCAAACACAATCTATGTAGTTTATTCATACTCAACAATCTTAAAAATATTATCAAATTCATCTGTGCTGATTGTTTAAATTAAAATTTAAATCTAAAAATTAATAACCAACCTAAACTAATAAATTTTATTCCTCAATTTTATTTATATGTGCATTAATAAATGCTTATGTGATAATCACTGGCAGTGGCTTCTTTTATTTTATTGAAAAGTTATTTTAAGAATTTATATTTCATAAATCTCTGTGTCTCCATGGGCTAGTGACTAGGGCTGACGGTTGGAAAAAAATATATATACATGTAAATTTTTTTTTAACTTATGTATCTGCCTATTATATAAATTTTCCAGGTTCAAAATGCCTTGTGGTGCCCTGTATGGCAGATATGGTAAGACTCTATTGATCTATCTGACCATTATAATATATATATATATAATATTTTTATTATTAAACTAATACTCTTTAAAAAAGTCACAGCTGAAAAAAGAAAGAACAGTTTTTTAAATCAATTTATTGATGATTATAAAATATTAATAAAGAGTTTAAAAAAGCTATAAAAAATATTAATAAAGACTTTAAAAAACTATTAAAAAAAATACAAATTTTATTTCTGTCTGTTTAAAATTGTATTATTATTTTTTATATTTAAAATAATTGCATTAATAATAATTTTTTAACAATATAAATAATTTTTCGTCAGCCATAGAGATTAAAATTTAAGATTATTAGTTTGAATAAAACATTTGCAATAAACAAATAATAAATGATGTAATATAGACATCTATCAGATGATACCAAAATCTGTGCACCCTTAATAGCTTATTCATCTAGTGATAAAATATTATGTGATATCATGAATCATGATAAAATATATGTTTTGCCATAGTACATTGTAAGTATAATTCTATCTTCAGTTAAATAAAACATTAGCATTAATACATTTATTATATTCTCTGCCCAAAGATAGATTTTTGAAATCATGATATTAGGATAAGGAATTCAACTCATCATAAAATGTTTTATTATTGATTGTTGTCTTCACAGTGCATTTTAATTTATTATTATTGTAGGCAATAAAGTTATAGTTGAGTAATTATGATAATATGATCAGAATTTTATTACAATCATCTGTTATTAGCTTAGGTTTTCAGGATAATCAATGTTTCTTTCATTATTATATTGATGAAGTCATTGTTTTCTTCTTTTACATAATTTTCAAGGTTTATACATGTGATATGTCTAAAATAAATCTATTTTATCCTCATCATTTATACTTGAAGTGAAATCTCAGATTTATTTATCTCACATTATATGATATAGCATAAACTTAAGCAAGTTCTTATGTTTAGAATTTTATTATAGAATAATCCAGTTCTATAAATCATGCAAATAATTATTAGAATTTGGAATTACAAAATAATAATAACTTTGTTTTTTTTTAAAAAAAATTATAGAATTAAACTTTTTACGACATATGTGTGTTCGGGTGTAGCAGTGTTATGAGATAGTGTGGAGAGTGGTGGGTCATGTGAAAGTCTCTGCTCATACCCTGTCTATTACAGATAACTAAGAAAATATATAAATGAAGTTGTTGGGGTTTTTTTTTTTAATTTTTTGCATTTTAAAAAAAAGTGCCTCTAAAAACAAATTATCTTACTAAAATAAATAAAACTTCAAGCATTAAAACAAAACAGATGTCTGTTGTTTAAATCTAATGGAAAATAAAGGAAACAAATTGACCATAAACCATTCATTATAAATGACTTAAATGGAAAAGATTTTATCAATTTAATGTAAAAATTTGATTTAAAAATACTGAATTTTTCAAACAAACTAATAAAATATTCTTACTAAAGCAGAAGCAAATGACTTATAAGATGTGAATATTTTTCAAAATGGTAAAAAAATATTATTATTACTATTTGCATGCCTAAAGAACTCAAAACCTTTGTGTTTGTTTTTGTTCAAATATATTTTAAGCAAAACTTAAGTCAGATTTACAGTTCCCTTTCAGGTATTTGGATCTGAGACAGCCTACTTAGCATGGACATCTAGATATTTTTTATTTGGTAACTTTGAGAATAATACTTTCTTTGCCATTCTTCTATTGGAACATGCCAATATAATCTCTGATCATGCAACAGCCTCTTATTTTGTTTTAAACTATATATATATATACATTAGAAACCAGTCAACATCTAAACATGCCAACATGGATAGTTACCAATATTTCTCACTGTTGTCAAGGCAACCTCTCTCCTCTTGATATTAAAAGGAGAGAGGTTGCCTTGACTACAGTGAGAAATATTGTTTACTCTCTATGTTGGCATGTTTTGGTGTTGACTGGTTTCTAATGGTTACATACTATCCGCTTTAGCTTTAAGCATTATTTCACTTATTATATATATATATATGTTATAGAGAGAGTTCACAAATAAGCTCTTAATAAGCTTTGCAGTATATATATATTTAATGGTCACTGCATGAGCCTTTAACGTATCTGCACTACAAGGGTGGCATCTAGGCATTTGAACCTAGAAAAATTTATATAATAGGCAGCTACATAAGTTAAGATTCAAAAAAATTTATATATATATATATTATTCTGACCGTTTGCCCAATGTCACTAGCTCATAGAGTAGCAGAGATTTAAACATTTTTATAAGTTTTAATAGATTTAGATTCTCAAAATATATTAATATTTAAAACAATAAAATAAAAGAAGCCACTGTCAGTAATTAACACACAAATAGATTTTTATTAATGCACATTTAAAATTGAGGAATAAATTTATTTTAGATTTTACCATTAATAATTTTTTTTAAATTTAAATTCAAATTACTATTTAAATAGACAGCACAGATGGATATTTAAATTATATTTTACTTTAGTATAGATAATCTACATAAATTTTTTTTTTCACTTAAAACTTATCAAAACATTCATTCAATCTCAGACTAAAAGTTCGCAGCCAACCCAATGCCTGCTTCCAGATATATAGTCGCAATCAATGCAATATGAAGATGCTAGCATAAAACCACACTGACAGGAATGTGCATCTGACAGTGTGATATTATTTGAAGGAAATGATCCATGTCTAGAACAGGAATGCGCATCTGTCTGACTAAGGAATCATGTATATAATTTTTTAAAAGAGTGCTATGCATAGGGGAGAGCAATCTTCTGCCAACTTATAATCCCTCCAGAGCTAGAAGGGGTCAATGGTGCAGGAAATACATCTGCAACCATTGCAATGATATGACTGCCTCTTTGGTGTCATGCATTCAGTTGGGCACATTGCCCTGTATGTTAGACACGCTTCACACTACATTAATATAAACACCCATATATCCCTCCACAAGCATTGCCCTAACTACAAAACAAATAGCCGGAAATTAAAATCCCTTAAACTCAACATAAACGAATTTAAACATAGTTATTAATCTTTATCCATGCAGCTATCTACACCCAACTTTAAATTTAATACATTTTAGTTAAAACATAATACACACACACAAAAAAAATTGAAATGAAAATGATTGCTTAAACATCTGCATAAAAAAATATTAATAATTGAATTTGCATTCTTTAATTCAGATAAGAGTTCTTATTTTCAGCTATTAATTTATTGCAATTTTAGAAAAGTTCTTATTAGATAGACACAAGAGTTTATACTTTATGGATTTAGCAGATTTAGAAGTCCATCTTTGTGATCACTTTTGTAGATTTTGTTCTTCTTTGAAATGAAACCACTACTTGCCATTCATTTGGTCAGGAACTGTCATCCAGAGGCCTCAGCTGGTTGTCTGGAAAATTAAATTTATTGCAGACTTCCACATCGTGAAAATCTGCAATATAGCTAGTTATAACGATATAGTCATAGTCAGCTCTCAGATAACAATTATAATAATCATTTTGCTTTTATATTTTTCTTGGCCTCTTATCATCAGATCTTGGGATTCAACGAGCAAGACATCACTAATCCTCTCATGTTTTCAGTTATGGTCTGTGCTGTCATTTTCGTGCTTGCATTGGTCATTTAATTTCTTTGTATTCTCTTATCTGACCATTTAATTTATTTTAAATGCCTCAAAGGCTAGTTTGCTTTTGAACAATCATTTAATTAATAAAACAATCATTTCCATTTTCTAAGATTATAGAAATTAACATTATTTCTATTTTTAAAATATCAGTCTTTATATTTTTACTTTTTTACAAAAAAAAATACTTTCAAATACTTTTTCTTAAAATAGTTTAAGTTTTCCATCTGCGCGACAATATATATATTAAACAACTTTTAATTTTCAGTTTTTAAGTTTTTTTTCTTTTTAATAAATCAATTTTATTTACGATCTTTTTATTTTCATTTTAAAATAATGTGACGGCATATTATATTCCATTACAATATATTGTAACTTTATATTTTGGGACAAAATATATAGCTTGGTGGAACTGATTTAAAATTTCTGTATCTTCCTCTAGATGACTAGATTATCATAGTTAACACTTTATATATATCTGATACTTTTATTTATCTTGATTTAATGATGAAATTATATCATTTCATTTTTTTTTGCTTATTTTTTGTTGGTTTTGCCTTTTTTTTATCCCTGATTTGGATGAATTGTGTTTAACCTGCAATACCAATAGCATATTATATAAAATTTAGTAAGATATAAATACCAATAATAATCATTAGTTGTTTTTCTCTTTAACTAATGATTAAAGATAAACTTTAGTTTAATTAAAATTATTTGCTTAATTTATCTTGAATTGGTCAACAGAATACACCAAACACATTTTTTTCTTCTTTCATTTTTAACCCTTTGAACGATGATTATATAATTGGCCGAATGAGTTAAAAATCAAAACTTGTAATTGGCCAACTCACAACTTTAACAAAATCTATTGTTAAAATAGATCACTTTTAATAATATAAATACGTTAGTTTCGTTTGTAAAAAGTATATTACTGAATTGGCAGATTACGAAAGCAAACGAAAATCTTTCCAAAAATAAAATTTGATTTATAATTTAAAAAATATTCAATTGCGGTGAAATAAAAGTAACCGCTATTCAACCAACCAAAAAAGATTGCGTTAGCAATCTTTTTTTTTTCACTTTAACGTTATGATCAATATGTAGCAATAAATAAATAATTCTTGGTAATATCTTAACTATTTTTCTAAAATAATTTGATTTTTAGTATTATTTTATCAATAATAATTTGTAATTCAATTCAAATATTGTTTAAAATGTTGTAAACATTCGTTTATCATTTTCGTAATAAAAATCAAAACGAACGTAACTTTTTACTTTTTGGCAGCCATTTCCCTTTCTGACAGAAGTGGGACAGCCAATAAGATTCAAGAAAAGTTGGTGAGGAGGTGGTGCTTTGGTTTTGTTTGACATATATGGTCATTTTTATTGATTTTTTACTTGTAAATTTATTCTGAAGAGGGCACCATCTTACAGAACTTTTGATTTTCTTTCTAATGACGTATCATATGTATACGTGGGATAAAAAGTAGCTGATTTAGAATGATGTCAAATCTTCTCGTTTTTAGATGAGTCATGCATTATAAGAGTTAATAGAAATATGTAAATGAGGAGAAATGTAATTGGATAAGAGTATTCCTCTTATCCAATTACATTTCTCCTCATTCACATATTTACAAATATTTACATTTAAATATTTAAATATTTAAATATTTGCATATTTAGAACATTCAGAGATTTTTTTTTAATGAGGCAGAAACAAGAAATACATAAAAATTTCTGCTGTTAAACATGTAATGAATATGAAAGCTACTCCTTAAAATTAAGGACAAATAAAGGAATTAAACTAAAAATTTTCTTATATAATTCAAATTTGCAATGTTATTATGTATTAATGACAAAATAAGTATCTAAATTTAAACAAGTCTGTTCAAGTCTGCTAACTGAGAGTCTGATAGCTAATTATCTTTCAAAATGTCTGAACTGAAATATACTAGTTTTATCAACCACGACAATGGGAATAACCATTTTAAAGGTCAGACTACCTTGAAATATATTTTATTGCTTACAGACTATATTAACTTTGCATATAATATTTTACTCTTATGACTTTAAATTATATAATTATACCATATATATATATATATATATATGTGTGTGTGTGTGTGTGTGTGTGTGTGGAGCAGAGTGCTATAACAATTTTAAAGTGTCTAAATGATAATATTTGGTTATATCTGTCTTTGGATCTATGTTAGAGATAATATTTCTGCTATGTGTGTTATGATCTTAGTGTTAAAAAAAATAATATAGTTGTTGAAAGCAAATAACTAACCAGACCATTATTTTATTACTGTTACAGAAATCATGGAATAGTTAGCCATTTGCACAATCATTCTTAGTCTTCGATACTCATTTGCTAAATTAAAAGTAATGAAACATTTTAACTTTGCCTAAATGGAAGTGATGAAGTTTATTAACTTTTGAGAAATACTCTAAATTGATTAATGTGTAAGGATGCTCTATGTTCATGTGGCAGTGCATTTAAAAAAAGATTAACCTTGAACTTTCATAAGGAGATTATTTAGATGGAATTGATACATTTTCACACATTACAGTATTATACATGTTCAATCATTTATAAATATCTCAGATATTCAGAGAACCCTACATGTGAATCAATTAATTATGGAATATTCATTATGGTGGGAACGAAGAGGAATATAATCAAACTCATAAAATCTATATGTTGTAATTGAAAACTATTTAATTTATATATTGTATATTGAATATTAAGAAAATGTGTTAATAATTTTATTGGTGAATATTTAATACATTTGAAATATTATGTATTTTAATTTAGTGCAGTTATTTAAACAAGAATATAATTTTAGTTTAGTCTATCTGAAGGTTTGTAATGATGGTATATTATAAGATGTGATATGTTGGACTATTTTCATCATTTATAAATGATGGAAATAGTCCAACATATCACATCTTAGTTTAGTCTATATTCCATATTATCTTATATGTGTATAAAGATCATGGTGAATATTCTATTGGGTTTAAAATATTTATTTATTTAAATTAATTAGAGTGAACATATAATATAATAAGTCTATAACATGTATCAACACAATATGACTTAATCCTTTGTCTTTTCAGGGTTTTATGTCTATGCTCATATTATATTTAATAGGTACTATTATTTCACCTATGTTCTAGGCAGTGTTGGTCATTACCTCAGTTATTTCCTGTACCAAAATACTTATATCATTTTTATGTCTTAATTCATGCCTGTAGGACTGTATGTGTCTCCTAAACTAGAAGTTTTATTGATGATAATGATTTTATGTCTCTTTTACTTGGGAAAGAAATGTTTGCATTCTTGTATAATGTTAGATAGTGTTATTCTGTGCTGGTGATCTAATCCACAGAATGATTTCTTGCCATTTTATTATATTCTTTATATTTGTTTCCACACTGGTGGTTCATCCTTGGAACATTCTGGAATATTCCTTGTTGCTCTGATGATGATCAGAAAGCTCATGAGGCATTTAATGCTTTGTTATTTCTTTGCATGGATGAAAACATCTGCAGGAATACCATTGCTATTTGTTGTATAAATGTATGTTTGGGCAGAGTCTCCATGTATTATGATGCTGACATTGTTACTCATTTTTAGATTGATCCTGCATGCTCAGCTATCAACTATAAAGGAAGTATTGGAAAAATTATTTTCATAATTATTACAGATCAATTTATGTAATATTTCAAGCAGTGTTGAGAATCAGATCTTCTTTTTGATTCATTATTTCTGAATGACCAACTTTCAGTGCTTTTTAATATCAATCTTTATTATTATTATAAATTTTGGGCATATGTGCATTGGTTCTGTTATTGACATATTGGAGATGTGATCGACTAGGTGTTTGAACCCATCTCTCCCACAAGGCAGTCTTACATTGTGTTTTGGATCTCATATACATTATCCATGTATAAAAGCAAGTACATGTGATGGTAATTTGTTTTGTTCATTTATTTATTTATTGATTGATCATTGTATCAATCAATTATTTATTGGTATTGATTGAGTTATAAATAAATGTCAATATTATGATTTAACCTAACTGTATCATTGTTATTTGTCACACATAAAAACAGAAGCTCCATTATATTAAGTAGATTATATATTAGATTACATATTGTCACTGATGATGCATACAAGATTTACTGAAGTTGTAAGAGAATATTTTACTGCTTTTGTTCTTGGGTAATTAGTGATATACAGAGCATAATAAAATCCCATTTATCTCCATCACCATTTTAGCTCTGCTTCGTTAGCTATAACATATAGTCCAGAATTTGTTACTTTTATTGATGTTTGTGATATTGGAACCAAAATTAATAAATAAATTTGCTATTTGAATCTCTTTTCTAATGTTATAACTAATGCTTTACCTATTACAATAAGAGTCTCATTGCTATCGATTCAAGTTGAAATTTAAATTAATGATGAAAGAATCTAGAGTTCATGTTGCTTACCTTTTATTGCAAAGCATATACCCTACATAACATTGCTGTATTAAAATCTTGAGTATATCTGAGCTGCGACCAATCGTGTTGTGTTGTTGATTATAATTACTACTGTCTTGTTAAATGACCTGTAATCACCATGTAATGGTTAATATTGATGTAGTGGTTCATATATTTAATTCTGGAAAAGTAATTTTTAGTAAATAAAATAATGTTTATGGTTGGCCATAAAGTCTCATGTAAAACAAAATTTCTGTTTAAGGTCTTGAAATGTAGTTTTAAGACATAGTCATTAGTGAGAATAGTTATTAAATGGATAATCACATAATTTATAATGAGGTAATTTGATGTACCTTCATATGATGTTGTATGGGTCTTTGCAGTGTACCCTGATTATGATAGAATTATACCATAACAGTCTTGTATTGTATCATTATTTTTTTCTGTTATGGTCCAGGTGAATCCCTTGGTTACAATATATATATATATATTAAAATGAAGGTGTTTATGAGCAATAGATATCAAACATATATTGTCAACGTTCATTCATATGTGTAATTAACAGCATTATTGTAAAGGCATTTCCACTGAATCTCACCTCCCATCAACTGTGTAAACAATGTTATTTTTAAAAATGTTGCAAGAATTCAAGTCAATGGTTATTTACTAATTAGATGTCTAAAATTATTTTTTATAGATTTCTTTACAGAAGAGTTAGCAGATGCAAGAGCTTATTTGGACGAAAAAGAGAACTGAATTCTGCATTTGACTCAAAGTCACTATTAAGCACTGAGTCATGGACAACCAACTGATAATTACAATACTAGCTGATTAAAACAAAAATCATGAGTGAGTGATTTAAAATTTTTTGGATCTCTCTCTTTGATTATACACTCCCAGTTATCAATGGTGTCCTGGGTATTCTTTCATCTGTTTGGTAAATATTTAATAAACTTATCTAGAATGTAACTTGATTTTATTATT
The DNA here is from genome assembly GCA_028023455.1 of Epiperipatus broadwayi. NCBI lineage: Eukaryota > Metazoa > Onychophora > Udeonychophora > Euonychophora > Peripatidae > Epiperipatus > Epiperipatus broadwayi. The sequence continues at coordinate 12,537,298 of JAQFVV010012413.1, forward strand.
GAAAATGAAAGGTTTATCTCTAGCTTGATTAAGCTATAAGTGTTAAATATATTTTCGAGGCAACCTGAAAAAGATTTTGAATTTTACATTAAACATTACCACATACAAGAAAATGGCTGCAAATTCACTGTTTTGAAAGTTGACTTAATAAATCCATCTGTAATTAGAAGCTACAGCTACACTGCTAACTTTATGAATGACTTCTAGTTAAAAGAAAAACTGTAATCATTTTTATACAAATTCTTTTTTATTATAACTTTCATAAGAGGTAAAAAAAAAAATCTTCAAATATTTTAATCGTATATCATGAGTGTAGCTTTCCAATTTTTTCTTTTCAATAGTTTACTGTATTATATATTAAAATATTTAATTTACTATAAAAATAATATTTTATATTATAAGCTTGTGGTTTTAAGACCTGTAGAGGTCCCTACTATCGCATTTTATATGCATGTGATTGAGGCTACAGCCTTAATGAATATTATTATAATTGTAAGCATTTTTAAAGGGCCAGAATATATTTTAAAGGAAAATCATGATGTACAGTCACGTGAATATTATTAGCATTATTCAGCTAATCAAATAATCTTGGCTTAGATTAGTTAATTACATATAAAACTACAAAACGTATTACTGGCTTTCAAATGCAAATTTTATATGTTTAATATCATGCGTGTTTGAAAGAAAAATATATTTTCTTTTATATGTTATATTTTATGGATAATAAGATATAATCCTAAATGTGTTATGGTTTTATTTTAATACGTGGTGAAAAGAAAAAATATGAAAAGGTTTAAAATTATTTCTGAATAAATTTAAAGTTATTAATGAAAATATTTCTGAATAAATTTAAAGTTATCAATGAAAAGAGCTTACTTTATTAAATAGGTTTACCTGACAAACAATAAATAATTTGACAAATGATAAAATAAATAAAAAATTAAAACTTTAAATTAAATAGATTTTTTTAATTATTGAAATAAATATTAGTTAGCATTAGTGCATAAGTTTGTATGAATATACATAGGTGTATTGTATAGGAAAAAGAAATCAATTATACAGCTTTGAAAATGAATATTATTATTATAAGATACAAATGTTATGTGTTATTAATTTTTAAAAAAAAAGTTGCAGAGATATTCAAAATATATGGATCTGTATATAATTCTATTATGCATAAATGTAGTCTAATTAAAAAAAAATTTAATTAATATCTGAGGATAAATAAATAATTTATGTTTTAATTTAATATTCCCTACAGTTGAACTACAAGCAATGTTGGATGTTCATAGAGAAATTTAAGAAATGAAATACAGAATTATGTATATATTTATGTTATGGGAAAATATTAATTATAATGTAACCATCAGGCATATGAAGTCACTGAAAATTTTTATTATTAGCCATATAATTGGAAGGATAATTTATTGTAAATTTATTTGTGTTTTACTTGCCCTGTATAATGAACTATATTGAGACATTTGATAAAATATTATTGTGAAAATGATTTATTAATATTTTTCTGGATGAATTTACATAGTTCTATTATACATACCTATCACAATGCCTTTTTGAGATATTATTTTATATCTTATGGTTTACTTATTCAATTGAAATTAGTAAGAATGTTCTTAAGTATTTGTTTTTATTTATTTGCTATTATATGTTGACATAATCATATTTACTTCATAGTAATTTTATTAACTCTGTCATTATGTATTTCAATGCTGACATATTTACATTTGATTATATAGTGTGGATAATATGCAGTTCAAGAAGTTGATCTACTTGTTGATTATTAATAATAAAAAAATCAAATTCATGAATTATAAAAATAATTCAGTATAAACAGAGTTTATAAAGTATTGACATAAAAGTAATTCATTTCCAAAATATTATATTCAAATTTGCAAATGTACTTTCATATTTGTTAATGTTTAGAAGAGTATTATAATATGTCCAAAACATATTGTCACTGATACATTAGGATAAAAAGGATACGCATTCTAAGCACTTATTAAATTGTAATTGTAATTAAATAAATCATTTAGGAAAGTACATTTAAATAATAGAATAATAGCTGGTGAATTTAAGCTTAGAATGGAATTAGAAAAATTAAAGTATTACAGTTTAGAAAATTAAAAACCTTTGTGATAGGTTAAGATGGAATGTATTGAAGCATCATCAAATGTTATAACTGTATATAGTTTTATATAATAAGCTTGTTATATTACATTAATTTCTATTTTGTTATCAGTAATAGTTTCATTTAACATGTTAATCAGAGAGGCTATGACTTTCTGATCTATGCTAAAAATAACTTGTTGAATATAGTAGTCATGAAAAGAAAGTGAAAAAAGATAAATAAAAAAGGATTTGAGGAAAGGAGAAGAGAAACAGAGCAAGATAATTATTTATTATTGTCATTATTATGATGATTTTCCTAAACTTACAATGCTTATTCAAAACATAAGGCAACATTTTAGTGGGGGCTCACTATTTGAACTCATTCTCAATCATCTTCTAGGTTCTGGATAAAACTAATGGTATCCATGTAAAACAAATCACTAATAAACAAATAATAAACTAACTTTTTCTTGTAACATATTTCTTTCAGAATTACTTCAGGCTCACAGACAGACAGACAGACAGACAGACAGACAGACAGACAGACAGACAGATAGATAGATAGATAGATAGATAGATAGATAGATAGATAGATAGATAGATAGATAGATAGATAGATAGATAGATAGATAGATAGATAGATAGATAGATAGATAGATAGATAGATAGATAGATAGATAGATAGATAGATAGATAGATAGATAGATAGATGGATGGATGGATGGATGGATGGATGGATTGATAGATAGATAGATAGATAGATAGATAGATAGATAGATAGATAGATAGATAGATAGATAGATAGATAGATAGATAGATAGATAGATAGATAGATAGATACTTTATAGAATTTAATTATTTTTATGTAAATAGACTTTCTACGAAATGGCAATAGTTAAAAGTTATATTTATAAATGTATATAGAGAAAGAAATAGAATTAACAATATTTTATTACAAAATATCGGAGAATTCTTTTTTCTTTTTTACTTAGTAAAGTTAACGTAAAAGAAACGTAGAAGGAACAAAAAAAAAAAATGTAAGCAAGTATTTTATATGACTAGAGCAAAAAATAAATCGATATAACGGAGAAAGTTATACGGAAATTTTTTTGCCTTTTTGTTTTTTGCCCCTCCCCTTTTAAAGTTTTTAGTTTGAAGGGTTTTTTTTTTTTTGTCTGTACAATAATAACTGTTCGCGAATGTATACGCGTTAAATAGATAAAAATTATAATTCGTGAATATTAAGAAATCATTTACTGTTTAATTTTTTTATATGCTTTAATTCTCAGTCGAAAGAATTTTAATCTGTACTGAAACTTAACTCTTTACCCACTATATATGAAGTGAAATTTTATCACCTGGATACCAACAAGTGTGCCATGAGCACATAAAATACTTGATAAAATTTTTTTGCTAAGTTTTATTTGTTATCTAATTTGAAATTTTACACATCTTTATTTAATAGTGCATTTTTTATGTAACCAACAATATATTTAATTGACATATATAGAAAATTATAAGTAACTGCGTTCAACGGTCATCGAAGTTCAACCCGCATATACGTACAAATAGGGAAGACTTTTATTTTGCGATGTTTGTTTTTTTTTTAAATCAGCATTTTGACGCTTATGTAACCAATTTTTTAATAGGTATAAGTAGATATTTATTTACTAAACTGTAGATGACTAGCTAAGTTTTCTATATAATTGTCTATAGAAACAGTTTGCGGCTTTAAAAAAATGTAGCATTCATCAAGTATAGATTCAAGTTAAAGATTATGGCAAGGCAATCTAATCACTAAATATTATGTTTAAATATAATATTATTTAAATATGAGCTGTCAAAAATATACTTGTCAAGCGTTGTTAGCCGAGAGGTCATGGCACCCGCCTTGCAAGCAAGTAGTTGGTTGCAGATGGGCGTGGGTTCGCGTCCCGGCCGATGCTATGACATATGAAAATATATATATATACTTGTCAGAGTCAGCCTCAACTATTATTACTCATCTTGATAGGTCTTTAGAAATAAAACTAAATTACAATAGGATTAACTTCTTAGTTCTGTACTTCTTAAAATCTCATAATTAATCATATTCAACATAATCTTGAAAGAACTTTTACTATTGTGAATGACAATCACATTTCTTCTTAATTACTACTATCTTATCAATTCTTAATTTAAAAATTAAAACAATAGAAACATCCTAAAATTCAGTTGGCACAACATTAGGAGTTAGTATATTCCTTTAAAAAATCTGATATTTTTGCAGTTAACAGAATATCACCATATTTTAAAACTTCCTGGGATATTTTATCAGAACCTGCAGTCTGTCTGTTTTTTAAGATTACAAAGAGCAGCTTTTCCTTCACCAAGCTGGATTTGCTTATACTAATTGAAATGAATAGATGAAATTGATATGTCATTAAAAGTTATCATCTCAATTCTTTTATCATTAATCAAAAAATTATCTAAAACTTCCTTCTATATGTCAAAATATCATTTTCATTATATAAGAAATTGCTAGTGATTGATTAAGGAGAACTATAATTTGGAAAGATGCTGAAAGCTTTCAGAAAGAAAAGTTTTTTTGTAGTGGAAGTAAAGAAACTGTTGCAAAATAACAAATTAATAAAATGTTAAACCAATTTGTTTTATTTATATTTATATATTAGACTGTTCCAACATATAATATTAAGTATGGAATGTCTACAGAAGAATTTAACTTTATTTAAATTTTCCAATTACATTCAACTGTTAATAATGATACACAAGATACTATATGCATAACATTTTGAGAGGTATTATTCTCCTCTCTTTTTCAGGTGCATCACTGGCTTCATCAGTTCAGTGGCAGTACTCGCATGGGAGTTTTACCTGGGTCTTTATATTCTTGAATATTGAATTTTAAGGTAATGCTCTATTCAAGAATCTAAGGGTCTGTATTCAATTCTCATGCTAGTACTGTCACTGGTCAGTCCAGAAACACCCAATGAAGAGAGGTTAATAATACCTGCTAAAACATTGTGCATATACTAACCTGTATTCTATTATTAACAGTTGAATGTAATTGGAAAATTTAAATAAAGTTAATTGTTTTATAGACATTCAATACTTAATATTAGATGATGGAAATAGTCCAATATATAAATACAACTAAAATACCATCATCATAAACTTTTGATATCTTTTATGTGTGAACATATTTGTGGTTCTGGTTTGGGTAATCTACTATGTTTTTCTCCCCTCTATTGCCATAGCTGCTGCTTTTATGTAAATATATTATTAATTCAATTTTTTTTATAATTCTATCAATTAATAATCTTTTTCATTTAATGTCTTCTTTTGCATAACCACCCAAATGTTGTTTTTTTTTAAAGTTACCTTCTAATATATATAACCACAAAATAACTTCCTAATATAGTCTGGCAATCATTACAGATTTTCTTTATTTTGTTGTTATTTTTATCACTTGTTCATCAAGTCTCAAATATTTGAAAACATTACCCAGCTCTATAATTCACTAAAATTTTTTATTTATATCTTAGACATAGTTTATTGACTATTCTATAAACTTTTTATAGAATTCTATCAATTCACTGGAAACACTCTGTTAAACTCTTATTAACCAGTATCCATAATTATTGAGATATCATTTCAATACATGTTCACATCATCAACTGACTACCATCCCAAACTAATACCTTTATAGTAATTAACTGAAGATGTGTGATAATGGTGTTTTATTTGTAGTCATTATATGTTACACCATTTTATCGTCCAGTTGAACTATTAACTTTTTTATAAAACAAGGTAAACTTTACTTATATTTTTCTAAATTCATTCAATTTCTAGTAATAATACAAAGTTGCAATTAGTACTACTCTTCTTCCTTGCTCAAATTGTAATTACAAATATTTGAAAAGCATTTAATTAAAATAAGAATTAACAAAATCCGATTACCTTACACATCTCCCTCTAAAATGTGTATATTTTTTTATCTTTTTGTAATAATTGTTTTTTGTATATACATTTTTTCATCAGAATATTCAAAAATTTAACCAACAAAATAGTATTTTTGTGTTCTTGCTTTTTATCTTCCAGCACCAGTCTTCATCCTAAAAGTACATCTTTTGCTCCTATTTTCTTTGTAAATTCAAATGACTCTTTAAATATAATGCAATATAATCTATTATAAATATATGTATTTCATGTTCTTAACATGCTTATTGTATTTTTTTAAATAACATAACAATTGAAACAAAATCTATTTCTTATTGCCTAAATTATAAATTACTATACATATGTTGACTAATACAATAAGCAAGGAATTATAGCCAGGCTCTGTTTTATTAGTTATTCTAATTTACTTTATTAATAACTTCTCTTTCTTTATATAAATTTCTTTGCGTTGCTTCTGATCCCTAACTTAATTAAATTATGCAACCTTTTCTATAATTTATTTCGCTACATTATTGTTCCATGTCGCACTTTTAATTTTTATTTCTTGCATGTGTAATTTCCTCGTAAATTTTCAATAAGTAATTTTACTTTATTTTAATATTTGTATCCATTGTTTTTTTGTACTAGCTTATTAATTATTTGGATATTAAAACTTTATTTTTAGCTACTTTAAAATTGTCATGGTCCAATGCTTTTTTTTTTTCAAATTTCAATACATAAGTTGTCAACTCATAAATTTAATTACTACGAATTTCCGTTTTTCCACATTATTTTTAAATCTAATTAATTTAGACTTTGATGTTATTCTTTAACTTAATCGTAATCTAGTATTTTTTATACTCAGCAATCTTTATAAGCTTAAAATTGAATTTCTTGTATAAGTCGTTCTGTCATCAGCTATTCTTTTAATTCTTACATGTAAACTACAATCAATTTCATGTAATTATATTTTTAAGATAATTAGAATCTTCAGCTTATCTCTATTGTTTCTTCTCAAAATTTTAATCTCCAAAATATTTCATAGAAGAACATTATGACTCAAAATACGTCCCAAAAATTATACTTTATTCAATTTTATCATCTTTAATATTAGTTATATAAATGCTTTTTCTCAATATCTGTTGATTCATCTTTTGCTTTCATCCAACTTATCAATCTTTTCCAAAGCCACACTTCCACACCTTCCAATTTTATTCTTCCCTGTTTTTACAGATCAATATTCCAAACAAAAGTTCTAACAATCTTTATCTTATTTTTGATATCAATAAATTTATTTAGTAATAAGATCGTCTTTATTTTGAAAAGCTTACTTTTTAGCATTATTCTTTTTTTAAATCTTACTCAGCATCCATTATGGTCACTGAATATGTAATCCAAATAACAAATTTTATAAACTTGCTCCATACACAGGACTATTTATCATTTTTATTTGTTGTTTATTCGACACTGTAATTTTAGTTTTACTAATAGTTATCTTTAACTTTAACCTAGTCTTAATAATTTTATTCATCTTTTTATATGAATTCAACTTACCTATTTTTTTCCATGATCATTTTTTGTTCTCTGTGATGAAAGTTTATTCATCAAAAAAAGGTACAAATACAGTTAAATAAGAGGTTTACAAAGAATGGTAAAAATGAAATTCAGGAGCAACATGATGAAAGGGGAAGGATACATATGAAAAGGGAAAGGGATGTGGAAAGAGTGTGTATTAACCATTAAAGACAAATGAATGTTACAATTAGGAATTATTTGTAAAGTCTAAAGTTTAAATATGAGTAGCATTTTAGGAGTACAATATTCAGAAATCCAATTTGTGATGGATAAGTTGAGAATTGGAAAACACTTGGAGATAAAGATCATTATTATAATCTCAATAAATAAGTTGAAATCCTGATTTATACTACTTTTTAAATTAGCTTCATTTTAAACTCTTCAGAGCTATATTGGTGCCTTGACATCTAAATAAATTCAGAATTAATCTTCTATCTTTCTAATCAAGGTTTACATCTAAAATAACAATTTCCATTTTATCCTGTCTAAATCCTAGTCCAAATCAATAAAAACTATATAAGATTTTCTATTTATTTCTAATCTTCTTTACAAAATAATTGTAGTACTATTATCACTTCTAGGATTCTATTTATGATTGTAAAACCATTTGATCATCTTCCAAATTTCTATCTATATGTGATCTAATTATACCAACTTTAAGATTCTCACATTCATTTTTAAAGCTGTTTTTAATAACTTATTCTAAATTAATATGTAAATAAGTATAACAAGTTCTTATTATTTGAAATATCTCATGAGTGGCTTGACTCAGCTCAAGTTTTTGAAGTAAATTCTACTTTTATAACTTTTAAAATACATTGTTATTACAATCATGTGAATAAAAGGAACATTATTGGAAAGTATGTATTTGCAATTGAGAATTCATATCAATTTCTTGCCAAAACATTTTAAATATTCAAATTTGTAACACACAGACATCATCTCAGATGAAATACATTGGAATAAAATCAGTTACTCTTTAATATTCAGAAATAAAGAAGTTCACTTTAAAAAAGCGAAAATGTGGTCAAGGGCAGGTTATGGATCTGAGCATAATTTACTCAATGTGTAAGTATCAAGTGAAATTGTACAAAGAAAATTAAAAAAAAAAACAAATGTTTATTTAATGTTATGAAGTTAATGTATACTTTGACCAATAACATAACTTAATTTAATGTTTTGAACACAATTGATAGTGAAATAAATAAATTATAAGTAGACAAAGTTTTGAATATAATGAAATAATCTGAAAAATCAACTTCTTTAAATCTTTGCCTTATTCATTTCTATCATTGCTAATCATTCCATTCAGTTCTATTCACAATTGATTCACCATTGATTACATTCAAAATATTATAATTGGCTTTTAATTAATGCAAAAAAAGTAAATTATATTCCAAACATTAGACAAATTATAAAAATTTATAATCGATTCCCAGTTTGCTTCTGGGTAGAAACAGATTACTGAGTTGAAAGAAATTTATTAGTCGATTTAACGTTTTCAAATTTATATTGTCCAACTTACATGTATAATTTTCCTGAAGAATAAAAGTACCTATGGTTCCTAGAACAATTCAATTATAGCATTAAAGTATATAATTACTGAATTGTTATTAGATCCATGTAACTTTTTTTGATATGTTTTCATTACATTTTTGAAACATTTGTGATAATAAAACATTTGTCACTTGTAAATCAAATTATAATATATATATATATATATTGTAACAGACAAAAATAATGAAAGAATAAGTTTAACCGAATGGTGACTGACATAACTTTAGCTTAACCTTTACTAAGCTGATAGTCACTTTAAAGTGGCTCACTAATGTATATATACGATATTTAACTATCTAAGATACACTATAAATGTGTATTAATAAATAATAATGATATCTCAGAGTAATGATAAACCCAAAGTATAACAGTGTATTTCTAAATAAGATTAAATAAGTCTAATAATATTTATATTTGGGTTGTGTATTTAATCCAAGTTTTCATATTATGAAAATCCAATCTAAATGTATGTCAGGATTTTATATATATGACTAAATAACAAAAGCTATTTTATTGTATTTAATACATATCTTGAGTAAGTAAGCATTAATGTTTAGATGAGGTACGATTATTAGCAAAAAATATAAATGTTATAAATAAAATACTGTACCTTTAAATAAACATTGTAATAATAATAATAATAATAATAATAGTTGTAGTAGTAGTAGTAGTAGTAGTAGTAGTAGTAGTAGTAGTAGTAGTAGTAGTAGTAGTAGTAGTAGTAGTAGTAGTAGTAATAATAATAATAATAATAATAATAATAATAATAATAATAATAATAATAATAATAATAATAATAATAATAATAATAATAATAATAATAATAATAATAATAATAATAATAATAATAATAATAATAATAATAATAATAATAATAATAATAATAATAATAATAATAATAATAATAATTACAGTAAACCTAATCTTGACACCATGTTCACTCCATGAGTTCCTGTTTCAAATTCTAAGAATTTGCATAATATTAGTTGTTTTTTTACAGATAATTTTTAAGTCATCACAAAGACTAATTAGATAATACTCTAGTTATAATAAATTATTTGTGTGTACTAGATAATTCACTAGAAAAAAAATTTGAATAGTGGCAGAAAACCTCAGCATTGCTAGACAACAAGCAAAAATTTCTGGGATTCAATCTCAAAAAAAAACAACACTCAAAATCTGAAATATTTAAGGTAAATTTAATATATATTGAATCAATTATTAACAATCAATTACATCACATATCTTTTCCAAGATAACTTTGAATTTACAAAAGCCTTTTCTTCAAAAAATGACATTTTTAAATTATTAAAACTAATCAAAAGGATTAATATACAACCAAAACTATTCTATCATGTTTCCAGCTTTAGATCACTAAAATCTTATGCCAGCATGACCAACAACAATTCCATATCAAGAAAAGCAATGATATTTCAAATCTATTAATAAGTCAATTTTGTGCTTCAGGACAACCAATGCACACAACATTTAAAAGTTCGATTTAAAAACACAAGATTGTAAACTTCCTGTTTTTGGTGTGGATGCCTGACGTGCTGGCATTCATTTGTCAGAATTTATTATTATTATGCCATGAGGAATACTTATTTCAATTAAGACATTCTTTCTATATCCATCATTATATCAGCAACAGACTCCAACTTAATATTGCTTCCACTTCACTCTTCAGAATTTAAAACAGCTCAAGTTTATACCTTGCATAATCTCAAATTCTCAAGCATCACATCATGATCAACTCAGGAATAAACACTGCACCACTAAATAGAAACATGGTATATCTGCCTTATCAACCCACCAATCCAATCAAGTTTACAAGATCACTTCATCAACTTACCTCAAATGAATTTTAAATGTTCAGAACATGAACAATAAGACTTAGTCTCAACATTGATAATGTTCTACAAGAAATAAAAATTTATATACATCCACATACTAATGGAATACTAGCTCCACCCATCCTCCTAAAATGTATTAACAAATATTACCATGTGCTTTCATGTATTTATCTCATAAAGCTTTTGAAAAATCTATGAAAACCTAATTCAACATATTATGTTGATGTGCAACAATTATTCTTCTTTTAATTACTGTAAATTACTTTTTTTATCATAAGAAAAATTGTAAGTCTTCATTACATATATAATCTTGTGTATTGAAATTGTATCTAGAAGCTCATGCTTTTCACATATAATTTGTGTAATAAGTGAACAATAAGTCAGCTATGAAAACTATAATCCTTTGCACCAAATAGTACCAATTCATATACAATCATATATCTCTCTAACACCAACTCCATCCCATCTCCATATATGTTTTCGCTCATACTATCATGTGCTTCCATGTATTTTTTTCAAGATACAATTTAAAAATTCTATGTCAAACTAATTTGAAACATGTATCTTGTTTTGCAACAATTATTATTCTTTCAATTACTTTAAATCATGTTTTTTTCTATCACTTGCAAGATTTATAGAGTATATGAGCTCAGACTTTCACATGACCCACCACTCTTTACACTATCTCATAACACTGATACACTTGAACACATATATGTTGAAAAGATAAATAATCACCAATATATATATATATATATATATATATATATATATATATATATATATATATATATATATATATATTTCATGCTAAACCAGCAATCATCCGTTGGTCCAGATTACCATCTCTACACATATATGTTATAAGTGCTCAGATATATATTAAGATAGCCAATCCTCATACTTTAATGGACAGACTTTAATCTACTCCATACTTCAATTCTTCAACTGTCCATCCAATTGAAAATTTGTTGATGGAATGCTCCAAGGCCATCCTGAGAGTAAGATTCTTGTCACCCCCATGTTGACCTACGGTCAATCTGACCCCTTATGTACAAGATATAATCCATATAATATATATGCAAAGGCTGGGCAGACATCTCTATTATGTAATAACTCAAACATACAGGCTTATTATATACCTGTGTCTATATATGTAATATATAGGGTATATGAGCACAGATTTTCACATGACCCACCACTCTCCACACTATTTTATAACACTGATACACTTGAACACATATATGTTGAAAAGATAAATAATCACCAATATACATATTTCATGCTAAATCAGCAATCATCAGCTGGTCCAGATTACCATCTCTACACATATATGCTATAAGTGCTCAGATATATATTAAGATAGCTAATCCTCATACTTTAATGGACATGCTTTCATCTACTCCATATTAAAACTCTTCAACCATTCATCCAATTGAAAATCTGATGATGGAATGCTCAAAAGCCACCCTGAGACTAAGATTCTTGTCACACCCATGTTGACCTAAGGTCATTCTGATCCCTTATGTACAGGACATAATCCATTTAATACATATACAAGGGATGGGCAGACATCTCTACTATAGGGTATTTAAATTTTTTTTTTTTTACTATTTTATATTATGCTATTATGCCAAGGTAATTTTCTATAATTTGTAATATATTATGTCATTACTTTTATCACAAGGAAGGTAAATTTTATACTTTTTTATTTGTTGATTTAAGGTAAAATTTAAGATATTTTTTATGTAGAGATACTTATCTCTTACATTTATATAATGTTTATTAATGTTTCATTTATTTATGGGTAAACAGCCAGTCTATGTTTATCAGAAGCTCACAATAATTTTTGAAATTAGTATGATATAATTTCATCATTGTTTTTTATATAACAAAGCATTTATTAGTTTTGTAGTTAATAATATTTATTTATACTGTCCACTTTACTTTTATAAAATTTCATGCTATATTATTAAGTGTGAGCATTACTTATTAATTGCAAAACTTTTATTTTTAAAATATTTTACAGACATTTGACTAATAGTAGCTTGTTGGTTTCAGACATTTTTTAGAGTGAATATTAGTTTTTTTAGTTCATGAGTAATAATTTTGTTGTCTTGCTATTGCTTAATTAAGGATTTATGCTTATTGCCATTTAGTAAGTCTGGGAATGATGAGATTTTATTAGATGTTGTTTTACCTGTTTTATGCTTTGTGGGATAGAGCATGTTTTCCCCATTGTTTTGCATTTGTTTTCCATGAGAGGATGGTATTTTATATTCTAATTATTTTGATGTTAGCTTGTGTAGCTTGGTCTCTTGAGAGGATCATTTTTGTGGTATATATTCCATTTTCCTTATATATTGAGACTTTGTCCATACATGTATTTTGCCTAAGATAAAGGTATTGGAATCAACCATGGTATTTTCAGTCATGTAGAGTTTCTCTGAGAAGCCTTTCTTTATTGATTTATCTCTCATGATAATGCTAGTTATTTTTTATGATGGAAAATGAAGTTATTTATGATTTTAAGATTGTTATGGTAATGATAGGATAGATTTTAAAGTATTTAATTGCTTCAAGGGGCATTTAATATGTGTAGTAGTTTTTTAGTGAAACAGTATGTGTATTGTGCTGCTGTGCCTACCATCAGTTCACAAGTAAACCAACATGTTAGTAATTTAATGCTTATTTTGTGCATAGCATAATAGGAAATACACATATGCAATATCATATTTATCACTATCCAGAAGTTGTACACCAATGGATTGGTAAGACATTAAAGTTAATATATAATATGTTGTGTGCATGGCTTCTGATTAATGTTCCCATATATTTTATTATTAAGCAAATAATGTTAGACAGCAGTTATCTTACTGTATTTTATATGATAATTGTCATTTTCATATAAGTTTGCTAATTCAAACTCAGCTATATATCAGTTCAGATTAAAGTTTTTTAATCTTGAGTGTGTTTTAAGATTGTTAATAAAAAAATAATATTATGAGTAATTTCTGGACAAAAAGTATATTTTGAGGTTAGTATAGTTTGGCTTAAAATAGATTAAAAACAGATTTGACAAATGTTGGAACAGTTTATTTTAATAGAGTGTACTGTTAATAATCTATCCAAAGTGTTTGTAATCATAAGAGACCATTTTCTAGTGAATAGGTGATCATATATTATTTATTTATGGAAACCTGTCTAGAATTAACAGCACCTATGTTTGGCAAATGACTTTTACAATAATTTAGTAAATAAGCAATTATTTTATCTAGTGCTGTGTTTACAATTATATTACATTCAAATATCAGCCTTTCAAGCTAATTGAGCACTCACCTTTTGAGAGTGTTTAATAAATGAATACTTTCCTTTTCAATCCAAGATATAGTATTTATGCAGGAATAAAAAGGATCCTCTTATTCCTACAACTCAAATTCTTTTATATGAGCAAATCTGAAGAACTGTTGAGGAGAGTGTGAGTAGAATTCTCACTTTAAATTACTATTTACGATGTTTTTTGACTGAATGACGTCGGTGAAATTGCTTAGAATTTACTAAACATCATTCTTACTGAAACTTAATTATGAGTAAATAAGCAATTATTTTATCTAGCGCCATGTTTACAATTATATTACATTCAAATATCAGCCTTTCAAGCTAATTGAGCATGCACCTTTTGAGAGTGTTAAATAAATGAATACTTTTCTCTTCAATCCAAGATATAGTATTTTATAGTATTTATAGTATTTTATTTCTGCATAAATACTATATTTTGGATTGAAGAGGAAAGTATTTATTTATTTAACACTCTCAAAAGGCGCATGCTCAATTAGCTTGAAAGGCTGATATTTGAATGTAATATAATTGTAAACATGGCGCTAGATAAAATAATTGCTTATTTACTCATAATTAAGTTTCAGTAAGAATGACGTTTAGTAAATTCTAGCAATTTCACCGACGTCATTCAGTCAAAAAACATCATAAATAGTAATTTAAAGTGAGAATTCTACTCACGCTCTCCTCAACAGTTCTTCAGATTTGCTCATATAAAAGAATTTGAGTTGTAGGAATAAGATGATCCTTTTTATTCCTGCATAAATACTATATCTTGGATTGAAGAGAAAGTATTCATTTATTTAACACTCTCAAAAGGCGGTGCTCAATTAGCTTGAAAGGCTGATATTTGAATGTAATAATTTTGTAAGTAATATATATTAAAGCTATAGCTTTAAGACTATATGGCTAAAATGTGACAATAGAGATTTCTACAAATCTAAACACAAGCTTAATGACTTTAAAAGACAAGAGCTGCCACTCTTATTTTAGACCTAATTTCTAAATATATAAGTGAATCTAAAGCATTTTGATTTGAGAGCATGAAGCTATTAACTACTTCACTGATTAAGTCCACAATTTCTATACAAACTAATATATATGAAATCTTTTGATTTACAGATCAGTATGAAGTTCTTATGATTAGAAATCTTTCAAAACAATTTAAAGTTGTAATTAATTATTTGTAAAGCACATACTCATTATGTAAGTAATATATATTAAGGCTATAAACTTAAGACTATGCACCTAAAATGCGACAGTAGGGACCTCCACAAATATAAACCTAAGACTAATGACTTTAAAAGACAAGAGTGGCCACTCTTATCTTAGATCTAATTTCTAAATATATAGGTAAATCTAAAGCATTTTGATTTGAGAGCATGAAGCTATCATCTAGGCATGTAGTCTTAAGATTATATCCTTAATATATATTACTTACATAATGAGTATGCACTTTACAAATTATTAATTACAACTTTAAATTGTTTTAACAGATTTCTAGTTATAAGAAAAAAAATTGTATAGAAATTGTGGACTTAATTAGTGAAGTAGTTAATAGGCTTGATAGGTTTTAATTGGCTTTGATTGGAGTCATTTTGTTGTTGTTTGCACTATTGTGCTAACAGCATAGCTTGCCAGAATAATTATGTTATTAATTATTCTTTATTGTCACCATTTAATCATGCTTATTATTAATATTAATATTATAAAAATATCTAAAAGTTAGTGATTAAATAATAGTTTAATAAATGAAAGATGCTTGTTAATAGTAGATTATTTTATTAGACAGTAAGTAATTATTTGAATGCTTCTTTTTGTATGATCTGATCTGATTGCCATTTTAAAATTTACTATATTATTTGAATAATATTGCAGTCTATAAACAATTCTTTAAAATAGTTTAATTTTTATTCTTATTATTTATTTATTGTCATCTGTATTATGTGATTAACAAAATTATGCTTATATTACTATTAGTCAGTTATTTGAAAAAGATTTATTGGACCAACAACTATATAGAAAACTATATTATAATCATTGTTATTTTATGTTATTATAGTAGATATTAGTATTTGTAAATTCAATAATGTAATAAATGTATTTATTATTATTTAAATTTAGTCTTTGTTTTTTTATATATGATTTTCTTGTGTCCTAACTAAGTTCTTAATTATATTGCAAAACTCTTGTTGAATGAGATTATCAATTTTCATACAGATCCCAAATTTAAATGAAAATATTATGGAATTGCAGTTAAAAAAATTGAATATTTATTTAATTTTCTTTTGAATTATTTGTTTCATTTTTCAGACTGCACATTATTTTATTTAGCCTACAAATAAAGAATATATTATTTAGAACTTGATTATTTTTTATTGTATTGTTGATGAGTAATAGAAGGATATAAAAGATACTCTTCTTTCTATTTAGTCAAGGGTTATCCTGTGTAAAAGACTTTGATTTTTTTTTAATTTATTTTTTAAGCAATTGTTAATTAGATTTAGAACATCTTTAAGTAATTATTGTTATTATAATATATTAGGATACATTAGCCTTTAAGAGAAGTGTATACCTCCTATAGTCTACTAGGATGCCATTCATTTGTTCAAAAACATATTATAATGATTTATTTTCCAAAATTAACAAAGAAGAAATCTGAGATCATTATCCATTATTTTATTGATTATTAATTTGTTTTATTAATGCAAAAGTTAAGGTTGTAGCATAAGAAATTTATTATTGTTTATTGTACTATTAGAAAAGTACATTACATTTCACTCTACAAGAGAAGAGTAGATCAGATCATGACAATAAAACTTAATTGATGATAAATGTTTACTCTTTAAGATATTGGGAAAAAAATACAAAAAAGATTTTATTAGAAGATATTACTGTTAAATGTAAAATACGTATGCTACTTAGGAAATGCACTTTGATAAAGGGAAATCTCTGTTCTAAAAGTATTGTATAGGAATGAGTGAGGTTTTTTTTCTCTTCTTAATTTTTTCATTTACTTTTGTAGTCAAATGTATTTTGTTAATACTTTTTTTAAAATTCCCTTGTATTTTAATGCATGTCTCTGTAGTAACCATTAAGATAACTAACCACCCACTGAGCTTAGCCATATTCTTATAATCATCTTCATTAGGATAGTTGAATAATTTTAGTTGTGAACTTCATGTTGTTTGTGCATCTCTTTTTTTTTTTAGGGGGGGGTTAAAATATATAATGATAAATAAATACATATAATAAATAAGCATATATCCCTATACTTTAAAGTTCACTTGAAGTCTTGTTTTTTTTTTAATTTTTAATATTTTATCCTGGTACGATCTTTTCCAATATTTTTAATGATTAAAATCCTTAAGCGTATTATTTGTAAAATCTCAATGGATGGAGCAAAACTTAATCTTTGTGGGAGAGTAAATAAAAACAAAAATTTTGTTTAAATTTAAGTCAATTAAATTTTTAAGAGAATTGTAGTAAGTTGTTTCTTCCTCTTTTATATGTAGAGCATGTAGTTCGTAATCTCTTGAAATATGACATTTATTTAATTATAGCATATCTTTAAAATTATTTATAAAGAGACAATACATTAGTTTTAAAATTTGGTTTAACAATAATCATCCAATATGCAGGTGTTTATCCAAAAACTTTTTAAGTTGTGCCTAAACAAAAAATAGAATTCCAAAATAATTTAAAATTTTTCAGTTTCTTTTTTTTTTTTTTTTTCGTGCATTTTAAGATGATGAATGTCTTCAGATGTTTTACTTATTCACTTCTGGGCAGTTTAGAGACACATGTGCCACACAAGGCAAATGCTTGTTTGATCCACACGTCCTTTATCATTGTGGCTCATGATGTCAAAATGGCTAATTCAGATTTTATGCAGATTTCTTATAGATAGATAGCAATGAAAAAAAAAATTTCTAATAATGAACAGGCATATTTATAGGTTATAGTCGCATGACTAATTTTTTCAGCATCTTTACTCAAATTTTCTTACAATTTTAATATTTTATTCCATATTTTAATCCTGTTGTCATAGCATTGC